>QGSO01000591.1:128909-186838 GCA_011037825.1 Carya cathayensis
GAAAAAGGGTAGGAGCCTAGGTAATAAACTTCAATCCTACGTTTTGGGATCCTCAAATAATTCAACGGTGAATTAAAACACTGATTAAAAACGCGTAAATGTTTTATTTTAAATAAAACACTTTAAATAAAACACCACGATGAATTAAGGTAGAATATTATTTTATAAACTAAAATTTATAAAATAATATTTCCTCATCATTATATAAAATGATAAAGTACCGTTAATTAATCGAAGATGATAAAACCAATTAATTTAAATAAGAGTTTTCAACGTAAAATTAAACATCTTAATATCTTAAAACAACTAAAATATTTAATCTAAGTAATTATCCACAATTATAATATTTTCAGAGCTCATTAAATTATTATAATTGTGCTACTTTAAAAACAAGCTTATCTAATACTTTGAAATTCGATGGATAAGATCCGGGAAAACGCCATCGAGGTACAACGCTTAGGATAAAACTGTTCATGATTTTACAGCTGTCGGTGAAGAACAAATTACGTGATTTACGGAAAAGATAATCTATACGCGTGATTCCAGATGAGGGTAAAGATGAGAGAGATGTGATTGCTGTCGGGAAAGAATCCAAAACTGATAATTTTAGCGGGCTGTTACACTTCCTCCAACAATAATAGTGAACATATGCATACAAGGAGATAAGATAAAAATGAATATCCTGCTTTCTCTATATAAAGCACATGAGATATGGTTTCAGAATCAAGTCATCACTCATAATGGCTCCCTTCCCCACTTGTCATCATAAACTAATGTTTTAGAGTTGCATGGCCGGCTTATAGACGTGAGAATTCTTTGCACTGCTTATGCTAAAGATGGAAAGTGTAATCAATGAGCTTCATCCAAGGGTGTATAATTGGAGCAACTACTTTTTATTTTTTTCCAAAAAATAATTATTAGAATTCAGAAATCAGGCTTACTTATCCAGATTAAACTTGACAAAAGCGACTTCTCATTCTAGATCAAATGCGTAGGCCAATCAACCAGCATTCCCCCCCATATATTTATATCTACCTTTTATATATATATATATATATATATATATATATATATATATATATTAATAAATAGAAAAAGAGAAGAAATAAGCTTTGGCTGGAGAGCAGAGACAAACAAACAATGACTAGAATATTGGGCAAAACGAGCAAATTAAATTTGTCATAGAAAAATTCTAAACATAAGCTCCTATACCACACATCATCTATTTTTTTTTTTTTTTATCAAATGTTTGGTATATAAAAAATAAATAGAAAAATTGAAATAGTTTAAAAAGAAAAAATCTAAAAAAAATTTAAAAAAAAATTTAAAAAATAAAAAATGTGAGGTGTGTGGTGTATGAGACGAGGCTTATGAGTAGCAATTGAATTTTTTATTTTTTAAAAATTTTTTAAAATTTTTTTTAGATTTTTTCTTTTTAAACTATTTCAATTTTTCTATTTATTATTTATATACCAAACATTTGATAAAAGAAAAAAATTAAAAAAAAAATAGATGGTGTTTGGTGTAGGGGCTTATGTTTAGAATTTTTCTTCTCTAAATAATAATAAGAAGTATTTTGTTTAAAAAACTATATGAAATCTTGATTAGCCTAATAGGAGTACCTTACCTTTATTGTTAAATTCATGAAGGATTTAGCAATTGATCCCAAAAATGAAAGCTCATTTGAATACTTAAAATCATGTTAGGCCTCAGCATTACATTAACCAAGCAGAGACAGAGTCATATTACATTAAATTAGAACAATGAGGCCAAAAACAAGAGTAGGCAAAGCTCCTTCAATAAGCTTAAGATTGGGATAAGCTTTGGATAGAAGAAAACAAAGAAGAAGAAAAAGGTGATGCTTTTCTATACATTTAACAACTTTGGATAGGAAAAAATGGACAGAAGCGAAACCAAACATTTATGCTCTTTATGATCATGGCTAGAGGGGATCAAACATTTAAGATTATTTCAACATCTAAACGCAACCTAATTCTAGATGTTATAATGTTCTACTATCTTAGGTTGAACAAACAAAACTAGGACAATTGTCTTTGAGATTGAGAAGTACATGACTTTGCCTAATAAAAATTTCATAGGAGTAAGAGCTGGCATTGTCAAGTTAAGAATTTCGTGGAATTCTGTGAATAGTAATAAAATAATTTGAGTTAAGATATTTTATTAGATTTTAAAAATTAAGAGAAAAAAGAATTGAATAAAAGTATTATAAAGTTAAAATATTGTTAGAATATTATTTTTTAAATTATTTTTGTTTTGAATTTTGAAAAAGTTATATTGTTTTTTGTTTGAAAGTTTGGAAAAACATAATGATTAGATGAAAAAAATTAAAGATTTGAGATTGAAAAGTGTTTGTGTTTGAGTGATGTTTGGTAAGAAAATTATGAAAAGTTTTGAGATGAGATGAGATAAGATGAGATCATCTCACTTCCCACACAAATCCTAAATTTACAAAATGATGTATTTTGAAGCCATGTTAGATTGTAAAGATACTTTGATTATAAATTAGATTAAACGTACTACATGAAGCCATATTAATCTATGGGTTTATTTTTATGGATCTCTTTATAGCTCTAGTACTTTTCTTTGCTTAATAACATCAAGACAATGAATCACACAAGAAAAATGATATAAAATCATTTTCACAACATTTTGTACCATTCTATTTTAAAATAGAGGTATTTTATAAAATAATTTATAAAAAAATAATATCATTTTATAGAAATATCCGCAATTTAAAACATAATTGTAAAAAAGATAGTACGTATATCATTAACAAGCGTTGGTTAACATATTAAGGAAATGAGCAATGATAAAAACACAATTATTTTGTGCAATTATTTTATAACTTCTTTTTAAATGAGTAATTACTTTACCACTACCCTAGGAAAATTAATAGAACCATAATAACGGTCATGGACCCTCTAAATAAAATGTCTTGACCAATAATAGAATTACTTAATAAAGAGTTGTAATATCTAATATCATTTCTATTTTTTTTAAGAACAAACTAAACTAAATTAGTTCTTTAAATCATTTAATGACACATAAAAGTTTATGAATGTCATTTTTCGTTTATTTTTATAACCCAAATAATTCTTAAAAATTACGTCTCATGTATGATATATCCATGCTGTATCTAGTCATATTAGATTATTAAACTCTAGAATAATTGTATTGGGTACCAAATATTAGTGGATTATTTAAGAACTCCATTGGTAAAAATTACCGTTGGGACTAAATATTGTTTTGTTAAATGTAGGTCATGATTTCGACATTTTTTTTTAATATATAAAAGGGTTGGGAGTTGGGATTTGATTCTCCTATTTGAAGATAGGCCTTCTAGTCCAAAAATGACGTTGACAAGATTTCTGTCTCGTTTAGATGTTGAAATGAGTTAAGTTTTTTATAAATAATAGTGAGTTGAGATAATTAAGTGAATTTTGTGAAGCTCACCTAAGATAAGTTTATATGTATTTAGATGTTAAAATAGTTTAGATGTATTTTTGATAAGTTGAAAAAGGTTATGAGTCCCGCGTGTAAAGATGTGTTGAGTTAGAAAATGTTATAGGTCTTACGTGTAAAGAGATTTTGAGTTAAGATGAGTTTAATAATTTGAGGGTTAAGTATCTGAATGTTAGAATAAATAGATTGAATTGAATTAATATAAGCTGAATCTAAGTTACAAAAGGGAATTCGACAGTTGGATTATGATGTTCCATGTAAATGAGCCGTCACGATAGCACACGGTAAAAAACTAAAGTCAGTTGGGTCCGACATTAACAGACCCAGAAGTTGGACGCCACAAATTATATGAAAGAGTGGATGTTTTCTTATCTCTTTTATCCACCATACAACTCGGAATGCATAGCCATGCAAACGGCCGCCTTTATCCGGTTCCCATTTCGTTTCAGGCCGACCTTCTGTGTCCTATTCTCAGTATTCTTCTGTGGATTTGAAACCGAGCTCAGAAGCACGAAAAATGGCAGCTGCAGCCTGCTTGAATTATGGTACACCAGCCTCACTCAAGCTGCATCAGAAGCAGCTCAAAACAGGAAACAACTGCATGTTTGACGTAACGATGGTGGGAAAAAGAAGCATGATGATGATGGGGCTAAGAGGGAGACATTGTAAGGCAAACAAAAGGGTAGGGACGGTGAGTTGCAGTGGGATAGGAATAGGGGACTTTATAGGAGGGGATTTGGTGAAATTTGATCTGGGTCGATGGCTGTCGGATGTGGAAGAGCACAAAGCCCTCGCCATTTACACCCCGCATGAGGGAGGCTACGAGGGTCGATACTTTACACGACTTCGATACCAGGGATACTNACCAGAGGCAGTAAGAATATCAGCAAGAGCTCTAACTTTACCAAAATAATCAGTGATGCTGAGATCACCTCGAGTTAGGTTTGCAAGTTGGAATTTAACTTGAAAACGTTTGGCTTGAGAGTGAGAGGCAAACAGGGAGGAGAGGGATTGCCAAAGATCACGAGATGTTTGAGAGGAAAGAACGTGCCCAAGAACTGAGTCTGAAAGAGATGAGAAAAGTATACTGAGTACCAGTTGGTCATTTCTTTTCCAGGAGGTATAAACCTTATTAGGTTGAGAGTCAACCTGAGCAGGAGGAGGTTGTAATTAGCCATCAACGTATTGATAGAGGTCCTGACCTCTTAGATAGGCAGAGATCTGCACATTCCATAAGGGGTAGTTGTCATTGGTGAGCTTAGTGGTGGTGACTAATTGTGAGACATTTGGAGAGAGAAGGGAGGGAGAAGAAGCCATGAATCAGAGGATTGTTAGTCGTGGGCTCTGATACCATAACAGAATGAAGAATTCTGTGAATATGCTTGATATTTCTTATTACAATAGAAGGAGTATATATACACATATTCTGTACAATATTCTAGAATCACAAAAGAATAAAACAGTTACACAACTTGAACAAAAAACGGAATGTACAATGCTATACAATGCCTACGATGCCTCTGCAGTGGTTGTATTTGGTACATCAAGATCTTCTATATTAATACTCAACATTGAGTTAATAAAGGATTTGATAGGTGACCCTGAAAAATGAAAATAAATATATCATGAATGGACCACTTAAGAGCTTAAACCATATTGTAGAAGGTCTTTGCTTTCCACTGACTAAGCAAATATATTTTGAGCCAATTAATCAATATAAAAGATGGAATTCAATCAAATATGAGTGTTTTTTTAACTACTCTCAGGTAGGGAATCTCAAATATTTCTACCTTATGTTCTTTTTAATAAATAGAAAGAGAAATAAGAAATAAGCTTTGGCCAGAGAGCAGAGATAGACAAAATTAAATGAACTATTGGAAAGAAATAAGGAATAGAATACTGAGAGCCAACGTCCAAATTAAAACTGTCATAATGGCCAACGGCCTGTGGCCTGATGACACAATACCCACATCTCCAAAATAGAGATCATGGGTTCGACCCTCTGATGTGAACCCCAATCAATTTGCTTTAAGATCCAACAACAATACTGGAAAAACAATCCCAAGAAAGCCAAACTCAGATCTATGGATGGAGAATTTAGACCCGATGAGAACCCGTTCCATGAACCTAGATTATATTAAAATCTAGACCCGTTGAAGAATCCGTCTCAAGAACCCAAATTACAAAAGAGGAACGCCACAAAGGTTTTGATTTACCTTTGATAAGTTCAAAAGTTCAAGAAGAACAAGAGGAGATAACTCAAACTCTCAAAGAAATTCCATATAGTCTGCCTCTCAAATGAGGCTACAAGTTATTTAAATAAACAATCCCTAAAAACCCTAAGTGAAAGTGCCTCGGTTACTGTAGCGTGAACAGTGTCGTACGCCGCGCTACAGTAACTTCTAAAACCCTAGTTTGTAGAATAATAACTTGCCAAATAAGCCCTTTGCCAAAATACAAGGCCTTCCCAAAAACCCTAGTTCAATAGAAATAAGACGTGTGGGCTGGACATCCCCCAAGCCCAATTATTCCAGATTAATTCCTATGACCATTAAAATAAGCCCCTTTTAATTAAATAAATAAATCCATGGCCCTCAATAACAATAGGCCCAAGTCATGTCTTCCATAGCTTTGATCAAGTGGATCCAAATTGGTTCTCCTTCTTTCAAGCCCATCATGAGTGTTGGGCTCTTGCTAGCTTCATCCCAATTGGATTGCACCAATTCTTGCATTGCTCCCTTGATCTTCGTGGCTTTTAACCTGATAAATATTCCTTGAGTTTGAATACAATCTTGTTTTATTCCAACTAGTAATTAGGTCCAAAAAACAAGAACAAGAGAAAAACATGGAAGGAATAAAATGACACGAGACTCAAGGAATATTAATACACTGGAAAGAGTAATTTTGAAATAAGGTACCAACTAGAAAGATGTATTCAGCCCCTTTAAAGATAAGGCTCAATCAATGACAAAGCACTCAATTTTATATGGCAAAGTATTTCAAACAACTACCCAAAATCCATCTCTCTTTTTTTTTTTTTTGAATTTTCTTTTATTTTCCTTTCCTCAACAATTCAACCATAAACAGAAATATTCAATTGTGATAATCAAACAATTGAATTCAAATACATAAAAATTGACAAGAAAATATAAGAGAATCAATGAAACGGCACTCCAAGCAATTGACAAACTTAGAGATGCAAGAAACCCCAGAAATTCCCAACTCTATAGATGGTGCAAATTTTGGCAGCCCTCAAACAAGCAATTTAGCCACCCAATGTTGATGAACATGAAACCAAAAAGATAGAGTAATCTGGCAGCCCTAGGAAACGAATTTCTGCACTTTTTTTTTTGCAACCTTAGAACAATGAAGCCCTAGAAATAAAGATGCAATAAATAAAAGATAGAATTACACTTGATTGGAAACCTTGCTCTGATACCAAATGATGTGAACACCAATCAATTTGCTTTGAGACCTTACAATAATACTGGAAAAACAATCCCAAGAAAACCAAACTCAGATCTATGGATGGAGAATTTAGACCCGATGAGAACCCGTTCCAAAAACCTAGATTATATTAAAATCTAGACCCGTTGAAGAATCCGTCTCAAGAACCCAAATTACAAAAGAGGAACGCCACAAAGGTTTTGATTTACCTTTGATAAGTTCAAAAGTTCAAGAAGAACAAGAGGAGATAACTCAAACTCTCAAAGAAATTCCATATAGTCTGCCTCTCATATGAGGCTACAAGTTGTTTAAATAAACAATCCCTAAAAACCCTAAGTGAAAGTGCCTCGGTTACTGTAGCTTGAACAGTGTCGTACGCCACGCTACAGTAACTTCTAAAACCCTAGTTTGTAGAATAATAACTTGCCAAATAAGCCCTTTGCCAAAATACAAGACCTTCCCAAAAACCCTAGTTCAATAGAAATAAGACGTGTGGGCTGGACATCTCCCAAGCCCAATTATTCCAGATTAATTCCTATGACCATTAAAATAAGCCTCTTTGAATTAAATAAATAAATCCATGGCCCTCAATAACAATAGGCCCAAGTCGTGTCTTCCATAGCTTTGATCAAGTGGATCCAAATTGGTTCTCCTTCTTTCAAGCCCATCATGAGTGTTGGGCTCTTGCTAGTTTCATCCCAATTGGATTGCACCAATTCTTGCATTGCTTCCTTAATCTTCGTGGCTCTTAATCTTATAATTGATCCTTGAGACTTGGTCCGCCTTGGGGCCCATCACCCTCCCTCCTCCACTATATCCAAAAATAAAAATAAAAAGCTGACAAATGAGCTGAACATTGAGATGGAACATAGAAAAAAAAAAAAGAAGAAGAAGGTAAGACTAGCGATTAACAACTTGGAAGCCCACATTCTTGGCAAAGAGATCCCTTTTTCTTGGTCCAGATCAGATGCTTCGGCCAACTTCTTGTCGTGATTAAGATTTTCTATATTTGAACACTTTTTAAAATAGGAAAAGTCATAAATAAAGCATGGTTCCACAATATTAAATGACATCCATCATGTGGATAATATAGACCCAACATTCAATGGAGTGGGTCTACGTATTATATCTATACTTATCTAAATAATAATAACAAAATATTTTGATATAAAACTATATGAAATCTTGATTAGCCTATTAGGAGTACCTTACCTTTATTGTTGAATTCATGAATGATTTAGCAACTGATCCCAAAAATGCAAGCTCATTTGAATACTTCAAATCATGGTAGGCCTCAGCATTACATTAACCAAGCAGAGACACATAGTCATATTGCATTAAATTAGAACAACGATGGCCAAAAATAAGATTAGGCAAAGCTCCTCCAATAAGCTTAAGATTGGGATAAGATTGGAAAAAGTGGATAGAGGCCAGACTAAACATTTATGCTCTCTATGATCATGGGCAGAGCCTAATTCTAGATGTTATAATGTTCTACCATCTTAGGTTGAATTAACAAAAATAGGACAACTGTCTTTGAGATCGAGGAGTACAGGACTTTGCATAATAGAAATTTCATAAGAGCAAGAGCTCTCATTGTTGAGTTGAGAATTTCTTGGAATTCTAAGAATAGTAATAAAAAGGTGATACTTTCCTGTACATTTCTCAACTTCGGATAGGAAAAAATGAACAGAGGTGAGACCAAACATTCTACTCTTTATGATCATGGCCAAAGGGGACCAAACATTTAAGATTACTTCAACGTCTAAACGGAACCTAATTCTAGATGTGATAACGTTCTACCATCTTAGGTTGAATTAACAAAACTAGGACAACTGTCTTTGAGATCGAGGAGTACAGGACTTTGCGTAATAGAAATTTCATAAGAGCAAGAGCTCGCATTGTTGAGTTGAGAATTTCTTGGAATTCTATGAATAGTAATAAAAAGGTGATACTTTCCTGTACATTTCTCAACTTCGAATAGGAAAAAATGAACAGAGGTGAGACCAAACATTCTACTCTTTATGATCATGGCCAGAGGGGACCAAACATTTAAGATTACTTCAACGTCTAAACGGAAACTAATTCTAGATGTTTTAACGTTCTACCATCTTAGGTTGAATTAACAAAACTAGGACAACTGTCTTTTGAGATCGAGGAGTACAGGACTTTGCGTAATAGAAATTTCATAAGAGCAAGAGCTCGCATTGTTGGGTTGAGAATTTCTTGGAATTCTATGAATAGTAATACAAAGGTGATACTTTCCTGTACATTTCTCAACTTCGGATAGGAAAAAATGAACAGAGGTGAGACCAAACATTCTACTCTTTATGATCATGGCCAGAGGGGACCAAACATTTAAGATTACTTCGACGTCTAAACGGAACCTAATTCTAGATGTTATAAAGTTCTACCATCTTAGGTTAAATTAACAAAACTAGGACAACTGTCTTTGAGATCGAGAAGTACAGGACTTTGCGTAATAGAAATTTCATAAGAGCAAGAGCTCGCATTGTTAAGGAGAATTTTGTGAAATTCTATAAATAGTAATAAAAAGGTGATGCTTTCCTATACATTTTCCAACTTCGGATAGGAAAAAGTGAACAGAGGTGAGACCAAACATTTATGCTCTTTATGATCATGCCTAGAGGCGACCAGCCAATCTTTATTGTTTGGCACCAACTTTCAGGCTCGAACCATAGGCTTGAATGAGGGCCCTCCCATATAAAGCCAAAACCATATCCATCACCTGTACCCCATATGCATGTGTATCTGTCTCCAACTTAATGTTCTTCTATATATGCAGCTTTTCACTGAAGTTTCTGGTCCTTCCTCCACAAAGTTATTTCTGTGGTTTTTTATGTAGAGTTGCTCCATTTGGTGAAGGCGAGCATTCCGTGCTTGACAAGGTATCAAATGGTTGTGGATATGTTTGGATCTCTTTGACAATTTCATAGAATTATTGGGATGATTATTCATAAGTTTAAGCTAGTGTTTGATACGAGTAATGATACACACAGCACTTTTAACAACACATGATATAAAATGAGGGTATTTTTGTAAAGTGGTGTTACTTTTATAGTTTTATATGATATTTTACAATAATACCCTTCATTTTAAATATGATTGTTAAATATGTTGTGAAAAGTATTGTGTTTATCATTTTTCTATTATGAAAATAAAAGTACCCAAAAACTTCCTCAATTCCTATTCCTTGTTTGACGCTACCAGGGAAAACTAGAACAGTCAACAATTTAAGAACAATAGAAAAACCTGAGTTAAGTCCTGTCTTAAGATGATCAACACAAAATATATACTGCTGGTTGCCAATTAACCTATTGCCTTTAATGTGAAAGGAATCTTCTGCAAATTGGGAACTGTATTTGATCATGATCGACCTGGTCTTGAAAACGCTGTATTTTTCCATTTTTCCTTCCTTTTGGATGTGTGAAAGACTACTAAATTTTGTTTACTTGACTTTGTGGGCTCTCTATCAACTAAAAATGTTGAAAAATAAACATATTATTAAGCTCAGCTCAGGTTAATCCACTGTGTTGAATTCAATCAAATGAGTATTGATACTTATTTCCTATTATAAGGCTGGTGCTGGTGGTTTAATACATGATTCATCAGGAAATTTGGTGCTAACTTTTTCCGTCCCTCTTGATTTCGATACCAATAACTATGTTGAATTGATCATGTCCCTGTTGCTTGAGGTTAGACATTTGAGCAGATTGGGTTTCAGTAATGTGGAAATAGAGATGGATTCTATGGTTGTTGTAAATTGTATTTTTGCCTCTAATTGTCCCATTTGGTATCTAGAAGATTATTGGATTGAGCTCATGGAGTTACTTCAGGACATCAACTTTACCACTCGGCATGTTTATAGGCAAGGCAATAGCATAGCAGATTTCTTGGCAAAATTGATGTCTGAGGATTGTGTTGATACTTGCGAGTCTTTGGCTATGGTCCCGTCTTTACTAAGGGGACTGAAGAATTGGACTTTCATTATATTAGAATTTGATTTAAAGGGATGAGTCTTTTATTGCTATTTGTTGGTTTCATTTGTGAAATTATGTTTTCACTGTATTCCTCCGTCAAAAGAGTGAAGTTTCAATAAATTCAGGAGCCTAGTTCTCCTTTCATAAAATAAAATTATAAAAAGAGACACAGAAAGAGACCGCTTTGGCGCCTTTGTTACAGTTTCCTCTCTCCGACCGTTATTATCATCGCACTGTTTCTGTTTAGATTATAATGGAAGCCTTATTCCACCGATGATCAAGCATTTTTGCTACTCTCACCTGTCAGAAGTAAATTACCCAACTCTTTTAAACTCCCTCATTTCTTGCCGAAGTTTCTCTCCGGGGTTTACCATTCAACTCGTCGGTGAGTGAAAGAGATGGCAACAATCTGCATCAGCAGCAAATGCTTGAGCATTTATAATGGCGAGCCGGTCAGAAAAAAGAAATAAGGAATAGAATACTGAGAGCCAACGTCCAAATTAAAACTGTCATAATGGCCAACGGCCTGTGGCCTGATGACACAATACCCACATCTCCAAAATAGAGATCATGGGTTCGACCCTCTGATGTGAACCCCAATCGAATTTGCTTTGAGACCCAACAACAATACTGGAAAAACAATCCCAAGAAAGCCAAACTCAGATCTATGGATGGAGAATTTAGACCCGATGAGAACCCGTTCCAAGAACCTAGATTATATTAAAATCTAGACCCGTTGAAGAATCCGTCTCAAGAACCCAAATTACAAAGGAGGAACGCCACAAAGGTTTTGATTTACCTTTTGATAAGTTCAAAAGTTCAAGAAGAACAAGAGGAGATAACTCAAACTCTCAAAGAAATTCCATATAGTCTGCCTCTCAAATGAGGCTATAAGTTGTTTAAATAGACAACCCCCAAAAACCCTAATGAAAGTGCCTCGGGTACTGTAGCGTGAACAGTGTCGTACGCCGCGCTACAGTAACTTCTAAAACCCTAGTTTGTAGAATAATAACTTGCCAAATAAGCCCTTGGCCAAAATACAAGGCCTTCCACAAAAACCCTAGTTCAATAGAAATAAGACGTGTGGGCTGGACATCCCCCAAGCCCAATTATTCTAGATTAATTCCTATGACTATTAAAATAAGCCTTTTAATTAAATAAATAAATCCATGGCCTCTCAATAACAATAGGCCCAAGTCTGTCTTCCATAGCTTTGATCAAGTGGATCCAAATTGGTTCTCCTTCTTTCAAGCCCATCATGAGTGTTGGGCTCTTGCTAGCTTCATCCCAATTGGATTGCACCAATTCTTGCATTGCTCCCTTGATCTTCGTGGCTTTTAACCTGATAAATATTCCTTGAGTTTGAATACAATCTTGTTTTATTCCAACTAGTAATTAGGTCCAAAAAACAAGAACAAGAGAAAAACATGGAAGGAATAAAATGACACGAGACTCAAGGAATTTAATACACTGGAAAGAGTAATTTGAAACAAGGTACCAACTAGAAAGATGTATTCAGCCCCTTTAAAGATAAGGCTCAATCAATGACAAAGCACTCAATTTCTATATGGCAAAGTATTTCAAACTACCCAAAATCCTATCTCTCTTTTTTTTTTTTGAATTTTCTTTTATTTTCCTTTCCTCAACAATTCAACCACAAACAGAAATATTCAATTGTGATAATCAAACAATTGAATTCAAACACATAAAAATTGACAAGGAAATAGAAGAGAATCAATGAAACGGCACTCCAAGCAATTGACAAACTTAGAGATGCAAGAAACCCCAGAAATTCCCAACTCTATAGATGGTGCAAATTTTGGCAGCCCTCAAACAAGCAATTTAGCCACCCAATGTTGATGAACATGAAACCAAAAAGATAGAGTAATCTGGCAGCCCTAGGAAACGAATTTCTGCACTTTTTTTTTTTGCAACCTTAGAACAATGAAGCCCTAGAAATAAAGATGCAATAAATAAAAGATAGAATTACACCTGATTGGAAACCTTGCTCTGATACCAAATGATGTGAACCCCAATCGATTTGCTTTGAGACCCAACAACAATACTGGAAAAACAACCCCAAGAAAGCCAAACTCAGATCTATGGATGGAGAATTTAGACCCGATGAGAACCCGTTCCAAAAACCTAGATTATATTAAAATCTAGACCCGTTGAAGAATCCGTCTCAAGAACCCAAATTACAAAAGAGGAACGCCACAAAGGTTTTGATTTACCTTTGATAAGTTCAAAAGTTCAAGAAGAACAAGAGGAGATAACTCAAACTCTCAAAGAAATTCCATATATCTGCCTCTCAAATGAGGCTACTAAGTTGTTTAAATAAACAACCCTCAAAAACCCTAATGAAAGTGCCTCGGGTACTGTAGCGTGAACAGTGTCGTACGCCACGCTACAGTAACTTCTAAAACCCTAGTTTGTAAATAATAACTTGCCAAATAAGCCCTTTGCCAAAATACAAGGCCTTCCAAAAACCCTAGTTCAATAGAAATAAGACGTGTGGGCTGGACATCCCCCAAGCCCAATTATTCTAGATTAATTCCTATGACTATTAAAATAAGCCTTTAATTAAATAAATAAATCCATGGCCTCTCAATAACAATAGGCCCAAGTCGTGTCTTCCATAGCTTTGATCAAGTGGATCCAAATTGGTTCTCCTTCTTTCAAGCCCATCATGAGTGTTGGGCTCTTGCTAGTCTTCATCCCAATTGGATTGCACCAATTCTTGCATTGCTCCTTAATCTTCGTGGCTCTTAATCTTATAATTGATCCTTGAGACTTGGTCCGCCTTGGGGCCCATCACCCTCCCTCCTCCACTATATCCAAAAATAAAAATAAAAAGCTGACAAATGAGCTGAACATTGAGATGGAACATAGAAAAAAAAAAAAGAAGAAGAAGGTAAGACTAGCGATTAACAACTTGGAAGCCCACATTCTTGGCAAAGAGATCCCTTTTTCTTGGTCCAGATCAGATGCTTCGGCCAACTTCTTGTCGTGATTAAGATTTTCTATATTTGAACACTTTTTAAAATAGGAAAAGTCATAAATAAAGCATGGTTCCACAATATTAAATGACATCCATCATGTGGATAATATAGACCCAACATTCAATGGAGTGGGTCTACGTATTATATCTATACTTATCTAAATAATAATAACAAAATATTTTGATATAAAACTATATGAAATCTTGATTAGCCTATTAGGAGTACCTTACCTTTATTGTTGAATTCATGAATGATTTAGCAACTGATCCCAAAAATGCAAGCTCATTTGAATACTTCAAATCATGGTAGGCCTCAGCATTACATTAACCAAGCAGAGACACATAGTCATATTGCATTAAATTAGAACAATGATGGCCAAAAATAAGATTAGGCAAAGCTCCTCCAATAAGCTTAAGATTGGGATAAGATTGGAAAAAATGGATAGAGGCCAGACTAAACATTTATGCTCTCTATGATCATGGCCAGAGCCTAATTCTAGATGTTATAATGTTCTACCATCTTAGGTTGAATTAACAAAAATAGGACAACTGTCTTTGAGATCGAGGAGTACAGGACTTTGCATAATAGAAATTTCATAAGAGCAAGAGCTCGCATTGTTGAGTTGAGAATTTCTTGGAATTCTAAGAATAGTAATAAAAAGGTGATACTTTCCTGTACATTTCTCAACTTCGGATAGGAAAAAATGAACAGAGGTGAGACCAAACATTCTACTCTTTATGATCATGGCCAGAGGGGACCAAACATTTAAGATTACTTCAACGTCTAAACGGAACCTAATTCTAGATGTTATAACGTTCTACCATCTTAGGTTGAATTAACAAAACTAGGACAACTGTCTTTGAGATCGAGGAGTACAGGACTTTGCGATAATAGAAATTTCATAAGAGCAAGAGCTCGCATTGTTGAGTTGAGAATTTCTTGGAATTCTATGAATAGTAATAAAAAGGTGATACTTTCCTGTACATTTCTCAACTTCGGATAGGAAAAAATGAACAGAGGTGAGACCAAACATTCTACTCTTTATGATCATGGCCAGAGGGGACCAAACATTTAAGATTACTTCAACGTCTAAACGGAACTAATTCTAGATGTTATAACGTTCTACCATCTTAGGTTGAATTAACAAAACTAGGACAACTGTCTTTGAGATCGAGGAGTACAGGACTTTGCGTAATAGAAATTTCATAAGAGCAAGAGCTCGCATTGTTGGTTGAGAATTTCTTGGAATTCTATGAATAGTAATACAAAGGTGATACTTTCCTGTACATTTCTCAACTTCGGATAGGAAAAAATGAACAGAGGTGAGACCAAACATTCTACTCTTTATGATCATGGCCAGAGGGGACCAAACATTTAAGATTACTTCACGTCTAAACGGAACCTAATTCTAGATGTTATAACGTTCTACCATCTTAGGTTAGAATTAACAAAACTAGGACAACTGTCTTTGAGATCGAGAGTACAGGACTTTGCGTAATAGAAATTTCATATAGAGCAAGGGCTCGCATTGTAAGGAGAATTTTCGTAAATTCTATAATAGTAAAAAAAAGGTGATGCTTTCCTACACATTTTCCCAACTTCGGATAGGAAAAAGTGAACAGAGGTGAGACCAAACATTTCTGCTCTTTATGATCATGCCTAGAGGGAACCAGCCAATCTTTATTGTTTGGCACCAACTTTCAGGCTCGAACCAAAAGCTTGAAATGAGGCCACCTCCCATGTAAAGCCAAAACCATTCCATCACCTTACCCCATATGCATGTATCTGTCATCCAACTTCATGTTCTTTATTATCATGCAGCTTTTCACTGAAGTTTCTGGTCCTTCCTCCACAAAGTTATTTCTGTGGTTTTTTATGTAGAGTTGCTCCATTTGGTGAAGGCGAGCATTCCGTGCTTGACAAGGTATCAAATGGTTGTGGATATGTTTGGATCTCTTTGACAATTTCATAGAATTATTGGGATGATTATTCATAAGTTTAAGCTAGTGTTTGATACGAGTAATGATACACACAGCACTTTTAACAACACATGATATAAAATGAGGGTATTTTTGTAAAGTGGTGTTACTTTTATAGTTTTATATGATATTTTACAATAATACCCTTCATTTTAAATATGATTGTTAAATATGTTGTGAAAAGTATTGTGTTTATCATTTTTCTATTATGAAAATAAAAGTACCCAAAAACTTCCTCAATTCCTATTCCTTGTTTGACGCTACCAGGGAAAACTAGAACAGTCAACAATTTAAGAACAATAGAAAAACCTGAGTTAAGTCCTGTCTTAAGATGATCAACACAAAATATATACTGCTGGTTGCCAATTAACCTATTGCCTTTAATGTGAAAGGAATCTTCTGCAAATTGGGAACTGTATTTGATCATGATCGACCTGGTCTTGAAAACGCTGTATTTTTCCATTTTTCCTTCCTTTTGGATGTGTGAAAGACTACTAAATTTTGTTTACTTGACTTTGTGGGCTCTCTATCAACTAAAAATGTTGAAAAATAAACATATTATTAAGCTCAGCTCAGGTTAATCCACTGTGTTGAATTCAATCAAATGAGTATTGATACTTATTTCCTATTATAAGGCTGGTGCTGGTGGTTTAATACATGATTCATCAGGAAATTTGGTGCTAACTTTTTCCGTCCCTCTTGATTTCGATACCAATAACTATGTTGAATTGATCATGTCCCTGTTGCTTGAGGTTAGACATTTGAGCAGATTGGGTTTCAGTAATGTGGAAATAGAGATGGATTCTATGGTTGTTGTAAATTGTATTTTTGCCTCTAATTGTCCCATTTGGTATCTAGAAGATTATTGGATTGAGCTCATGGAGTTACTTCAGGACATCAACTTTACCACTCGGCATGTTTATAGGCAAGGCAATAGCATAGCAGATTTCTTGGCAAAATTGATGTCTGAGGATTGTGTTGATACTTGCGAGTCTTTGGCTATGGTCCCGTCTTTACTAAGGGGACTGAAGAATTGGACTTTCATTATATTAGAATTTGATTTAAAGGGATGAGTCTTTTATTGCTATTTGTTGGTTTCATTTGTTGAATTATGTTTTCACTATATTCCTCCGTAAAAAGAGTGAAGTTTCAATAAATTCAGGAGCTTAGTTCTCCTGTCATAAAATAAAATTATAAAAACAGAGAGACAGAGAGAGAGAGAGAGAGAGAGAGAGAGAGAGAGAGAGAGCTTTGGCGTCTTTGTTATAGTTTCCTCTCTCCGACCGTTATTATCATCACACTGTTTCTGTTTAGATTATAATGGAAGCCTTATTGCACCGATGATCAAGCATTTTTGCTACTCTCACCCGTCCGAAGTAAATTACCCAACTCTTTTAAACTCCCTCATTTCTTGCCGAAGTTTCTCCCCGGGGTTTACCATTCAACTCCTCGATGAGTGAAAGAGATGGCAACAATCTGCATCAACAGCAGATGCTTGAGCATTTATAATGGCGAGCCGGTCAGAAAGATACCACCGCATTTCATAATGTACTCGATTTCAACCCCACTTATTTAGGAAAAGTCTATATGCAACCGGGGTTTATCCTCTTTGTGGCCTCGGTGCCTACATGGCATAAAAATAAAAACGCTGCCGTTTCATGTCGGCTAAAATAGTAAAATATCTCGAGGCTCTCGCATTCAATTTTTCTCGCATCCCTCTGTCTTTTCTCATCTCTCTCTTCTCTCATTCCTCTCTTCTCCACGTAAACCTAATCGCCCAAATCCAAAAATCTTCTTCCGTAGAGTTGAAACCTCATCCCAGTCCGTCGATCTGTCTTCTCTCATCCCTCTCATCCGATCACTCTTCTCCAAGACCACACAAACCCTAACCCTAATATCTCCGTCGTCCTCTCTCTCCCCTGAACCTCCATTTTTGAAGTTGTCACCTCTGTTCTTCTCTATCACGGTTTTCATTTTCGTGGTCCAAGACTAACAAGGTAGTGCATCTCTCTCTTCTCTCCCTCTGTTAATCTTGTGAGGTTCTTCTATGTAGGTTTTTTTCGATTTAGTGTTGTCATGATTATTTGTGGGTGCGTGGGGTTTTGGTGGGTACAATCTGGTTGTGGGTGCGTGGGTTTCGATTTAGTGTTGTCATGATTCTGGAAAAATTATTGTTTGTGGGTGCGTATAACTCTGTTAAGGGTACTTCAAGGCAAAGGGTAAAATAAATATGAAAGCATTTATTTTTTCTTAAACATATTTCCGTCTCATTGAAATTTCTATTCAATTAAATCACACTTAATAAATGTCCTCAGGACATATGTTCAACAAGACTTGTGTAATTAATAAAGGGTTAGGTGTTTGCATTCTTGTAAGTAACAATTTTTGGATTCTGATAATTTAGCTAGTATGCACCTTAATGAGGTCACAGAGGATGAAGTTTATTGCTAGCTATATGCATTCAATTTTGACATATAACTGTTTTATTATTATTATTATTATTATTATTATCATTATTATATAGATGTTATGTTCGTACATGCATGTGGATCATAAAATGTGTAACAAATGGGAGGTGTAAAGCTGCATAACAGCCTAGCTTCTCAAAGATAGTATAATAAACAGTCTTCTTACCTTTGTCTAACTTTGAGCATTCCAGTGCCTATCTGCATGTATTATTAGATATAAATCTTTAAAAACTTCCCCTCCTTTATCTTTCTTTTTTTTGGTATTTTCTATTTGTATTGTTGTCATTTGATGACCAATTTGGATTGTTGCCTTTAGTTATATGAATCAAATTTGTGCTTGTGATTTTTGAACTGCTGATTAATTTATTTGGAGATTTTGAATGATTTTGATTCGGTTTATTTCAGTAATTTGCAATTTGAATTATTTGCTTGTGGATTCGTCTTTGTACCTTACAATCTGGTTTTGGGCTTGACTAATATCTGGTCTCGTCACCACATTATGATTCTCACTTGAATTAGGCTCTTTCTCAGATTTTCCAATGAATGAGAAAGAATATGTTTAGTACATTATTTATTCCAATTATTTCTTTGATGTAGATTGCAAATACTACAATTTTTTAATGAAGGATGCACCCAAGATAGGTTGCTCTTTGTAGGCGTACGATTCTATCTTGAATATTCCTGATTGAGGTAGATAAGTCTATGACCATATAACAAGCCAGCAGTGTCATAAACCCAATTTACTTAAGTTTCATTTCAAATGGGCCTGCCATGTTGTAACTCGCAAGTTGCATCAATCTTAATAAATATATATCTCTTAGGGCAGGGCAGGGCAGGGTAGTTAAGATACCTTAGTACTCATGTATCTAATAAATTTTTATTATATACATTACTTGATTTGGAGATTTTTTTGATTTTGATTTGGTTTATTTATTTATTTTGCAATTTGAATTTTTTGGTTATGGATTCATCAAAGTACCTTACAATCTGGTTTTGGGCTTGACTAATTGCTTTAGATTTCTTTCGTTTTTATTAGATGCGGATATTATAGGAAAAATGAGCAAAATACAATGTCACAACTTAGGGATTGTAACTTAGGGGGGTAAACTGAATGACATTGCATGTTGCATGATATTTTATCTCTTAGGACAGGGCAGTTAAAGTAATTAATTCAAACTTGCTGCTATTCAATTTTACTCCATCATTATTCAATTGTTTTATGGGGGTTCATCTTAGAATGTCATAATCATCTTCATCAATATCTTCTTCATTTTTTCCCAAACATACTTTAGATCAAACATTGTGCTTCTGCGAGCTTGAAGCCACTTTGAAATGGTCAACCATTGCAAAAAATCTCAAACGACCTTTCTTAGGGTGTTCAAAATACAATACCCAGGTAACTACACTAATCAGATGCCATGTAACAGTTTTTAATATTTAATTTTTAATATGATGTACAATTTTCCACATTTCTAATATTTTCCTGAAATTAGGGCTTACCATATTGTAAGTTTTTCAAGTGGTTGGATGGTAATGAAGTGATTGAGCTACAAGTTTGAGAAAGGGCCAACGAACTGTTAAAGAAAGAGAAAGAGGTTGAGAAAATACTCGAGCATCTCAAAAAGAGAGAAATGGAGCTGCGTAAGATAGTTGATCGCCTCGAGAGGGTGGAGATGGTACTATCCAATAAAAGCGACGAGGTTATGCAAAAGGAGTTGGTGCATGCAGCACAAGAAGCTATAATAAGGCGTTTAGCTTCCCTACTTCGGATTTATTGTTGTTTTGCCTTTGTACATGCATGTTACCTAGTGTTATATAAGTAATTTGGGATTTTAGTTACTAGTTCTATGTTTGTAGTTATTTTGTGGAATTGGAAGCACCAAGCCTTCACTGTGAACTGTCAAGAATTCGGCCATGTAATTCTCAAGTGCCTTTAACATGTCATTTTTGGACAGTTTTCCTGAGTGTATTGGTGATGGTAATATATTCACATAAATGAGTAGTTTTTAATTGAAGCTATGCTTTCTGTAAACTAATATTTGGTTTTTGGCGTTTGAATTTTGGATGAAATAACACTGCAACGTTGATATATAGCCTTATCTTGAAGATACTTGACAGAGATGAGTTTCTCTACTAATGAGGTGTAAGAACCTGACATAATGATTATGGACCTAGTGACTTATGAAATAGATAAATGTGCATATATACCTACTATTTATAGCCTAATATATATCTTGATGAATTAACCAGGTACTTTCAATTAGCAGTTCCGTAACAAAGTGAAGTAAAGTGAACCCAGAATACTAGGTTCGTAACTAAGTGAAACACCAAATAAACTTGCATCAGGGGCACAATTACAACAAAGAACCCAGAAATGGTACTTCTAATGCCAAAAACCCAACTTCACATACTAAAATGTTCAAATACACGTTCAAAATCTGCATCCTATCACTTTTAAGTCAACGACGACAACAAGGATTATTAATACTTTTTACTAATATGGTTGGCCAATCCAAACACCAGCAAATCAAATTTAGTCTCATTTTTGTTTCAAGGCTCAAAAAATTCCTGCATATCACATCCAATAGCCTATCCAAGTGCACAATCAAAGTGCTTTAAAGTCACAAAAATATTCCTGCATAAATCCCCCTATCCAAGTGCACATCAAAGTGCCATAAAGTCACAAAAAAATTCCTGCATAAATCCCCCTATCCAAGTGCACATCAAAGTGCCATAAAGTCACAAAAAAATTCTTGCATAAATCCATATCCAGGTGCACATCAAAGTGCACATCAAAGTGCCATAAAGTCACAAAAAAATTCCTGCATAAATCCCCCTATCCAAGTGCACATCAAAGTGCCATAAAGTCACAAAAAAATTCCTGCATAAATCCCCCTTCAAGGCTACAAATCCATTAGCACAACAAAGTGCACAATCCAACCCTTAAACACAGTACACAATATTCAACCCACAAATTCAAGTGCCTCAAATACTCACAAAATATTCAAACCACAAATCCAAGAGCACAACAAAGTCCCTAAAATATATCCTAAAATATATTCAATAAACACATATTTCTTGGAATACATTCAATACACAAATAAATATATTCACAATCCCAACTATCAAAAACACAAATAAATCATCGATTTCCGTAGGATTTGGTCTAATCTCAGAAGTGTTTGCTTCAACTCTAGGGGATCCACATGGCACTTCAGTTTTCCCACCATAAAGTCTATTATCCTCTGAACCAACTACTCTACTTGTAGTGGAGCTTGAATTGTTGATAGGAGTCGAACGTTTCATGCCATGTTCAAATGGGTAATCAGCATTCTGTAAAAAATATAAAAAGTTTGCAATTAAACTCCTGGAAAAATGACCAAGTTGCTGTTTTTTTATAGGTGCATCAAAGCCAAATTATTAAAAATAAATCTTAACATGTTATCAACACCTGCATATTGATTAGATATTGGTTGCCAATCGGATATGGTGACCACGCCTGGTTCATAGTGACAAGACATGTAATTTGGGATGTTTTGACTAGTTGGCTATTCTTTCTCGTTGCCCATGCTGAGAAGGAGACAAATGCATTGTCAATATATTTTTTACAAATCTCCATTAAAGAGAGAATAATTGGTGGCAAAATAAGAGTTTCTAAACTTTATGAGACTAAGCAAGGTGAATGAGTAAAAATTTATCTTTAATGGATTCCACACTCTTATGTACAAAAAAGATTAAATACTAATCTAAAGCGTATCATAAATTTTTACTGATATGAGATTGTGTAATAAAGTGAAACTATTAGAACTACCTATATTATTAACAAACTACCTATATTTATGAACATATTGCTGAGAATGATTATAAAACTGCCCTACATACCCAACTAAATAATCCATATCGCCTAGCATGCCCAACTAAATATTTAAAAGTTTTTTCTTTTTTTAGAAGGTAATAAACCTAAGACATAAGTAAACATAGTAGATAGGCCAAAGTGAAACCGATAGCTTTCCTTGCTTCCTTTGATATATTTATATATATATATATATATATTTTGGAAGGTAGTAAACATAATAGATTAACCCAATTTGCATGTGGTCCCAATCCTAAGCCAAATTGATTGGCTTATATATATATATATATATTTTTTTTTTTCTTCTTTTTGGAAGGTAGTCAAATGGATTAAGACAATAGGTGGTCCCAAAATCATGTTAGACCAAAGAGGAAACGACAGTAAAGTAAAGATTTTGTCCTTGTTTCTTTGTCATATATAGTTTTTCTTCTTTTTGAAAGGTAGTAAGTCTGACAATACAATAGGTGGTCGACCAAAGTGGATTAGGTACAGTAGACTAAAGTTTGTTTAGCTGTTTCTTTGTGATATATATTTGACGTTGAAAGCAGATCTATTCACTCTGAGAAAGAGATGCATGCAAGCAACTACTACCAATTAAAGTCAGTCGGATTATGAGGCTACAAAACCCATTTCAAATGCAGAAACTATGGAGTCGAAAGAAGATTTCATATTACCCAGTTTAGTCGATTGAGATGTAAATCTCAAGACCCAGATGAAGATCGATAAATCCAGTCGATGAAGACCCAGATGAAGATCTAGAAAAAATGCTGTTAACACCCAGAAAAAATGCTACGAAAACCTAGAAAACTGCTGCTGACCACCCAGAAAAAATGCTGCTGAAACCCAGATGAATACCCAATCAGTTTCCTTCCTCCCTATCGATGAAGACCCAGATGACTTCCTCCCATGAAATATTTCTTCAAAATAAATCTCTTCCCCCGCGTTTCTGCCTTTGTTTTTTTTATCAATAAATTAAATATAAAATAATATTAGCGACTGACATCAGCCGCAAGGCTGCACCGGGGATATACCTCGGTTGTACCTAGCACTACTGACTTATTTATTACCCAAGTCCTCATCGGTAGGGGTGTAAATTTTAACCAGAAAACCGGCCTGGACCGGACCAGTTGTGCCGGTTTTGGATCGGTCTGGTCCGGGACCGGTTTCATAAAATGAAAAACCGGCCGGAATCGGTCCGGTTTCAGTTCCGGTCATTTTTAGACCGGACCGGCCCAGACCGATACTATTGAATATATTTTTATTTATTTAATGTTATATATTATATATCACTTGTATACTGAACGTGTCAATATTTTCCTATGACTAACTTATAAAAAAAAGTATTTTCCTATGACTAATCCTGTGCTGTTTGATATCTAACATGACTGTACGTAATCTACCTGAGTTGTAAAGAAGCTACACTTTTTTCATCAGCTGTTACAAACCTTTCATGTTCTTAGAAGCTTTATATGCAAGATGGGAATCATGAAATTTTCACTTTTTCACCTATCCATGTTGAGAAATTTTGATTTACGTCTTAGTTGGGTTTTCTAGGAGCCTTAGGAACTGCAACTTGCAAGGAGAAATGCCCGATATGAGAAGAGTACCAAACCTTCTTTATCTGTAAGTCACCGTGTTTTATTTTTATTTTTAAGTCATTATAAGATGGTCAAGGATGAGCTTCTCAAAAATACTAAATGCTTCATGCTGAATTCTCTTTACTTGTCAAAGACAACTCTGCTAGCTACTTCTACTTTGTTTATACCATATTTATTTGAATTTCAGAGACCTCAGTTCAAACAAGCTAAATGGATCCATTCCTCCAGATAGGCTTTCTGAGAATATTACAACTATGTAAGATTCTGCATCTTCCTAATAAGATGTAATATGCATGCTTTTTATGTTTGTTTAAATTTATTTTTCAGATGTCACATAGTTTTACAGATTTTTCTTTCAGTTTTTAAAGATAATTTGTGCTAAGATTTCCCTTGGCTTCTGTTATTTAAACAATATACTCGGTGGTTTATCCAACAACCATCTTACTGGAGAAATCCCCATCAACTTTACGGGTCTTCCTCGTCTCCAGTGGCTGTGAGTAGTACTTGCTGTTTCATCCTTTTGTGTTCAATGTTATTGTAATTTACTTCATATTTATACAACCTTTTGTTTCCACTTACCTTAAGTTATATTTAGTCCATATATGTCAATGAATTCAAGGTGTTAATGGAATAAATGACTTGAATTCTGGAATTGTTCCCCATGGCAGGTTAATTGCCAACAATTCATTAAGTGGCTCTATTCCATCCAGCATTTGGCAAAATAGGACTTTGAACAAAACGGAAAGCCTTACTGTGTAAGAGCTGAATGACAGTGTTACTATTACCTTGGTTGAAAGTGTCTTTGTTTGGAAGTGCATATTCATGTTCTCAAGTGCCTTGTTCTTAAATAAAGTTGCTTCTTTGTTCTGATTTTCACATGCTCCCTTGTGACTTTCAAAGTTGTAACCTACTGGATTTTCCATGCTGCCTCGTCCATATTCCAGGGTGTTGCAGAACAATGAGCTTTCAAATATTACAGGCAGTACTGATCTACCTCCAAATGTCACTGTCTGGTTTGCTTCTAGACTTGCTACCTAATTTAAATGTCCCAATTCATGGCATGTAGATCTTCATGTGTAATAAACGCCATGCTCATATTAGGGTGACTACTTGGTAAAAGAGTGTGGATGTGCTCTTTTTTGTTTTAGTGTTTTCTGGGGGAATAGATATACTTTTATATGTATTGTTAGGCGGAATAGATATGGTAATTGATATAATGATCATGTGATATGTTTTGATTCTTGACTTCCAGGCTTCAAGGGAATCCCTTATGCTTGAACGCAAACCTAGTCCAGTTTTGTGGATCTAAAAGGGAGGATGAAAGTAAAAGTCAGAGTCCAACAAATGACACTTTGCCTTGCTCTTGTCCACCCTCTTATGAAGATTCCCCCACATCTGATGGTTGTGTCTGTGTTGCCCCTCTGCTCATTGGATATCGGTTAAAAAGTCCTGGATTCTCTGATTTCCGTCCGTACAGATTTGAGTTTGAGGACTCCTTGACTTCTGGTCTAGAATTACTCCGTCATCAACTGTACATCGATTCATTTGAATGGGAAGCAGGACCACGGCTGAAAATGTGCTTGAAGCTTTTTCCGGAAAGTGATAAATTCAATGATAGTGAGGTCCAGCGACTTGTGACCTTGTTTGAATCATGGAAAATACCTGCTCTACAACCCATCTTTGGACCTTATGAACTTCTGAACCTCATTCTTTTGGACGTTTACAAAGATGGTTTGTCTCGAAACCCTTATCTGAAATCGTTTTTGACATCTTTGCTGAATTTAGAATTGATGCTTATTTTAGAAGTTGAAGAATGTTCTTGTATACTTGGGTTACGCCTATTTAATTTGTTTTAATAAAATTTATTTAACTTAAAAAAAAGGAAAAAGAAAAAAAGAAGTTGAAGAATGTATTCTTCAGAACACTTACTGAATTCCATCAAATTACTTTATACTTTAAAAAATATTTTTAGCATATGGCATTATTCTCTGTTACTGGTCTTTGTGTGCATAGAATGCTTGCCTATTCTTGTCACTCTGAGTGACATGGGCTTCATCTTTCCAGTTCAATGCTTTCATGTTAGTTATATGGTTGCACTTCTGTGATCCAGCGCATAAACAAAAAGCTGCAATGCTTTATCTTGTTTAAGATGATTTTTAGTTTGCATGGTCGATTAAGACATGGTCTGATATTAAACAGAAAGACATCTCCAAATTCACACCATATATCACTAATGACTGGGCCCCACTCAAAGACAAACTATGCCACAGTCATATCTTATCATCTTTGATGTGATCATATTTGAGGTGAATATTGATTGATAGTTTGGAGTCAATTTATGCTCATAGTATTCACTAATCCCACAGCAATTCCCACCCCTCAAAGATCTTCTTTAAGCAAAGGCGCATTGGCTGGCATAGTATTGGGGGCCATTGCAGGTGCAGTAACATTGTCCACAGTTGTTTTTCTTCTGATACTTAGAAGGCATGTGAGGAAAACCAGTGCAATTTCAAGAAAACGTCGTGGTGAGTATCTTCTTCTTCTTTTTTTTCTTTGTTTTTTTCTTCCTGATGTTCATAGTTTTAGGTAGATATGTAATATTTCTCACTGTTTCTGCAATTGTCTCTATTTTGCACCCAAATTAGGCCTGTTAATCAGGCCAGAGAGATGCTTGTCCAAGCTTATCATGAGGTGGGAAGGCCTCAGCCTGGCCTGAAATGCTCAATATCTTACCTTTCCTCAGCTAATTCTGTTGGACAAGTTTACACCAAGTTTGGACTGGGCTGTGATTAGAAACTTATTAAGAGAGGAGGTCTACTGAAACATACTGTAAGACTTGGGTTTTATATTGGCTGAGACCATCTCCAGGTTGAAGAACAACTAGTTATTACCATGTTAACAATTTTGGTGACAAAGTTGTTGACTTATAAGCTGCAATATGTGTGTGTGTGTATAAAATTTCCGATAATTCATACATATACGATAAACCTATTTGGTCTAAGGATAAATTGATTCTGCTAACTCGAGAGCGGCATGACTTCAGCCTAAACTTAAAAGCATTCTAAAATCCCTGACAAGCTCAGTGCACAGCTCAAAATAAAGCTTGGCCAAATGGGCTCGAGGCTGCTCAACCCCATGATAGAACTATTTATTTTACTGTCTTACTTGTTAGTTATTGATATGTTAAAAAAGTTGTCTTAATGCTTGATGTTAATTCATACAGTAATTAAGAGCTTGACCAACTGTTTCTTTCGTTAGCAACAGTTGATGAGTGAAATTGTATGGCCCATCCTTGTTGATTTGGGATGCGGATTTTTTTGGTTTTCCAGTCATCATTTGTTCATTGAATTATCAGAGAGATGTGATACTTGTTTCCCCTCCTATTTTATTGAATTTTTGAATATGGGAATTAGGTTACACCTCATATATCAGAGCAGTGAATGAAGTCCAATCACAAAATGAAGGAAAAAAAAACTGTAGTAAAGACCCATCTGAATGAGGCCCTTTGGCATGAATGAGTTCATTTTTTACATGTATGCTCATTGAATCTTGTCAAATCCTGAAAAGGGTTTTAAAGAGTCAATGTTTATGAGCTTCAAATTCAGCATCCTGTTCTGCTCTAGTAGGAAATATCTCAGGATAGTATGTAGTCATATCAATGGGGTTTTTACTTTGCCTAAGAATTGGTTATTGGATTACATTCACTTGTTTTAAGGACCTGTAACATGCTCGTAAGTTTTCATGGGTACATTGTTATCACATCTGTATTTGCACTCGTACTCAAACTATCTGAATCTTGGAAATATGAATGAAAAGTTAGATTCATAACTGTATCGATCATTTTTAAACAATTGGCACAGCATCTTTATATGCAGCGCCTATCACCGTGCTTTCATTTTCAACTTTTGACCTTTATTTAATATGCAGCATCTAAGGCCTCCATGAAAATTGATGGTGTGAAGTCTTTCACTTATGGAGAATTGGCTACGGCTACAAACAATTTTAACAGCTCCACTGTGACTGGCCAAGGAGGGTACGGAAAAGTTTATAAAGGAATTCTGGTTGATGGTTCAGTAGTGGCCATAAAACGTGCACAAGAGGGATCCTTGCAGGGTGAGAAGGAGTTCTTGACAGAGATAGAATTGTTGTCAAGGTTACATCATCGAAACCTTGTGTCTTTAGTTGGATATTGTGACGAAGAATGCGAACAGGTGCCTTTTCTTATCTTTCTTATCTCAACTGCGCATGATATAGAAAGAAAATCAATAATTTAGAGTATTTATTAATCTTGTAGCTGAATCACAAAGGAGATAATTCTTTCCAACCAATGGCGGGTCTGGGGGCGCTGACCCAAAAAAGTCATTTTTTTATATCTTTGAAAAGTTTATAAAAATTATTTTCCACATTTAAAATTTTCAAACAACCCTAAACTATCCAAAAATATAAGAATCTTATTATCTTTTAGGAAACTTAAAGAAATGTAGAATTTGGTTTTATTAGAATGATAATGGTACACCTAAAACTCCTTCACAACTCATTTTACAATTAACCAAAGCAATTGTACTAAAAAATAATTTCAATTTTACGTAACTACCTTTGGGAAAGGCTTCATCTGAGTATTGTTGTGTATGCAGATGTTGGTCTATGAGTTTATGTCTAATGGTACTCTACGGGATAACCTTTCTGGTAAGCCTTATAATCCTTAAGTTTTACTTTTCTTGATTTTCACCACTGAGTGCTGTTTATTGCATATGAATGCAAGTGAAAACTGCAATATAGGCTTTGCAATAGCACACTTCCCCTCCAACTCTCTCTTTTTTGACTTAATGGCAGGGTTGGAAATAAGATGAGAATTTTGGGTTTGAGATAAAAGTTCAAAATATAATTTTTTTAATATTATTATTATTTTGAGATTTGAAAAAATTGAATTGAGATTTGAAAAAGTTAAATTGTTTATTATATTTTGTGTAAGAATTTGGAAAAGTTGTAATGATGAGATGAGATGACCTTACTTCCAAACCTGCCCGCTATAAACAGAACAGCCCTTTCTTTTCTCTGTTTTTCTTCCATACAGATGGGCTAATTGATTCTTTATGTGTGTAAAACAACACAGCCAAGGCTAAAGATCCTCTGAATTTTGCTATGAGATTGAGAATTGCCCTGGGATCAGCTAAGGGCATCCTCTACCTGCATACAGATGCTAATCCTCTGATATTTCACCGAGATATCAAGGCTAGCAATATATTATTGGACTCTAAGTACACAGCAAAAGTTGATGATTTTGGACTTTCGCTACTTGCTCCAGTTGCAGATATTGAAGGGACCGTTCCTACTTATGTATCCACAGTTGTGATGGGAACACAGTAAGACTTGTATAGATGATATTCAGCAAAGAGAATTTGATCTTTTGCATAAGTTGGAGTTATAGTTTTATACAACAATTTGTATCAATATCTCTGTTTTTAAAATGAAAGAAGTGGAGCCTAAACTAGATTAATGGTTTGCCGTAAGAGATGAAAGTAACTGGTATCTATTTCTTTATCTTCTCATTCTTTGTTATAACTTTGCAGGGCTACCTAGATCCAGAGTACTTGTTAACTCGTAAGCTAACAGACAAAAGTGATGTTTATAGTCTTGGTGTTGTATTTCTAGAACTCCTGACTGGGATGCAGCCAATCTCACATGGCAAAAACATTGTTACAGAGGTGAAATTGTTGTTCTGTAATTTATGTTATTCCTACAGCATAAAAAATAATGAAGCAGTTTTTACTCTCTCTCTCTCTCTCCCCATGTCATTTTATATAGTTTTAATTACTTGTGAGGGATATCCTCATTTTCAAGTTTCAGTTTCAGCTTCCATAAGTCAGCAGACATGAATTTCTTAAACAATACCTTCAGCCTTGAGTGAGACCTCTGTCAAACCCTATACTTCTTAATATCCTACATGCTAGATTCAAATATCTTGCATGTGGTCAGTATTTTATTATGGAACATAACATTTTAGATGCCTTGGTTGCAGTGTCTAATATAAGTAGTCTGTTATATGTACATTTGTTAAGGAAATAGTTTTCGACCTTTTTTCAGGTTAATGATGCTTATCAATCTGGTATGATCTTTTCGCTCATTGATGGGCGAATGGGATTTTATCCTTCTGAAAGTGTGGTGAAATTTTTAACCTTGGCCCTCAAGTGTTGCCAAGAAGAGACATATGCATGACCTTCAATTGCAGAGGTGGTTCGAGAACTTGAAAGCATATGCAGTAGGATGTCGGAGGCTGATGCCATAATAGCAGATCACATGTTCACAGATGTGGAAAAAGTTGTGACTCCACCACCATCATCATCATCATCCTCTAGATTGAAGTATCCTTATGTGTCATCAGATGTATCGGGAAGCAACCTTGTTAGTGAAGTCATGCCAGTCATCAAGCCTAGGTAGAAAGCATTTGGGAAAAAACTGGTTGTTAGATTGTAACATCCTGGAAGTTTGAATTGAGAAATTTTTTCTCAATGATCCTGGTTTGTTATATTGTTTATAGTCTTTTACTCTCTTATTACAATGTATTTAGACCATTAGATAATATCATAATGTGGTGTATAATGTCCACAAAAAACTAATGATAATAAATAAATGAAGCATGTTTCCATACTAAGGTTATTCGGCTCCTATTAATCCCTTCAGTGTTATCACCTAATATGCTCTCTCTCTCTCTCTCTCTCTCTCTCTCTAAATTTTCTTTGTTTGGGCCATTACTCATTAATCACCTCCATTTAAGCCTATTGGGCTTTTCAAAAAATGTAGGCTTAGTTAAATGGCGTAGCAGAAGATGTGAAAGAAGAAAACGAAGTATATAGACGAACTGTGCCTTCCAAAAATATCACAAGTGGTAGGAAATAAAAAAAATAAAAAATAAAAAAGGAAAGAAAGAAAGATAAGACACTTCCTTTCTTATTCAATCTTTTCATAATAATCCCTCTCTTACAATGATAACAAAATATATAAGGAGATTACAAAAGGAAAGTAGACAATTGATCAAGGAAATACTTAGGAAAGAAAACAATAAATTAAGAGGCAAATCAAAGTAGATTATCGGTTAAAACAGAAATATCTAAAAAGGCAAATTGATGCCACAACTTCAGGCACTAATGTTGCCTGAAGTTGCCAATTAGTGCCTGAAGTTGCCATGGTGCATGGCTGGAACTCTGATTTCCCCACTGCTTAATTGGATCTTCCAGAATCATAGCATGCAGCTGTCATGTTGGTTGGATCTACATCCTGCATCAAGGCCTCATATATGGATTATTGCTCTCCCCATCTTTGTGCATTGGAACCTTTATGTTTTAAGTGCTGCTCTCCCCTCTTTGCATCCTGCTATATGGTGGTGGGCGAGAATCATTGGGTTGTTGATGTTGGATGACAGTCTTTGTTTGTGGTGCTTGGTTCGGTATTCTCGGTGGTGGCCTAGCTAGTTGATTTTAATCTTCATAGCTAAAATTGCTTCCGACAAAGGCCATACAGGGTGCAAGGATACTTTGTCTTGTATGGCTACACGCAACACCCCCCCCTAAAAAAAAATGTATCTCGCAATGTGTTGCCCCTCAGTTTCTAAAAGGTTATTATGAGCGTTTAGTCAATAAAATTTTTCCATATTGTCATTGACAGTCCTCATTTCTTGTTTGCAGTTTTGATATTGTTGGTAGAGGATTCGTTCATAGTTTGGAGGAAGAAATCTGGCCCTCATCAGTCTTTTCATCTTTAGCCATATGCACACTAGTTGTTTGCCTTGTCTCCTCTTATTGTTTTGCATTTGTTCCCACCAGGCTGAGGCACCACCATGCAATTTATAAGCAACCAGTTTTACTTGTTGTGCTTCAGGAATTTGCATGTAATAAAAAAAAATCTCCACCTCAAGCATCCAATCAAGAAAGCTCTCAATATGAAGGTGGCCATTGAGCATGGTAAGTCAAATTTAATTCTAAAATTGTGGTTGTTGTTTGAAGCTCTCTTTCCATCTTGGTTCCCACGGACGAAACCTTCCAATTCTTCATTTCTAGAAGAATTGTCATGTGCTTGATCCCTCTGTTGATGCATAAAACTACGACCTCCCCTTGGATGGTTTGCACCCTCATTATCTTGATTCTTGTCACCACCAACATGAACACCTATGATGGCTATTTGAATCTCCTGTAACATGCATTCAATCCCTTCAAAACACTGCTTCTTGAGAATTAACAATTGCCCAAATGGCCAGCATGCCACAATCTTCATCTTGGGAATTATCTCTTGCCATTAAGCTAGGTAAAGCCTTTATCTAACGCCAAAATTGACGTAGTGGAAGACATCAGCACCTCAATGAGTACGTGGTAACCCAAGCACGAAGTCCATACTTAAATCCTCCCAAATGTTTTGGGGTACTGGTAGTGGCGTATATAATCCCTTGTTCTGTGATTGGCCCTTCTTCACTTGACAAACAGGACACCTTTGCACTAACCTCCCTACATCTCGTTTCAATTGAGGCTAGAAATTCCGCTCAATCACCAACAATTGTTTTGTCTCGACCCACACGGCCTCCCAATCCTCCCCCATGTAGTTCATGTAGGACATGTTCACGCAGCGACGTTCGAAGGATACAAATTTGATTCCCATGAAAAAGGTACCCTCCTGTATATGAAAATCTGAAGTCGGTTGCACCATTGCACATTTTTCCAGATTTCAGCAATGTCTTCATCATTGGCATAGTCTTCATTGTTACGAGTATGGATGCAAGTCGACTAAGAGTGTTGGCCACTTTGTTTTGTTGCCCCGACTTGTGCTTGAGTACCATGGTAAATTTTTGCATAAAATCGATTCGCCTAGCATGCATACGGTTCAAACTGTTATGGGTGTTTATGAATTTCAAGGCGTGGTGATTGTTGTAGAGAACAAATTCACGCTGAATAAAGTAGTGTTTCAAGGATCGTATAACCGCATAAAATTTCAACTCGTATGTGGTCCACTTCTACCTGGCCTCATTTAATTTCTCACTGAAGAACTCCATAGGGCACCCTTCTTGGAACAAGACAACACCTATACCAACTATGGAGGTGTCACATTCAACTTCAAAAATTTTATCAAAGCTGGAAGGGCGAGCACAAGTGTAGTTGACAACTTTTCTTTGATAGTATTAAAACTATCCTCTTGTTCTTTCCCCTAAATGAATCGCCCTTTCTTCATACACTTGTAAGGGGGGCTACCAAGGAGCCAAAATTCCTTATGAACCTGCGATAAAAAGTGGACAGGCCATGGAAGCTACAAACCTGAGTGGCAATGGTGGACGTCAGCCAATCATAAATAGCACGCACCTTCTTCTCATCCACATGTATTCCGTCGGCACTCACCACAAACCCAATAAATAATAATTTGTTGCTCGAGAATGTGCACTTCTTCAAATTAATATATAGCTTGTGATGAGACAAACCAAGAGTACTTCCCTTAGGTGACTCAAGTGATCAATTTCAGTGTGGCTGTGGATAAGAATGTCGTCAAGGTATACCACAACAAATCTCCCAATGAAAGGCTTGAGAACTTGGTGCATTACGAGCATAAAAGTGCTCGGCACATTAGAGAGACCAAACAGCATTACCAACCACACATACTAGCCTTCTTTGGTTTTCAAGGCCGTTTTCTACTCATTTCCTAGTCGTGTCCTTATTTGATGATACCCACTTCGTAAATCAATTTTTGAGAAAATGTTAGACCCTGTAATCATGTCCAACAAATCGGTTAATAGTGGAATAGGGAACTGGTATTTTACCGTTATTTTGTTGATGGAGCGGCTGTCCACACACATTCTCCAACTCCCATCTTTCTTTGGCGTAATTAGTGCGAGCACCGCGCATGGGCTCATGCTCTCCCTATTAGTCCCTTTCAAAGAAGGTCCTCCACTTGTTTTTGCAAGATATGGTGCTCACTAGGGCTCATTCTGTAGTGTGGCAGGTTCGGCAAACTTGCTCCAAGAATCAAGTTAATATGATGCTAGACATCCATGAGTGGCAGTCCCTCAGGTTATTATTGTGGTGCAAGGCCTTCGAATTTAGTCAAGAGGTATTGCACTTGTGGAGGTACGTTGGGGGAGTTAGTAACCTCTTCACCTTTCACTACTGGTGTCCATATTTCTCCCATTTCTTTTGCTTCTTCAAGGAACTGGTTCTCACTTATGGTAAACATGGTATTTTTTTCTTCAACCTGCAAGAAGTTGGGGCCTTTGTCCCTTATAGGCATCAACACTATCTTCTGGTCTCTCCACCAAAATGAGTAGACATTTAAATATCACCTACATCAAACTACCGTGGCCTCCCAAGTAGAATATGACAGGCATCGATCTCCATTACGTCGCACATAGCCTCATCTTGATAGTATTTTCCAAAGGAGAAAGGAACATGACAAACGTTGCTGATCTTGGTCTTAGCTCCCTTCTAAATCCAAATGATTTTATATGGTTGTGAGTGCTTGTCCACCTTTAACTCCAATGCATTCACAAGAGCCTTTGACACTATATTCTCACAACTTCAGCTATCAATTAATACACTGCATACCTTATTGTTAACAGTGCAGCATGTCTTAAAAATAGAGTGTCTTGGTTTCTTTCTACTAGTTTTGATGCCAGCAAAACTCGTTGAATGACACAATTGATTCGCTTTCCTTCATCCCCCTCAACAAATTCTTCGACTATATCATCCTCACTGCTTTCCCCCTCTCTCGGATCCTCATCACCTTCTTCTATCACAAGGACCAAACGGCGTGTGGGGCACTCATTGGATCGATGCCCCGGTTGGTTGCACCGAAAGCACTTCCCAGTCATAGGCCTCATATATGGATTATTGCTCTCCCCATCTTTGTGCATTGGAACCTTTATGTTTTAAGTGCTGCTCTCCCCTCTTTGCATCCTGCTATATGGTGGTGGGCGAGAATCATTGGGTTGTTGATGTTGGATGACAGTCTTTGTTTGTGGTGCTTGGTTCGGTATTCTCGGTGGTGGCCTAGCTAGTTGATTTTAATCTTCATAGCTAAAATTGCTTCCGACAAAGGCCATACAGGGTGCAAGGATACTTTGTCTTGTATGGCTACACGCAACACCCCCCCCTAAAAAAAAATGTATCTCGCAATGTGTTGCCCCTCAGTTTCTAAAAGGTTATTATGAGCGTTTAGTCAATAAAATTTTTCCATATTGTCATTGACAGTCCTCATTTCTTGTTTGCAGTTTTGATATTGTTGGTAGAGGATTCGTTCATAGTTTGGAGGAAGAAATCTGGCCCTCATCAGTCTTTTCATCTTTAGCCATATGCACACTAGTTGTTTGCCTTGTCTCCTCTTATTGTTTTGCATTTGTTCCCACCAGGCTGAGGCACCACCATGCAATTTATAAGCAACCAGTTTTACTTGTTGTGCTTCAGGAATTTGCATGTAATAAAAAAAAATCTCCACCTCAAGCATCCAATCAAGAAAGCTCTCAATATGAAGGTGGCCATTGAGCATGGTAAGTCAAATTTAATTCTAAAATTGTGGTTGTTGTTTGAAGCTCTCTTTCCATCTTGGTTCCCACGGACGAAACCTTCCAATTCTTCATTTCTAGAAGAATTGTCATGTGCTTGATCCCTCTGTTGATGCATAAAACTACGACCTCCCCTTGGATGGTTTGCACCCTCATTATCTTGATTCTTGTCACCACCAACATGAACACCTATGATGGCTATTTGAATCTCCTGTAACATGCATTCAATCCCTTCAAAACACTGCTTCTTGAGAATTAACAATTGCCCAAATGGCCAGCATGCCACAATCTTCATCTTGGGAATTATCTCTTGCCATTAAGCTAGGTAAAGCCTTTATCTAACGCCAAAATTGACGTAGTGGAAGACGTGAAAGAAGAAACATGAGTATAAGAACTGTATCTTCCGAAAATATCACAAGTGGCAGGAAAAAAAAAAGATAAAACACTTTCTTTCTTATTCAATCTTTTCATAATAATCCATATCTTACAATGATAACCAAATATATAAGGAGATTACAAAAGGAAAGTAGACAATTGATAAAGGAAATACTTAGGAAAGGAAACAATAAATTAAGAGGGAAATCAAAGTAGATCATCAATGAAAACAGAAATATCTAAAAAGGCAAGTTGACGCCTCAACTTCAGGCACTGATGTTGTCATGGTGCATGGCTGGAACTCTGCTTTCCCCACCGCTTAATTAGATCTTCCATAATCATAGCAGCTAGTTGCCACATTGGTTGCATCTACGTCCTGCATCATTAAATGAGGCCTAGCATCATAAATCCAATTCGTTGGGCTTTCCTACCGTTAGGCCTAAATAACAATGGTACAACCGATCATACTAACGCAATTTGTTTTTCCCAATAAATCTGTGTATAAGTTTTTTTAGACATAACAATTTCATGATTTGGAAGTCTCGCTCGTAAATTAAAAAATATATTATTATTTTTTATTTATATAATTTAAAAAGATGTAAGTCTCATATATCTGCTTTAAAAATAAATAAATTTAAAATTCATATAAAAAATTCTCAATTTTTTATAATTGGTCAGGCTATTTTGAAACAGTTTTCTTTTCTTTTCTTTTCTTTTTCCCTTAAAATATCTTAACGTTTTTGTTTTGTTTTGGTTTTTTAAAAGACAGGTAGTATAGTTGGCTAGACTTTTTACGTTTGTGAAAATAGGACTTCGGAAAAAATGGAAAGCCTTATAGTACTGTAAGAGCTTAACAACAATGTTACTATTTCCCTTGGTTGAAAGTGTATTTTTACGACAGTTTATGGGCATTCACGCTCTCAAGTACCTTGAGCTTTTATTGATAGAAGATAAAGTTGCTTCTTTGTCCTGATTTTTGCATGCCCTTTTATCACATTCAAAGTTGTAACCTCCTGGGCTGACTTCGATCAGTTTCAAAGAATCTCGTACTAGATTTTCTATGCTATTGCTCACGGCTCTTCCATATTCCAGGGAGTTGCAGAACAACAAGCTTTCTGATATTACAGGCATTACCAATCTACCTTCAAATGTCACTGTCTGGTTTGCTTCTATAATTGCTTCTAATGTCAATGTCCCAATTTTTTTCACATAGATCTTCACGTGTGATAAAAATCCATCTTCATACTGGGGGTGTCTACTTGGTAAAAGAGTGCTCTTTTTATTAGTATTGTAATGTGGAAGATGCATTGATATAATGATTATGTGATGCATTTTGATTCTTGACTTCCAGGCTTCAAGGGAATCCCTTATGCTCAAACCCAACAATCCAGTTTTGTGGATCTGAAAGTGAGGACCACAGTAAAAATCAGGGTCCAACAAATAACCATTTGCTTTACTCTTGTCCAGTGTCCACCCTTTTATGAAGATTCCCCTACATCTGATGGTGTGCTTGTGCTGCCCCTATGCTTGTTGGAAATCGGTTAAAAAGTCCTGGATTCTCATATTTCCGTCCGTACAGATTTGAGTTTGAGGCCTACTTGACATCTGAACTCGAGTTAGTCCGTCATCAACTGTACATCGATTCGTTTGAATGGGATGAAGGACCACTACTGAAAATGTACTTGAAGCTTTTTCCAATAGATAATCTTTTCAATGACAGTGAGTTTATGGGAATCATGAACATGTTTAGCTCATGGGAAGTCCCTAATAGACATCATTGGACCTTATGCACTTCCGAACTTCACTTTATTGGACGTTTATAGAGATGGCTTGTCTCGAAACCCTTATCTGAAGCAGTTTGTGATATCTTTATTGAAGTTAGAACTGAGATTTGTTTTAGAATTTGGAAGAATGTATTCTCTAGAACAATTCCTTTATACTTAAAAAAAATATTTTTGGCATGTGGAATTATTATGTTTTATTGGTGTTTGATGCTTGCGTATTCTTGTCACTCTGAATGACATGTGGTGTGTGCCTGTAAGTTTGATATTTAAGTGGAGATGGCCTTTCCTTTTGCTGCCAAATCTTGTTGAAGATGGGCTTGATCTTCACAGTTCAGCGCTTTCATCTTAGATATGCTCCCTTAAGAAGTATAACAATTACAGTTGCACTTCTGTGATCTAGTCCATTAGTGAAAAGCTGCAATGCTTCATCTAGTTCAAGATGATTTTAATTTGTTAGGAAATTACGAAATGTTCTATATTGATCAGAAAGGCAGCCACAAATTCACACTGGCGATGTTACTGATTGTCGCTCCAATACTGGCTTTTGCCATATGTCACTTATGACTTGTCCCCACTCATCGACAAAATATGCCTTTGTCATATCTTATCACCTTTGATGTGTTCATATATGAGATGAAAGTTGGTGGATACTTCTGATTCTGTTTATGCTCATGGTATTCACTAATCTCACAACAATTCCCACCCCTTCAAATGTTGCCCCTCTAACCTGTCCAAAATCACATAAGACAATATTTAAGTGGTTCAGCAATTTGCCTACGTCCATGGAGTCAAAATTCACTAAGTTTGTATGAGATTACAAACACTCAACAATTCCTCTCTCACGTCTTCTCTCTCTCTGATTTTCGCCCACACCTCTTACATATCAGAACTCTTCTATTTATAGGAGAAGTTCTACTAAACATCTTGCTAACTATCAACCGTAATTGATGGCTAATTGTGAGCTGAGCTGCTATAGTTGAAAACTTCAACACAAAGGATGGTGGACGGTGCATGTGCATAGCAGTCTTTTTGTGACGCCCCCAAATTCCGCTTGGGATTGAACGGACATTTGAAGCGTCGAGACATGCAACACAAGGTTACCTGCCCCCGTTCATGATAGATAAGATGCAATGTTCCTAACATGCATCTAGCATTATGCAATATTCGCAGCGGATAATTTTTCTCTTTAGCAAAACTATGCACCAAACCAAAAATATCCCAAATACTTGAAACATATTTCATACATAAAGGCATACTAAAAAGCCGTGATCACCACACTAGTCTAAAATGGTTGTGATCAAAAGAATACTTGAGATACAACTCCAAAAGTACAAGTATTAACCTAAGTTAAATACTATACCATCATCAACATGCACCGTGGCCTAGTCGACCGTATTCAGTTGGTCAGATTCCAATTCTCCTTTGGGTCCTGTAACAAGATCTACCATTCGGGGGGAATGGTAGTTGGGACTACCACAGTGAGATTTGATTACAAATCTCAGTAAGTTAACATAAAACTCACACACAGGTTAAAAATGCATGCATGGCAGTAAAAGCATAAATGCATAATTATAGTCATACATAAACATAGTATAACTTGACATATAGCATGACTTAACCAGAACTTAAGCGTGAACTGAACTTGACTTAACATGGCATGAACTTAAGCTTAAAACATAACATGAACAAACAACATAACATGAACTGAAACATAACATGGACTTGAAATATAGCATGAACGTAAACCTGCATAACATAAATAAGAACTTGAAAATAACATAAACTTGAACATAACATGTACGTGAGTATAACATAACATGGACTTGATCTAAAACTTGACTTATCATGTATTTGATCTGAAACTGGACTTAACATAAACTTGAAATCTTATTCAATTGTCTTGATTAATAACGTGCGTTAATACGTACTCCACAGTTGTTGTGGCCCACGTATTCAAGTAACATAAAACATAATACGTACTCCACAGTTGTTGTGGCCCCACGTATTCTACATGTCACAATTGTGTGTCTCATGTAGTGTATGCTCCACAGTTGTTGTGGCCCCATACTTCATGCTCCACAGTTGTTGTGGCCCCATGAATACACATAACATAAAATATAATACGTACTCCACAGTTGTTGTGGCCCCACGTATTCTACATGTCACAATTGCTGTGTCTCATGTAGTGTATGCTCCACAGTTGTTGTGGCCCCATACTTCATGTAACATAAAATATAATACGTACTCCACAGTTGTTGTGGCCCCACGTATTCTACATGTCACAATTGCTGTGTCTCATGTAGTGTATGCTCCACAGTTGTTGTGGCCCCATACTTCATGTAACATAAAATATAATACGTACTCCACAGTTGTTGTGGCCCCACGCATTATAAGTAACATAAATATAATACGTACTCCACCATTATAAGTAACATAAATATAATACGTACTCCACAGTTGTTGTGGCCCCACGCATTATAAGTAACATAAAATATAATACGTACTCCACAGTTGTTGTGGCCCCACGCATTATAAGTAACATAAATATAATACGTACTCCACAGTTGTTGTGGCCCCACGCATTATAAGTAACATAAAATATAATACGTACTCCACAGTTGTTGTGGCCCCACGCATTATAAGTAACATAAAATATAATACGTACTCCACAGTTGTTGTGGCCCCACGCATTATAAGTAACATAAAATATAATACGTACTCCACAGTTGTTGTGGCCCCACGCATTATAAGTAACATAAAATATAATACGTACTCCACAGTTGTTGTGGCCCCACGCATTATAAGTAACATAAAATATAATACGTACTCCACAGTTGTTGTGGCCCCACGCATTATAAGTAACATAAAATATAATACGTACTCCACAGTTGTTGTGGCCCCACGCATTATAAGTAACATAAAATATAATACGTACTCCACAGTTGTTGTGGCCCCACGCATTATAAGTAACATAAAATATAATACGTACTCCACAGTTGTTGTGGCCCCACGCATTATAAGTAACATAAAATATAATACGTACTCCACAGTTGTTGTGGCCCCACGCATTATAAGTAACATAAAATATAATACGTACTCCACAGTTGTTGTGGCCCCACGCATTATAAGTACATAAAATATAATACGTACTCCACAGTTGTTGTGGCCCCACGCATTATAAGTAACATAAAATATAATACGTACTCCACAGTTGTTGTGGCCCCACGCATTATAAGTAACATAAAATATAATACGTACTCCACAGTTGTTGTGGCCCCACGCATTATAAGTAACATAAAATATAATACGTACTCCACAGTTGTTGTGGCCCCACGCATTATAAGTAACATAAAATATAATACGTACTCCACAGTTGTTGTGGCCCCACGATTATAGTAACATAAAATATAATACGTACTCCACAGTTGTTGTGGCCCCACGATTATACGTAACATAACATGTCTTATCTTTCTTAATGCATGAGATATTATTTAATATCATATACTTTTCTAACATGGCGTATGCTTGTAAATGGCACAATATGATTTAATCATAAACATTTAATGGCATACATGTATCTTATGGCATACTTAACATGGCATACTTATAACATACAAATTGTATGACAGAAAAGATTATGTAACAGATAATTATTCATGAGAGATTAAATCATACATAGCAGATAAACATGTAATGACATAGCATGACATGGCATATACGAGAACATACATACATAAATTATAGTTCTCTTACCCATCACACATACACAATAAACTGATAGTAAGTTAGAGGCTAACTTACCTCGATCGTCGCGTTCTATGAGAATAGAGCGCGAGACACGAGGAACTGCACAACAGCTGGAAGAGGAACACTCAAGTCCTTAAGATTTTCACTTCTGAACTCAATTGCCATATTGTAAGCACTTGGAAGAGGAACACTCAAGTCCTTAAGATTTTCACTTCTGAACTCAATTGCCATATTGTAAGCACTTTGCACTAAAACAAGTTCATTAAAATTATCAATAACAACCAAACAAACAACTCATTTCTCAATCCATATACTCTTAGCCATAGTCAACCACAAGATGACACCAGTCATCCCGGACTATAATCCATATCATCACTGCTTCGGGACACTGTCATACAGTTTCCCAACATTACACCATACGCTCCACACTTCTCTGCTACGCCATTCAACCCTTCGTGACACGCCATCCGATGTATCACGACTTAGTACAGAGTACACTCACGTGAACTCTCTTCCATTCACACTACAAAACCCATCACTGCGATACACGTCTCACGGTGCATCGCTACGCGACACGGAGTACGCGCTACGCGTACTTCCTTCGCTACAACACTCATCAACACGATGCACATCACACGATGCATCGCCATACCACACGGAGTACACTACATGCGTACTCCCTTCCTTCTACGACCCACATCACTACAGCGCATGTCGCGCGGCGCGTCGCTGCATTACACAGAATACGCTACACGCGTATTCTCTTCACACAACCCGCCGTATCACATCTACGGCATCCATCTCACGCCTATACTTCACAGCACAGTCCACAAAACTACAAAATCAAGCCTAACACTTCACAACCACACTTCGTTTCACAACTACGCAGCGAACTCCACAAACACTAACTACACAGTCTACAGCCAACCAAATCAACTATGTTAAACATAAATAACTAAAGATAGAGGGTTAAGACGAGAGAGATGTGATTGCTGTCGGGAAAAAAAAATCCAAAACTGATAATTTTAGTGGGTTGTTACAATTATAATATACTACAATATATTATCATTATAGTATAATATACTATAATACACTACATTATATATATTATATAATATATAATATAGTACATTAAAACCAGAAAACCGGACTTGAAACGGGTAAAACCAGAGTACCGGTTTAGGAGGTTAACCAGTGCGTAATCGGTTTTGAAAAATGCAAAACCAGTGCTACAAACACTCAGCAATTCCTCTCTCACGTCTTCTCTATCTCTGATTTTCGCCCACACCTCTTACATATCAGGACTCTCCTATTTATAGGAGACGTTCTACTAAACATCTTGCTAACTATCAACCGTAATTGATGGCTAATTATGAGCTGAGCTGCTATAGTTGAAAACTTCAACACATAGGATGGTGGACGGTGCATGTGCATAGCAGTCTTTTAGTTACTGCATTCACACTTAGGTGGTTTGTCCAACAATCACCCCCTCCACCCCAAACGTGTCATACTAGGATGCTTACAAACTGGTTCATTCTTCAAATGAATGCACCTCATTCTTTGACATGACAGACTTCCGCTATAAAATGCGCTCTAAGGCTCCACTGCACCCGAGGGTGCTGAGTAGTGTGCAATATTGGTCAAGTCCAAACAGTGTTGGAACTTGATCCCTGTGACGATTTTCATCAACATATCTACTAGATTATCTTTAGTGCCAATCTTCTAAAGTTTAATGTTCTCTTCTTCTAATATTTCACGTACAAAATGAAATCGAACATCTATGTGTTTTGTTCGAGAGTGATACACTTGATTCTTAGCCAAATGAATTGCACTTTGACTATCACAGTAAACGGTAACTTCTTGCTGCATAAAGCTCAAGTCTATTACCAGTCCCTATAACCAAATGGCTTCTTTCACGGCTTCTGTTACAGCCATGTATTCAGCCTCAGTGGATGATTGTGCAATTGTAGACTGTAAATTTGATCGCCAACTAACTAGTCCTCCAGCCATAGTAAACACATATCCAGTTGTCGATTGGCATCTGTCAAGATCACCTACATAGTCTGAGTCAACATATCCAATTACTAGACTATCTTCACTCTTCTCGAATTTCAAACCAATATCTACTGTCCCTAAAATATACTGTAGAATCCATTTAGCCGCATGCCAATAGGCGTTTCCAGGATTATGCATATAGCGACTAACTAAGCAAATGGTCTAGGAGATATCAGGTCATGTACATACCATGGCATACATTAAACTTCCAACAATACTTGCATAAGGGACATTCCTCATGTAGTCCCGCTCTTCATCATCTTTAGGAGACTGCAATGCACTGAAATTGAAATATGGGCCCATTGGATTACTCACTAGCTTTGTCTTCGAGTCCATGTTGAAGGGTTTCAGTAAGATCTTCAAATACTGCCTCTGAGTAAGGTGAACTGCTGATTTATATCCCCAATATTCTTCGTGCTTCTCCCAGATATTTCATTTCAAACTCATGACTCAACTAAGTTTTTAAACGATTTATCTACCCCTTGCTTTTACATGCAATTAACATATCATCTACATATAAAAGCAAATAAATGAAAAATCCATTTGCAAGTTTTCTAAAATATACACAGTGATCGTATTGGCAACGAGTGTATTTCAGATCCATCATAAAGCGGTCAAAACGCTTGTACCATTGCCGAGGTAACTACTTCAAGCCATAAAATGACTTCTTCAAACTGCAGACCAAATTTTCTTTTCCAGATTCTTTAAAACCTTCTGGTTGAGAAAAATAGATCTCCTCCTCCAGATTACCATGTAAGAAAGTTGTCTTCACATCAAGCTGTGCCAACTCAAGATCATATTATGCAACCAAATGTCACCACCTAGATTTTTCTAGAGAATTCCACAACCTTCTAGAGCCTCCTAGTCCTTTGTAGGTTATTCTTGAATGTTATAGAATTGTGTGGAGTATTCTAGAATGGTGTAGAACCTCTTAGGAAGAACCTTGTAAATAACCCTAGAAATCTAGAATGTTCTTTACCCTTGGATTGGTGACAAGTGTCACAATCCTAGCCATTCTTTGTACCAAGAGGTCTCTATAAATAGAGGGAGTCCTCATTTGTGTAAAGCACCAAGCAATAGAGCAAACAAGTTCTCTAGAACTCCTCTCTCTTCTTTCTCTCTCTAGATTTGTTCTCTCTTGTCTTGAGTCACTTAGAAGGCTTACTTAGGAGCTTTGTGAGGGCAAAACCTCCTAAGGCCGCACGGGACGTGTGAAGAAATTCTAAGTCCGTGACAGTTGGTATTAGAGCCTCCAGGCTAGGAATGGCGGATCCAAGTGAGATCACCATGGAGCATATGGAACCACGAAAGAGCAAGAGGTCGAAGGATTCAACCTCGTCGTCTATGGAGTCTCGTCTCGATGGCATCGAGAAGGTCATGACTAAGATATTGGCCAAAATTGAAGAATGGGATCAGTCTCACAGGGAGGTGAGCACCCTCGACAACACTATGACCAGGATGGAGGTGGCGGTAGCAGATGTCAAGGACCGACTTGACATCGTGGAGCAAAGTTTGGAGGAGCTAGGATTGGAGGGACAATCTGAATCGCTCAAGGAATCCATTCTAAGCACCATCAGCCCCACCATTGAAGCACAGCATGTTGAGAATGTTGCTTTCCAAGACCGGGTCTTGGGGGAGCTAACAAGACTCCAAGAGCAAATGGAGGAATACCGCGTCGGTCTAGAGGAGACCAGGACAGATTGGGCCATGTGCAAGCGGGTAGTGGCCAACGGAGGCACCATTGGAGCTGGAATGATGGCGACACCAAGGGTGGATACTCCCAAACCAAAAGAGTTCAATGGCAAGCGTGATGCCAAAGAACTAGACAACTATGTGTGGCACATGGAGCGCTACTTCGAAGCTTTGAACATGCAAGACAAGCGTGTCAAGGTATGTACTGCCTCTCTCTACCTTACTAATCTTGCTGGTGAGATAGAGAAGGGTACCTGTTCCATCGACTCTTGGGAAGAGTTCAAGCGTGAACTTAAAAGGCAATTCTATCCTGAGAACGTGGCGATCAATGCGCATAAGAGAATGAAGGAGTTGAAGCACACCTCTTCTATCCGCAACTATGTTGAGGAATTTTCTACTCTCATGCTGCAAATCACCAACATAAGTGAAGAAGATCTCCTCTTCAACTTCATTGATGGTCTCAAGTCATGGGTGGCTCAAGAGCTCAAGCGCCGTGGGGTCAACGACATCTCCACCGCCTTGACAGTGGCAGAAACCTTAGAAGAATTTGAGTATCATAAGAGTAACAACTCTTCAAAGCCCAAGTCTTCAAAGGATAATCACGGCAAGGGTGGGGAAGCAAAGGGGTCTAGGCCCCCACAGTACAAAGAGCGAGAAGACAAGCCCTCATCATCAAAGGAAGGCAAGAAAGATCACTCCAATGACAAGAAGCCGAAGGATGCTTGTTTCCTTTGTAACAGACCACATTGGGCTAAAGATTGTCCTAAGAGAAAGGCCCTCAATGCTATGTTGGAAGAGAAGGAAGTTCAAGAAAAGTCACACATGGGTTGTCTACAACTTCTCAACTCACTCAAGGCAAACACCAAGCCAACCACCAAAGATGGATCTTTGATGTTTGTAGAGGTACTCGTCAATGGAAAGAAGACTCATGCCATGGTCGACTCGGGGGCTTCTCACAACTTCATCAAGAAGGAAGAGGCCACACGGCTAGGGATTCCTCTCAAGAAGGGTCAAGGATGGTTGAAAACCTTAAATTCCGAGGCCAAACCCCTTGATGGTGTAGCTCGCGGGGTGGAGTTACAACTTGGCACTTGGAAAGGTATGGTGGACTTTTCTGTTGCTCCCATGGATGATTTCAATATTGTGTTGGGGATGGAGTTCTTGAGACAATTCAATGTAGTGTCTCTTCCCCACTATAACTCGGTGTGCATCTTAGAGGGTGGTCCATATATGATACCCACCATGTCTAAGCCAAACACCACCCAACTTCTATCTGCCATGCAATTCAAGAAGGGTTGGAAGAAGGGTGAGGTGTGTAACAGCCCGCTAAAATTATCAGTTTTGGATTATTTCCCGACAGCAATCACATCTCTCTCGTCTTTACCCTCATCTGGAATCACGCGTATAGATTATCTTTTCCGTAAATCACGTAATTTGTTCTTCACCGACAGCTGTAAAATCATGAACAGTTTTATCCTAAGCGTTGTACCTCGATGGCGTTTTCCCGGATCTTATCCATCGAATTTCAAAGTATTAGATAAGCTTGTTTTTAAAGTAGCACAATTATAATAATTTAATGAGCTCTGAAAATATTATAATTGTGGATAANAGGTTTCACTATACTCGGAAGAGATAAATTGACTTCAGAAAGCCTTTGCACTAAAACAAGTTCATTAAAATTATCAATAACAACCAAACAAACAACTCATTTCTCAATCCATATACTCTTAGCCATAGTCAACCACAAGATGACACCAGTCATCCCGGACTATAATCCATATCATCACTGCTTCGGGACACTGTCATACAGTTTCCCAACATTACACCATACGCTCCACACTTCTCTGCTACGCCATTCAACCCTTCGTGACACGCCATCCGGTGTATCACGACTTAGTACAGAGTACACTCACGTGAACTCTCTTCCATTCACACTACAAAACCCATCACTGCGATACACGTCTCACGGTGCATCGCTACGCGACACGGAGTACGCGCTACGCGTACTTCCTTCGCTACAACACTCATCAACACGATGCACATCACACGATGCATCGCCATACCACACGGAGTACACTACATGCGTACTCCCTTCCTTCTACGACCCACATCACTACAGCGCATGTCGCGCGGCGCGTCGCTGCATTACACAGAATACGCTACACGCGTATTCTCTTCACACAACCCGCCGTATCACATCTACGGCATCCATCTCACGCCTATACTTCACAGCACAGTCCACAAAACTACAAAATCAAGCCTAACACTTCACAACCACACTTCGTTTCACAACTACGCAGCGAACTCCACAAACACTAACTACACAGTCTACAGCCAACCAAATCAACTATGTTAAACATAAATAACTAAAGATAGAGGGTTAAGACGAGAGAGATGTGATTGCTGTCGGGAAAGAATCCAAAACTGATAATTTTAGCGGGCTGTTACACTTTTAGTTACTGCATTCACACTTATGTGATTTGTCCAACAATCACTCCCTCCACCCAAGCGTGCCATACTAGGCTGCTTACAAACTGATTCATTCTTCAAATGAATGCACCTCATTCTTTGACATGACAGACTTTCGCTATCAAATGCGCTCTAAGGCTCCACTGCACCCGAGGGTGCTCAGTAGTGTGCAATATTGGTCAAGTCCAAACAGTGTTGGAACTTGATCCCTGTGACGATTTTCGTCAACATATCAGCTAGATTATCTTTAGTGCCAATCTTCTAAAGTTTAATGTTCTCTTCTTCTAATATTTCACGTACAAAATGAAATCGAACATCTATGTGTTTTGTTCAAGAGTGATACACTTGATTCTTGGCCAAATGAATTGCACTTTGACTGTCACAGTAAATGGTAACTTCTTGCTGCATAAAGCTCAAGTCTGTTACCAGTCCCTGTAACCAAATGGCTTCTTTCACGGCTTCCGTTACAGCCATGTATTCAGCCTCAGTGGATGATTGTGCAATTGTAGACTGCAAATTTGATCACTAACTAACTGGTCCTCCAGCCATAGTGAACACATATCCAGTTGTCGATTGGCGTCTGTCAAGATCACCTACATAGTCTAGGTCAACATATCCAGTTACTAGACTATCTTCACTCTTCTTGAATTTCAAACCAATATCTACGGTCCCTAAAATATACTGTAGAATCCATTTAGCCGCATGCCAATGGGCGTTTCCAGGATTATGCATATAGCGACTAACTAAGCAAATGACCTAGGAGATATCAGGTCGTGTACATACCATGGCATACATTAAACTTCCAACAATACTTGCATATAGGACATTCCTCATGTAGTCACGCTCTTCATCATCTTTAGGAGACTACAATGCACTGAAATTGAAATATGGGGCCATTGGATTACTCACTAGCTTTGTCTTCGAGTCCATGTTGAAGCGTTGCAGTAATATCTTTAAATATTGCTTCTGAGTAAGGTGAATTGCTGATCTCTATCCCCAATATTCTTCGTGCTTTTCCCAAATATTTCATTTCAAACTCATGACTCAACTGAGTTTTTAAACGATTTATCTACCCCTTGCTTTTATATGCAATTAACATATCATCTACATATAAAAGCAAATAAATGAAAGATCCATTTGCAAGTTTTCTGAAATATACACAGTGATCGTATTGGCAACGAGTGTATTTCAGATCCATCATAAAGCAGTCGAAACGCTTGTACCATTGCCGAGGTAACTGCTTCAAGCCATAAAATGACTTCTTCAAACTGTAGACCAAATTTTCTTTTCTGGCTTCTTTAAAACCTTCTGGTTGAGACAAATAGATCTCTTCCTCCAGATTACCATGTAAGAAAGTTGTCTTCACATCAAGCTGTGCCAACTCAAGATCATATTATGCAACCAAAGCTAACAATATCCAAATGGATGAATGCTTCACAACAGGAGAGAATACTTCACTATAGTCAATTCCCTCTGTCTGAGCATAGCCCTTGACTACCAATTTTGTTTTGTATCGTACTCCATTTTTAGAAGTTTGATCATCTTTTTGATTAAAAATCCACTTACAGCCAATTGACTTCTTTTCTTGTGGAAGCGGCACAAGCTCCCAAGTCTGGTTCTGGTGAAGAGACTGTATCTCTTTATTCATCGTCTTTGTCCATTCAACTTGTTCACTGGACTGTATGGCTTCTCTGTAAGTGGTTGGGATCTCACCCCCTTCAGCTGGTAGTGCATATGTCACGTAGTCTACAAAACTTATCGGTACACGTTTCTCTCGTCTCGGCCTGTTGGTTGCTATTGATTCGGGTTGACGTGGAGGTACTGTGACTGGACTATCAACCTTATCTTGTCCATGCTCTCCTGAATCCTTTGAAGTAGTAAACTTCACATTCTATGAATTATCTAGTGTTTCGCCCAAAGTTTTGAATACCATACTGGAAGTCGTACCGGTCAAAGCATTGGAATGAAATATTTTGGTGCCGGTACAGTTTCGTGTACCATTTCAGAATAATATTTCGGTACTAATACCGTTTCGTGTACCGTCTCGGAATAGTTTATATCTGAATAAATTATATATATAAGCATTTACTGTATTCCAAAATAATAACAAAATAAGTCATAAACTCAATATTTCTCAATACAAGTCTTAAGTTTTAAGTTACAAACTAAATAAGTTCTTAATCCAACCATTAAAATAAAATCACTCATCCTCATCAAAAAGACAATAAGGATCAATATTTGACATGTTAATCAAAATATTTTCATCAACATCACCACCGTCATCAACATCAACACCAACATTATCAACTTCTTCCTCATTTAGTGAGGTTAATGGCTCCCCAATACTTGCCCAATTCAAATCTTCTCCATCAAGAAGCTCAGATTCTTCACCCACCCATTCTTCCATCAAGTCAATATTTTCAAGATTGATTGGATCTAAAGCATCTATTCCCTTTTTTGTGCTCCTGCCAAAATAAAATCAAACATAATTGAAAATGTTATATATATTTTTAAAAGTGAAAGACATTAGTATTAAAAAAATTTACCTCTCTCGCAGCTTCAAGTTATAACGAACAAATACTAAGTCATTCAAACGTTTATGCACTAATCTATTTCTCTTCTACGAATGAATAAAATCAAATGTGCTCCAGTTTCTCTCACATCTAGTTGCACTACAACATTGACTTAGTACTCGAACAGCAAACCTTTGAAGCGTTGGAACCTCGCAAACAAATTGGGTCCACTATGCAACTATAACAATAATGCAATTATAAATTATTAATTAAATGCAAGTAAAATAAAATAAGATAAAATTTAAAGCACAAAGTCACATTATTTAACAAATGATATTGATAAATGATAATACTTGGATTAAGCTTATCACACTAGTGGATTGCTAAAGAACGTCCAAACTCACCTACTGCATTATTATACAAGTCCAGTTCTGCAATGATCTTGTTTTGATCATCGGGATCAAGTTCCATCTTCATAACACAACTATTGAAACCTCTTACAACATCATTTTTCTTTTTAAAGATGGGGCTATAGTAAATTCCAGTGTTAAGAAGACAACCCGCCGCATGTAATGGATTGTGAAGCTGCTTATCCCATCTAGAATCAATGATCCTGGTGAATGGACTGAATACACTAACTTTGTTATTACATCTTGCTTTTATGTTTTCTTTGGCTCTTTCCATTGCATCATACAAGTATCCCATTGCAGGCTTCTCATCCCCGTCAACAAGTCGTAGAACATGAACCAAAGGCTCACTAATTTTAACAATAAATTGACATTGAGCCCAAAACTCTTTATCTTCTAAAACAATCACAGCTATCTCTTTCCCTATGATGCTTTTAGAATGACTTGATGCAATCCATTTATCACACGTAAACATTTGTCTCAGTTCTTTATTAAACAAGAGCAAGCATTGGATACTTAAAAAATTTGTTGCAAACCTTGTAATTGCAGGACGACACAAATCATGACCTTTGGTAAAATCTTGTCTCATCAATGCCAAAACCCAACCATGGTTGTAGATGAACTTTGTTATCTTTTTTGCCTTTTTTATAGTATCATCAATAAGGGGAAAATATCTTGGATCAGAAAAATTCTCCAACATCAAGTCTATGCAATGAGCTGCACAAGGGGACCAGTAGAAAGAGCCATACTTCTGCTGTAACTTTTTTCCTGCAGCTTTATAACTTGCATCATTGTCCGTTATGAACTGCACAAGATTCTCAGCTCCAATTTCTTGAACAACCTCATCAAAAATATTAAACAATGTTTCAGCATCTTTTTAAGGCCAGATGTATCAACAGACTTCAAGAACATTGTACCTTTCAGACAATAAACTAGAAAGTTAATTATTGATTGTTGCTTCTGATTTGTCCAACCATCTGCCATTAGTGTACAGCCAGTCTCATTCCAAATCTTCTTAATTTGTTGCAAATACTCTTGAACCTCATTCACAGCCATTTTTAACAAATTTTCTCTCAACTCATATAAAGAAGGGCCCTTGAATCCTAGCCCGATGGCAGTCATGGCATCGATAGCTGGTTGATAAAACTTGGATTAAGCCGCATTAAAAGGCAGATTAGAATCATACCACCAGCGTGCTACAACCATCTTTGCTTGTGTAAGCATCTCATTCAAACACATAGAACTCTTAATTGAAGGTTGGGCCACAGGAGTTGTTCTTGGAGCAAAAAATCTACTTAATACCCCCACTGACTTTCCAGTTCCAGATTCTCTCGACTTTCCCTTACCTTTTGAAAGCTGAGACTGTCTCTCCATACTATTACTATCATCAATATCATCAGATGTTAAATCTATATCGCCTCCAATCTCTGAGCTTATTTTTCTTTTCTTCTCTTTGCTTCTTTTCATTTCATCAAGCAACTCCTTCATTTGCCATTTTACATCTTTAAAGACCTTTTTACATGCTTCTACATTGCCTGGAATCCCAGCTAGATGATACTTCAACTGAGTGATCCTGCCACCTCTAATTACTTTATTACAATATAAAAATTTCGTATTATTTCTTGCCCCTGGCACTGCACGTGCATGGGCCCATGCTAGATCTTCTGCTCTTACAGGAGCAAGTGTTGTAGATGTCGCACCGGTTGATTGACAACTAGACATTTTTATACTCCTATATAATAATTCATAATTCAACACTAATTCAAATTCAAGTGTTCAACACTTAATAGACTGAAACTTAACATAATTTACTTGTACTAAGTTTTCATTTTCAGTGTTAAGCCCCCAAAGAGTTGATTTTATTGAAAAAATAAATCATTGTAGCAGTTAGATGCATGAATGGCCTTAGCTAGTGCACCTCGCTAATCCAAGTTATCCAACATCTTTTATTATTTTTTATGAGTGGCTAATAAAAGCTCTGTTCTTTTTGGGGCAATTGAAGTTTTTTTTTTAAATAAAAAAAGTAGAATTCAATAAGTTGAAACTGGAAAATTGAAATACATTCATCATCGCTATCTTCAAGAATTTGAAATGAATGGCCAACCAAAACAACTGCAAACCAACAAGTAAAATGGGACAAGCAATTCCCACTAAAGTGCGTACTGCGTAGGCCAAGAAGAGGAAAAAAAAGTGTCAGTAACGAGATCAAAGAAGAGAAAAGAAAAGACTAAGAAGAGAAAAAAATATATAATGTGCAGGCAACGAGATCAAACTTTCAAAGAAGAGAAAAGAATATATAATGTGCAGGCAACGAGATCAAACTTTCAAAGAAGAGAAAAAAAAAAAAGAGTGCAAGCAATGAGATCAAACTTTCAAAGAAGAGAGAGAGAAAAAAAAACAACAAAGTGTAGACAACGAGTTCTGAGATCAAACTTTCAAAGAAGAGAGAAAAACAAAAACAAAAACAAAAACAAGTGCAAGCAACGAGATCAAAGAAGACAAAAGAGAATAGAAAAGACCAAAATCAGAAATTGAAAATGAGCAAAAATAATTTGCCATACCAGTAGGTAGTGCCGCAGAATGCCAGAAACCAAACTCTCCAAGTCCACTCCAGGTGCACGACGACTAAAGAAGAAGAAATAAAATAAAAGTTAAAACCCTAAAGACTAATGGGCTAAATGACATAAATGGCCCTGACCGGTAACTTAAATTACAAAATTGCCATAAATACATAAATCGGCTCAGATGGAAGTGTACCTGACGAAATTCACATTCCGGCCGAACTGGTTTCGCCATCATGGCTGCCTTCATTGGAATCTTTATGCTTATGTGACTTAAGCATCTCAGATTCGTTGAATGTAACATCACTACTGATGATTGCATTTTTAGACTCTATGCACCAAAGTCTATACCCTTTTACACTAGTACTAAAGCTTAAGAATTTTGCTTTCTTGGCTCTAGGATCAAGCTTACTTTCTTTAGCATGATGGTAAGCAGGACATTCAAAAATTTGTAAAGAGTCATATTCAGCAGCATGTGTACCTTTCCACATTTCAATGGTTGTCTTCACGTCATTGGCAGCTATGGGTAGTCAGTTGATGAGGTGGCAGACATATGTCACAGCTTCAGCCCAAAATTATTTACTGAATCCAACATCCAATAATATACATCGCACTTTCTCTAGCAAAGTACGATTCATCCATTCTGCCACACCATTTTACTTCGGCGTTCCTCGTACCGTGGAGTGTCTGACAATTCCCTCTCTCCGGCATATTTCCCTAAAGGGGTCTAAAGTGTACTCACCTCCATTATTAGATCTGAGCTGCTTGATTTTTTTTCCGGTCTGAGTCTTAATCATTTTCTTCCAAACAAGGAAGATGTTCAGCACTTCATCTTTATTCTTCATCGTATACACCCACAGACGACGAGAATAATCATTTACAAAAGTTACAAACCAATGCTTACCTCCCAAAGATGCATTTTTGGTAGGTCCCCAAATATCGGAGTGTACACAGTCAAGTATCTCCTGTGTATTGTGTACAACGGTTCCGAACTTCATCCGCCTCTGCTTCCCCAATACACATTGCTCACAAAAAGATAATTTACCAGTCTTGGCACCTTTGAGTAAGCCTTGTTTCACTAGTGTTTGCAAAGTTTTTTCTCCAGCGTGTCCCTGAGATCCAAGTGAGATGAGATTCTTCTACAATTCCAGAACGTACCAAACTTCTGTCGGAGTCTTGACACTTCCATCGTGCATTTTCAACCGAATGCTTCATATCCCTAAGTCTTACAAGCACTTTCGTTACCCATAAATATTGCTTCACTCTCAATTTTTGTGAAATTAGTAAACCAGCCTCGATTGGGACACATGTAATAGGTACATCCGGAATCCATAATCCATTCATCGAAATGACAAATGGATGATGAACTTGTCAAGGCAAAATCTGAATCTTCATCTATGTCCGCAACATGGTTGTGGTGGGTTGATTATTCTGTTGTCCCTTCAGCTTGGGACAATCCTTCTTCCAATATCTTTTGTTGTGACAAAAGGAACACTCATCTTTGGCGAGTCTTCTCCCAACTGATGAACCACGTGATGTGGCCCAAGTTTTCGATTAAACACCTTTCTTCTTTCCTAGATACATTGACTGTGGTCTCCCCCTTACTGCTAATGCTTCACTTGATGTATCTAGCTGTACCTGCTTATCTTTTCTGTGGTACTCGTTACTAATTAAAGAACTAGATACATCATCAAAACTTATTTTTTCCTTCCCATACAGTATTGTAGTAATTAAATACTCATATGTATCAGGTAAGGAATTTTAATAATAGTAAAGCCTTATCTTCATCTTGGATTTCAATATCCAAGTTTAATAAATCAGCAAGAATTTGATTGTAACTATTGAGATGTTCAGACATAGAAATACCTTCATGAAACTGGAATCTGAAGAGCTTTTTCTTCAAGTGCAAACAGCTCTCAATGCTCTTCTTCATGAACTTATCTTCCAGTTTCTACCAAAGTTTCCTTGCATTTGTCTCTCTCATGACAAAGTACTTCTGTTCTTTGGTAAGACATAACTGGATTGTACTAAAAGCTTGGATATTAAACTTCCTCCAATCCTTTTCATTCATATCATCTTATTTTTCTTCTAACGCAATATCCAACCCTTATTAGATCAAAACGTCCATAACTTCACACTGCCACATGTCAAAGTTACTTGTTCCATCGAACTTCTCAACTTCAAACTTGGCATTTGACACTGTGGACCGACGACCAGAGCTACTGGCATTTCCAAAGCTCCTATCTCTTCCAGAACCTTCCATATGAATTTAGAAAATTTAGAAAACAAATTTCAAAATTCTAACAGTACGAATGAGTCTGGAATGATCCAAATAGTTGGAAAGCACTATTTGATAGTTGAAATCGGACTTCAAATGGCTTAGATCAAGCCCAACAAGGATCTAAAAAATGGACGGTGCTGATTGTCTGGCGTGTGTGATACATGCACTGCAGCAGGACAAGTGGGGCACATGTGGCACGCGACTTACACGTGTAGAGAGTCTCTAGGGCGCGTGGGAGCATGTCCCTCACGCGTTCTTCAACCGCTGGGCGCGTAGGGGCACGTTGTTGGGGACTTCGGTCAAGTCTCCAAACACTAAGGGTCCAATCCTCTCCTTGTTGCTCCTGAAGTGACCGATAGGACTCCTTTGCTTGGTGCAGATCACGTGTAACCAAAAGGGAGCTCAGGTGATATGAGGCTAGGGTTCAATGGTGGGAAGTATGGATGGTGCTTGGGCTAGGTGATCACAGATTGGGTGATGATGATGCTCGGCTAAGTGACCCTTGAGATGCTAGGCGCCACTTGTGTGCTAGGGTTGGATGAAGGCCAATCTTGGCTAGGGTTTGGTGTAGGATTCGGCCAAGGAAAGAGTGGAAGGTGGCTAGGGCTTAGGTAGCAATTAGATCTCCTACAAGTTAGGAATTGTGCAATTCCTAAAAAGTAGGAATTGTGCACCGAAAATGAAGAACTCCAAGCCCTATGGCTGGCCACTCAATGTGCAAAATGCCAAAAGATCCTAATGAAATGTCTAAGGGTCCTATTTATAGAGTTTACAAATTAGAAACCCCCAAAAGGTCCCTAGGCCAATTAAAATAAATAAATAAAGCAAATGAAATAATAATTAACAAGTCTTTAAATAAAATAAATAAAAATAATAAAATGTATAAATTAGCCATGGTGGTCGTGGCATGCAAGGCCCATGATGGGCTATGGTGGTGCATGGCTCACGGCTAGGCTAGTTATGGTTCTGTCTGCGGCTCGCTGCATGGCATGGCATGGTGTCACGCGTTGGTCTGGTGATGGGCACGACATGGTGCTGTGCATGGCCTGCTAATGGTAGCCATGGCATGGTGCCAAGCCTAGGCCTGATGGTGGGTACATGGTGATGTCATGCTGCTGCTGTGGTGCCCAGTCAAGTGGCTTGGGCGGTGGTCCTGCATGGCCCGGGCTATTGGCCTGGACGATGAGCATACGTGGTCCAAGCTAACGGTTTGGGCTATGGGGCTACAAGGCACGGGCTAGAGCCGTGCGCTGGTTGGCATGCTTGGTGGGCATGCCACTAGCCTTACTTGCAAGGCATGGGCTGGAGCCGCACACATGCATGAGCGCAGGTGCACGCTCAAGGGCACACACAAGCCTGTACACATGGTTTGCACGTGGCAAGTAGCCTCCATGGTTGCTCGCTACATGTCATGGTCTAGGCCAAGGCATGTAAGCAGGCTAGCCATGTGACTGTCCTGACCCTCTATGAGTCGTGTCGAGGTGTGGTCCCGGACAATTCTCCTGGGGGTTGTGACACGCGTGTGGGGTGCGTGGCGCGTGATCTTCAGTCGTCTTCAACCTCCAGCTGCAAGTGAGGTGGGTGGACTCACTCTCCTACTTCTCAGGGCGCGTGTGAGCTCCTCCGACCTCAATTTTCGATTTCGTTTGCGGCAACTGATTCGTCTTGACATGAGGAACACCTTGGAGTTGTCAAAAGTTGATTTCGATCAACTTGATTTTTGGACAGAGCAAACTAAAACTCTGATACCAATTGTTGCACCTCTAGCCTGTCCAAAATCATACAAGACGATATTTAAGTAGTTCAGTAATTTTTCTACGTCCATTGGAGCCAAAATTCACTAAGTTTGTATGAGATTACAAACACTCAGCAATTCCTCTCTCATCCTCTCTCTCTCTCTGATTTTTGCCAACACCTCTTACATATCTGAACTCTTCTATTTATAGGAGAAGTTCCACTAAACATCTTACTAATTATCAACTCTAATTGATGGCTAATTGTGAGCTAAGTTGCTACAGTTGAAAACTTCAACACATAGGACTGTGGACGGTGCATGTGCATAGCAGCCTTTTAGTTACTACATTCACACCTAGGTGGTTTGTCCAACACCAAAGTCTTATTTAAGCAAAGGCGCATTGGCTGGCATAGTATTGGGGGCCATTGCAGGTGGAGTAACATTGTCCACAATTGTTTTTCTTCTGGTGCAGAGACGGCGTATGAGGAACACAGGGAAACTTCAAGAAAACGTCATGGTGAGTATCTTTTGTTTATGATGTTCAATTTTTAGGTTGAAATCTAATGATTTCTCACTGTTTCTGTGATTGTCTCTATTTTGCATCCAAATTAGGCCTATAGATCTGGCCAGAGAGGTGCTTGTCCAAGGGTATCTTGAGGTAGGAATGCCTCAGCCTGGCCTGAAATGCTCAATACCTTACCTTTCTAAGCTAATGCTGTTGGGCAAGTTTCAGCCAAGTTTGGACTGGGCCATGACTAGAAACATCATTAAGAGAGGAGAGGGTCTACTGAAACATATACAGTAAGGCTTGGGTTTCATATTGGCTCAGACCAGCTCTATGTTCAAGCCTAGACTAAGATGCATTCTACATTCTATGTTAATATTGTTTTGTCTAAGTAGGTGAATATCCATTCCGAGAAGATGAGAAATTGGTCAGCTTTTAGACAAG
>QGSO01000592.1:0-325780 GCA_011037825.1 Carya cathayensis
TTTCCTCACCCTTCTCTTTTCTTTTCACGCATAGTAGACGGCAAGGCAATCCGTTTTGGTTTCTTTCCCGACAGCAGTCACAATCTCTCTCGTCTTTACCCTCATCTGGAATCACGCGTATAGATTATCTTTTCCGTAAATCACGTAATTTGTTCTTCACCGACAGCTGTAAAATCATGAACAGTTTTATCCTAAGCGTTGTACCTCGATGGCGTTTTCCCGGATCTTATCCATCGAATTTCAAAGTATTAGATAAGCTTGTTTTTAAAGTAGCACAATTATAATAATTTAGTGAGCTCTGAAAATATTATAATTGTGGATAATTATTTAGATTAAATATTTTAATTGTTTTAAGATATTAAGAGGTTTAATTTTACGTTGAAAATTCTTATTTAAATTTAAGTGTTTTATGCACTTTGATTAATTAATGATACTTTATCATTTTATATAATGATGAAGAAAATATTATTTTATAAACCTTAGTTTATAAAATAATATTCTATCTTAATTCTTCTCAGTGTAGTAATTAAGTGTTTTATTAATTTAAATGATTTTATCATCTTCGATTAATTAACGGTACTTTATCATTTTTATATAATGATGAGGAAATATTATTTTATAAATTTTAGTTTATAAAATAATATTCTACCTTAATTCATCGTAGTGTTTTATTTAAAGTGTTTTATTTAAAATAAAACATTTACGCGTTTTTAATCAGTGTTTTAACTCACTGTTGGTTTATTTGAGGATCCCGAAATGTAGATTTGAAGCGATATACTCTGGCCCTACCTTTTTTCTCTTCACTTTTTTTTTTTTTTCTTTTTCTCTCCCTCTCTCTCTCTTGGCCGACGGAATGGAGAAGCAAACTCCATTGCCGTTCGGTTTGGAGCTTCCAGCCGGCGCCACCTCCGGCCGCCGGACCCCACCTCCCACTCCGGCCTCTTCCTCTCCCTCCGGCGAGTCCAACCACGCCGGTGGTGTACTAAACCGACTTCTCACTCTCTCTCTTTCTCCCTTCAAAGATATGGGTCTCTAGGGGTTTTTCTCATTTTTGGACCACCATACACGGCCAAATCAACCACCAAGCACCACCATTGGACTCACCTCATCAAGGGCTTCCTCCCCATGTCTTTCTTTTTCCCAAACTCTCACTTTTCTCATATGGGTTTCTTAAAAACACCCGTTCGGTTTCACCACCGTGCGCCGCCGTACACGGCCACCCGTGGTGTTTCACCACCACCATCTTGTTCCTCTCATCCTCATGAACCTCCCCAAGAAATTTCATGACCAACGGAGCTTCGTAGAGCCCTCACTCTCCTACACTCTCCAAGGCCGAAAATGGATTCAAACGGCCGATCCGCCGCCGTTAGCCACCGTCCGACCACCACCTCGCTACCACAGCTCCACCACATGTTCATCTACCTATCCCTAGCTTGCCATGAAGTTCTATGAATTTTCGCTACCTCGCGTTTCCGCTCACCGTTCGGATTTACTGTTCACGGCGTGACGCCGCCGTGCTCCGCCACCTTTGACCATCACAAGGCGACCATGAACCTTCCAAGGCCACGCTTAGCTTTTCTCGGTTCCAAACTACCACTTTATGTGGTGGACAGCCACCGTACGCGGTGTTACCGCCACGTACGTTCCTCCGACGCATGTTCGTGACGAACAACGAGCGACGCACGGGTTATCCCGTCGATGGTATAACTCTCTATCTCTAGTTATTTTACGTTTAAAATAGTTAGTTGGTTGGTTTGTGAATTGTGTAGTTGTATTTGTGGAGTTCGTTGCGTAGTTGTGAAGCGAAGTGTGGTTGTGAAGTGTTGAGTTTGATTGTGTATTTTGTGGACTGTGCTGTGAAGTATAGGCGTGAGATGGATGCCGTAGATGTGATACGGCGGGTTGTGTGAAGAGAATACGCGTGTAGCGTATTCTGTGTAATGCAGCGACGCGCCGCGCGACGTGCGCTGTAGTGATGTGTGTCGTAGAAGGAAGGGAGTACGCATGTAGTGTACTCCGTGTTGTATGGCGATGCATCGTGTGATGTGCATCGTGTTGATGAGTGTTGTAGCGAAGGAAGTACGCGTAGCGCGTACTCCGTGTCGCGTAGCGATGCACCGTGAGACGTGTATCGCAGTGATGGGTTTTGTAGTGTGAATGGAAGAGAGTTCACGTGAGTGTACTCTGTACTAGGTCGTGATACACCGGATGGCGTGTCACGAAGGGTTGGATGGCGTAGCAGAGAAGTGTGGAGCGTATGGTGTAGTGTTGGGAAACTGTATGACAGTGTCCCGAAGCAGTGATGATATGGATTATAGTCCGGGGTGACTGGTGTCATCTTGTGGTTGACTATGGCTAAGAGTATATGGATTGAGAAATGAGTTGTTTGTTTGGTTGTTATTGATAATTTTAATGAACTTGATTTAGTGCAAAGGCTTTCTGAAGTCAAATTATCTCTTCAGAGTATAGTGAAACCTCAAGTTGCCGTGGTGTTGCAAGTGCTCACAATATGGCAATTGAGTTCAGAATTGAAAATCTTAAGGACTTGAGTGTTCCTCTTCCAGCTGTTGTGCAGTTCCTCGTGTTTCGCGCTCTATTCTCATAGAACGCGACGATCGAGGTAAGTTAGCCTCTAACTTACTATCAGTTTATTGTGTATGTGTGATGGGTAAGGGAACTACAATTTATGTATGTATGTTATCGTATATGCCATGTCATGCTATGTCATTACATGTTTATCTGTTACGTATGATTTAATCTCTCATGAATATTTATCTGTTACACAATCTTTTCTGTCATACAATGCTGTATGTTATAAGTATGCCATATGATACATGTATGCCATGAAATGTTTATGATTAAATCATATTGTGCCATTTACAAGTATACGCCATGTTAGAAAAGTATATGATATTAAATAATATCTCATGCATTAAGAAAGATAAGACATGTTATGTTATGATAATACGTGGGGCCACAACAACTGTGGAGTACGTATTATATTTTATGTTACTTATAATGCGTGGGGCCACAACAACTGTGGAGTACGTATTATATTTTATGTTACTTATAATGCGTGGGGCCACAACAACTGTGGAGTACGTATTATATTTTATGTTACGTATAATGCGTGGGGCCACAACAACTGTGGAGTACGTATTATATTTTATGTTACTTATAATGCGTGGGGCCACAACAACTGTGGAGTACGTATTATATTTTATGTTACTTATAATGCGTGGGGCCACAACAACTGTGGAGTACGTATTATATTTTATGTTACTTATAATGCGTGGGGCCACAACAACTGTGGAGTACGTATTATATTTTATGTTACTTATAATGCGTGGGGCCACAACAACTGTGGAGTACGTATTATATTTTATGTTACTTATAATGCGTGGGGCCACAACAACTGTGGAGTACGTATTATATTTTATGTTACTTATAATGCGTGGGGCCACAACAACTGTGGAGTACGTATTATATTTTATGTTACTTATAATGCGTGGGGCCACAACAACTGTGGAGTACGTATTATATTTTATGTTACTTATAATGCGTGGGGCCACAACAACTGTGGAGTACGTATTATATTTTATGTTATGTGTATTCATGGGGCCACAACAACTGTGGAGCATGAAGTATGGGGCCACAACAACTGTGGAGCATACACTACGTGAGACACAGCAATTGTGACACGTAGAATACGTGGGGCCACAACAACTGTGGAGTACGTATTATATTTTATGTTACTTGAATACGTGGGGCCACAACAACTGTGGAGTACGTATTAACGCACGTTATTAATCAAGACAATTGAATAATATTCCAAGTTTATGTTAAGTCCAGTTTCAGATCAAATACATGATAAGTCAAGTTTTAGATCAAGTCCATGTTATGTTATGCTCACGTATATGTTATGTTCATGTCATGTTATGTTCAAGTTTATGTTATTTTCAAGTTCTTATTTATGTTATGCATGTTTACGTTCATGCTATATTTCAAGTCCATGTTATGTTTCACGTTCATGTTATGTTTTAAGCTTAAGTTTATGCCATGTTAAGTCAAGTTCAATTCACGTTTAGGTTCTGGTTAAGTCATGCTATATGTCAAGTTATGCTATGCTTATGTACGACTATACTTATGCATTTATGCTTTTACTGCCATGCATGCATCTTTAACCTGTGTGTGAGTTTTATGTTAACTTACTGAGATTTGTAATCAAATCTCACTGTGGTAGTCCCAACTACCATTCCCCCCGAATGGTAGATCTTGTTACAGGACCCAAAGGAGAATTGGAATCTGACCAACTGAATACGGTCAACTAGGCCACGGTGCGATGTTGATGATGGTATAGTATTTAACTCAGGTTAATACTTGTACTTTTGGAGTTGTATTTCAAGTATTCTTTTGATCACAACCATTTTGGACTAGTGTGGTGATCACGGCTTTTTAGTATGCCTTTATGTGTGAAATATGTTTCAAGTATTTGAGATATTTTTAGTTTGGTGATCGAGACATGCATAGTGTTGCATGTCTCGACGCTCCAAATATTCGTTCAATCCCAAGCGGAATTTGGGGGCGTCACATAAAGGCCCTGCCGACCTCTTGAGTTCTAAGATTCAAAATGTTGCTTATGCTTAAAATTTACGGAAATGAGATGGGTAATGGATAATGGGTGCTAGCTGGGCGAGATGGGTTGAAGGAGAGAGATAGTGGGCGAGAGAGAAGAAGAAGGGGAGAAGGATCTGGTTGGGTGATTTTATAGAGAAGAGAGGCCTGGGCGAGGGGAGTGGATCGAGTGAGAGAAGAAGAGGGGTTGAGGGAGAAAGAGGTTTGGGCGAGGGGGAGATCGAGTGGAAGAACCGGTAGAAGGGCAATCAACTGGATTTACTATGTGGGTATGTGGTATGCGCTAGTGAACCAGGAGTTGAGTAGAGGTTTTCTTTAAAAATTAAACAAAGAAATTGGCAACAATCCAATGGACTGATTACTTAATGGTACAGTATTTAAGATGTAGAAAAGCTATCTGTTCGATAGGATGTGTTCAACATGTGAAGCAACAGTAGTAACATTATGGCCCCGAGAAAATGGTTAACTTTTCCCCACGTTACAGTTTTTATGTCGGCTCATGTATTGTACACATTCTATATATCAACCACCAAGATTCAAGAGTACTTAATTATTATATATAAAAAAAAGAATACTTAATTATTATTTTAGATAAAATCAATTCATATCAAATTTTTACGTAGTTCAAAGATTTATCAGTAATTTTTGTGATCGATGTGGGATTGGGTAGCTAAATTCACTCACATCTTATCAGTGGCGGATCTACGCATGGGTTTGAGGGGGGAGGGGGATTTATTTATAATTTCATGTATATAGAAATTGGCCTCTCCAAAATAATTAATAATTTCCTTATTCTCACATACTTTTTAAAATTTTGTAAACTTTTCATATACATAGAAATTTCTCACTTTAATTTTTTTTTTTATAACTCCTAGATTTTGTATAATTTCTATATATTATATATTTTTAAGAATGTAGCCACATTAAAATTAAATTAAATCTAATATTAAGAGAAATAATAAATTATTAACATTGACTCCAAAAATTTTTATTATACAATATTAAGTTTTTTAATATAGAATCTAAAGTGAAAATATCAGAAAAACTATTTAAGATTGATGATTTATGTGAAAAATAGTAGAGGTCAATAATTTATCCTCTAAACTTTGTTGAGCAAGGAAAATTTTATTTAATGTCTCAGTTATAATATATTATATTTAATGTGACACCAAAATAGATAGATTTTACGTAAAATTTGATAAACTAGTTTAAATATTAGAATAAAAGATAACATTTCAAAAGATCATTTGATAGTTTACATGAAGAAAATAATTTTTAAATATTTCATATTTAAAAAAAAAAATTGATAAATAAATTCTATGAAATATTATCATCAAAAATCTGAAACTGACATTAAGTTTTGTTTTTAAAATTTTATTTTTACGTTATTTGATAAATTATCAAAATTTAATTTTATATATATTTTTTATAATTTTTTAATATTTTTTATTTTATATAAATATACGGTGTGATAGAAAAGTTGCCCCTTAAAAAAAATTACTGGTTCCCACGGTATCTTATCCTGCTTTGGTTTGATTTAGAAATAATATGAAAATTTTTAGTTTTAATATTATATTTTAATATTATTATTATTTTAAAATTTTAAAAAATTAAAAAAATTAAATTATTTATTATATTTTATATAAAGATTTAAAAAAATTATAATAATAAGATTAGTATTTTAATTTTGAGATAAAATTTTACGAACAAGGCTCCGAACTAAACAAAGCAAGTCAGCAGTCGGGTATCCTCTTTTTCTTGACAGGCAATTAATGCTCTGACATGATATTTTATAACTCGGGTATACTTTGTTTTCCATCAAGCATCAAGTCTCAAGCAAACACACCACGTGAGCTTTCGTTTATTTTGTCGGGAGTAAGCAACACGCTGGCTACCAGGAATCAATGATTCTCTAAATTCATTGACTTATCTTTGTAAACGTCTAAGTTTTGTAATAATATTCATCGTAATTAACTATCTCTTAACTAATCGATCACTTTGGAGTTGATAAAAGTCAAATATAATGACTTAATTAAACTTTACTGAAATCAGTAGTACGTAAGTACTACGTACATGCAGTGGCCGGGTCGTTAATTCAATATTGCAACTCGAGTCATGATCATAAGTATAACATTAGAGATCAGGCATGCTAGGAGACTTTTCAAGACAGTCATCCTAAGTACTTTAACATTATTATTATTTTGAATTTTTTTTTCTTTTCTCTGAACAGTTTTATTAATTAATGGAGACTGACTTTTCAGACAGGTTATGTGTCAAGGATACGTTACCTTATCATCTCCTTAATATTTGGCTTAATACATTGTCCTTAATTTTAGGAGTTTACTTGTATAGTTTTATTCTTTCCATTTTGTGTATAATGTAATTACCAATATATAAATGAGAATACTCACCATGATAACCTCCACCGATCCAACTTTCGTGGAAATTGGAATAAGCGTATTCTTATAAGAAAAAAAGTAGTCTCGAGAGAGAGAGAACACGACTTCGCTTTATAAATTCATTTCAAAACCATCATAGAAAGAGATCTTGATCATGGAATTGCAAATGGTACTGTTTCAGATGCTTGTGTTACTGATCATGTGCTCAGTACTCAATGCATTCGCGCGAGCATCGAACGTAATAAATAGTTCATGTCAAGAAGAGTGTGCGAATGTAAGCATTCCATACCCTTTTGGAATCGGAAATGGTTGTTATGTCGGAGATTGGTTTGAGATAGTCTACAGAAATGACACTTTGCAGAAACCCCTTTTGAAGATGTTCAATTACCTAGAGGTGCTGGAGATTGACATAGATGAAGCCAGAGTTCGCGTTAGCTATCCCATATTTTCGAGCTGTACCAATGTCACGAACAGCACAAAGAATCTGGAGTTAGAGAAAAGTCCTTTTGGCTTCTCCGAGTACAAAAACAGCTTCGTTGCCATGGGTTGCAACAACTCTGCCTCCATGTGGTCCTTGTCTGATGACTCAATTTCTTATGGTGGCCGGTGCAAATCCCCTTGTGACAGAACTCAATTCACAAATGGAAGTCATTGCAACGCCACAAATTGTTGCCAAACTACAATTCCAGCATCTAATCTCCATGCAATCTCTATAACTATAGAGCTGGAAACTTCCTACAACAATGGTAGTGATGAGTGCAACTACGCATTTTTGATAGACAAGAATTGGTTCAAGACCAGTTTCACAAAGCCGAATCCAAATATGTTTGTTCCGGTGGTATTGGAATGGGGGATTGACAATACTTCTTTCTATTCTCTTCCCACAATGAAAAACTCGACCGCACAGAAATACAAGAACTGGACCTATTCTTGTTATGAGGATTATCCTACTGTTGGGAATAGCCTGAGCAGCCGAGACTATACTTTTTCGTGTCAGTGCTTGTATGGCTACAGAGGAAATCCCTATCTTCCGGGAGGACGTCANCCCTTTTGGAATCGGAAATGGTTGTTATGTCGGAGATTGGTTTGAGATAGTCTACAGAAATGACACTTTGCAGAAACCCCTTTTGAAGATGTTCAATTACCTAGAGGTGCTGGAGATTGACATAGATGAAGCCAGAGTTCGCGTTAGCTATCCCATATTTTCGAGCTGTACCAATGTCACGAACAGCACAAAGAATCTGGAGTTAGAGAAAAGTCCTTTTGGCTTCTCCGAGTACAAAAACAGCTTCGTTGCCATGGGTTGCAACAACTCTGCCTCCATGTGGTCCTTGTCTGATGACTCAATTTCTTATGGTGGCCGGTGCAAATCCCCTTGTGACAGAACTCAATTCACAAATGGAAGTCATTGCAACGCCACAAATTGTTGCCAAACTACAATTCCAGCATCTAATCTCCATGCAATCTCTATAACTATAGAGCTGGAAACTTCCTACAACAATGGTAGTGATGAGTGCAACTACGCATTTTTGATAGACAAGAATTGGTTCAAGACCAGTTTCACAAAGCCGAATCCAAATATGTTTGTTCCGGTGGTATTGGAATGGGGGATTGACAATACTTCTTTCTATTCTCTTCCCACAATGAAAAACTCGACCGCACAGAAATACAAGAACTGGACCTATTCTTGTTATGAGGATTATCCTACTGTTGGGAATAGCCTGAGCAGCCGAGACTATACTTTTTCGTGTCAGTGCTTGTATGGCTACAGAGGAAATCCCTATCTTCCGGGAGGACGTCAAGCTAAATTTCTCGCTCGTAATAACCTATTCATTTACTCCATTTATTTAGTTCTCCAAGTTTTTTTAATTGCAAATCAAAAGTGTAGCAAAACAAATTTTATAAGCATAGTTATATATTTTTTGATTGATACTTAATTTACACCATTAGCCTGATATGATTTGTGAACGATTTTTTTATAAATTGATTTTTATTGCAAATTAAATCATGATATTGTGTAACTGCGTACGTAGCTAGAAAGCGTGTCTTTCATATATATAATTAACTTGTAAATATAATTACGATTATTTTTTCTCTCTCTTCTATGAACAAAGTTAATTTGTATCGTTGTTTTATATACATACACAATATCTTTTTACAAATCTGTTTTATATACATACACTACTAGTACTGATAAATAACCGATGAAATGAACAGATGTAGTGTAAATGATTTTTTTTCTTCTTCTCTTTTAATCATTTTTTACACAGTTTTAAATATTTTTAAAAAATAATAAAAAAATATCAATTAATTAATATTCACTTTTTTAATCATTAAATAAAATTAAAAAATAAAAATAAAACAAAATTCAATCGATCATTTTTATCGGTCAATTTTATCGATTCAACTAGCATTTTTCTTGTGATATATATATATACACAACATCATTTTACAAATCTTTTTTATAATTATTTTTTAAATAGAGATCAGTTATTAAAATTCAAATTCAAATTAAATAGAAAACTCATAATTAAAAAAAAATCTTTGTTATTTATGAAATGATACCATCACATCAATAAAATACTTATATTTACGATTTATACGATTACTATCGATCACGGATCACGAGGATGGGAGACCTTAGTACTCCTAGGTGTCGGTGCGATTATGGCTACAGGGGAATTTGGAGAAAGAAAAATTCTAAACATAAGTTATACACCACACACTATTTTTTTTTTAATTTTTTTAATTTTTTTTATTTTATCAAATGTTTGGTATATAAATAATAAATAAAAAATTGAAATAGTTTAAAATGAAAAAATCTAAATTTTTTTTTAAAAAAAATAAATAAATAATTAAATGTGAAGTGTGTAGTGTATAAAATTTATGAATAACAGTACTCTTGGAGAAATCCCTACCTTCTTGGAAGTTCGAGGCTGCCGAGATCTCTTTCGGAACGATCTAATCCATTTAATTCTCGAAGTCTTTCTATTTGCAAGTCAACGTATATAGAAACTAAAAAGGTGTTCAATACAATCTACGATATCTTATGTTCGAATTTTTTATAATTTCATTTTTAAATAAAAACATTTCAATTTTTTGATTTAATTATTTTAAATTTTTTAAATTTTAAAACAAAATATAAAAAATTATATAATTTTTCCTAATTTTAAAATAAAAATAATATTATAACAATATTTTAACTTTATAAAATTTTTATTCAATTTCCTTTTCTTATTTTTCAAAACCCAAAAAATATCTTAACTTAAACAATTTTACTAATATTAACTTCTATTCACATATTTTTCAAAACACATCTCAATCTTGTAAATATAGTTATCGCTAGTCTATTTTTCTATCTTTCTCCTATGAACAAAGTTAGTACACATCTTTTCACAAATTCTTTTACGATTTTGTTTAGATTTCGAATATGACCACAAACCTTTCAATCCAAGCAGGTGTCGTCAGCCATCATATATATTGATTTGTAAATTATTTTTATCACTATAAGAAAAACGAACTTTTACGACCAATTAATAGGAATGAAAAGAGTATTAGCAACAATTGCTAATACTCTTTTCATTCCTTTGTTGCTAATACTCTTTTCATTCCTATTAATTGATCTCAAAAGTCCGTTTTTCTTATCGTGTATATAATCTTTTTGTAATTAAAATATTTCTCTTTTAACACGTACATTCCATTACGTTGGCAAATATTGACAAATGTGCAAGCGCTCGCCTCAACCAATGTACAGTATATGAATAACGTTGTGAAAATACTGAAGGCTATTACCGTTGTGTCCCTCCTAAGAACAACAAGCCTTTCATAATCGGAATATCTTCACAGCCCTATAATTTTCAATATATTAGTTGTGAAATAGATCAGACGAGTTTCTTTTCCTTCATTTAATAAATTTAATAAAAAAAAGGACAGAAAGAACAGGAATTAGGCACGAAGAACTAAGCAATTGTTTTTAAAAATGACAACATATATATACTATCTAGGCAAACTCATTTCAACGAAAATAATTAAGGTTTGAGTCAACTATATAATTTTTTTCAGTTTAATTATTATTCATTAACAGCCAACTTAGCCATACCCCCATCTTTTTGGAGTAGTTTCTAATTCAATTTTATGTGAACCTGCTTTGTGCACAACATAATTTGTTTGGCAATATTCTAGCATGCATAGAAATGTCTTTCTAATCAGCAATTTTATTATTTTACCATTTGCACTAGTGCAAGGAGTAATATCTTTCTATTTCATTGAGTCAACTAGGTGTTAGCACAAGCCTTAGTGTATTATTTCTGATTTTCGGTGGATGGTGGTCTTACAAAGTGATAAAGAAAAGGAAGAGCGTTAAACGCAAGGAGAAGTTATTCAAACAAAATGGTGGACTACTGCTAGAGCAACAACTATCTACAAACAACAAAGACAATGTTGAGAACATCAAATTGTTTAATTCAAAGGAATTGGAGAAGGCCACTGATTGTTTTAGTGCAGATAGAATAATTGGACATGGTGGACAAGGCACTGTTTACAAAGGTATGTTGGCAGATGGAAGAATTGTTGCGATAAAAAAGTCCAACGTAATAGATGAAGAAAAACTTCAAGAATTCATAAATGAAGTCGTGATTCTTTCAAAAATTAATCACAGGAATATGGTTAAGCTACTTGGCTGTTGTTTAGAGACGGAAGTTTCACTTCTAGTTTGTGAATTCATTCCTAATGGAACGCTTGCCCAATATCTCAATGGGCAAAATGAGGAGTTTCCACTTACATGGGATATGCGTTTACGAATTGCTATAGAAGTTGTAGGGGCTCTTTTCTACTTGCATTCAACAGCTTCTTCACCCATTTACCATCGTGACATTAAGTCTACAAACATCCTCTTAGATGGGAAGTATAGAGCAAAAATAACAGATTTTGGAATTTCAAGATCTATTGCTATTGATCAAACTCATCTAAGCACATTGGTACATGGAACTTTTGGATATGTAGACCCTGAGTATTTTCAATCAAGCCAGTTTACGGATAAGAGTGACGTTTATAGTTTTGGTGTTGTTCATGCTGAGCTCTTAACGGGAAAAAAAGCTATCTCATCAACAGGAATGAGAGATACCAAAATTTTAGCTACATTTTTTGTTAGTTCAATAGAAGGGAACAATTTATTTGACATCCTTGATAATCAAGTTTTGAAAGAAGCGGAAAAAGAAAAAATCATTACGGTTGTAAACCTTACGAGAAGACGCCTAAACTTGAAAGGAAGGAAATGACCTACAATGAGAGAAGTTGCAATGAAATTGGAGGCCAGCCAAATGTTGCAAAAGGCTTCTAATCTTAAGCAGAAATATGGAGAGATTGAAGATGTCAAAATTGAAATATCCGAGCCATATGATGTTTTTTCTATATCAACAACATCAGGTGTGGATAGTGTCATCACGACCTCATCTATAGATTCACAACCATTATTATTATCTTCTTAGTCATCAAGTGATATTACACCTTGATTTGTGTCGTAATATAAATGTTTGTTCAATTTCATCTTGTAAGCTCCTTAATTTGCTCTTTCCATTGTTTCAGTACAAAGACAATCTTATGGTAGTATAAAGCATAGACAGCCAGTGTTGCGCCTAAACTTTGACTCAAATTAATGAACCAAAAGTTTAGTGCAGTTTTACCTGCAAGTATACAGGTGTTGTAGTACCTTACAAGGTCGAATCCACAGGGATTGACTTATGTGAAAAATAAACTCAAACAAATGAAAAGAAAATACTAAAAGAGATGTGCGATTGAATATAAAATGAAGTTACTGAGATGATGATTTTTTTTTTACGTAACAAAATAAAAACTAAAATGATAAAATGCATTGATATGGAAAAAGACTAAGGTTTCGAGGATCCGTCTAATAATTTAAAATATTGTTTCCGATCGAATTACTTCAATTAAACTAGAATAATGATTCCGTTTAATTGGAAGATTTAGCATTTAAGATCAAGAAAAATAGTCACTAATGATTGAGCATGATCGATTGAAAATTAAAACATTCACAAATTTATTTGAATATCACAGGGATTCCTCAAGCATTCACTGTATTCGAAAATCACAATGAATCAAGATAAATATATAGATAATCAAAATATCCAATAATAAAATCCTTCAATCGATCAAACTCACAAAATAAATTTTACGTCGATCCGAAAGCAATTTTTAAATCATTAGACTTCACCTCTAATCCTAGTATTAAAATTTAGCCAACCATGTTTAACACAAGATCTATAGAAATTAAATAAACATCCTCCATAAACAAACCAAGATAAAACACATAAGTTAACACTAAAAAAAATGAAACTAGCCGAAGTGAAATAGTCTGGAACCACTACTAAGAGCTAAGAACGAACAAAGCATACTGTGAAAATGAAAATTAAAATCTAAAACCGAGCGGAGCTAACGTCTAACGAAAACCAAAAAGAACGAAAATGATGCCACCGACCGAACGTCTAAAAACATGAAACAAAAAAAGGTCTCCTTCCGAAATAAAACTAAACGAAGAGAAATATTACAACACAGCAAGAGATTAAATCTGAAAGGAAAAAAAATGCAGCTGAACGAAAAGTGGTGAAGCTCCCGTAAATGAAAACTCCCCTTTCAAGTGAACCCAGTTCTTTTTTTTTTTTTAACGTAAACCTGCTGTCCAGCTGCTCTCCCAAAAGCTCCAATACACCTCAGCTGCAGTCCGAAGCTCCTACACGATCCCTTCCATGTCTCTGTTGCATCCAAAAGCTAGCCAAAAACTCCAGACGAAGAGTACCTCAGCCCAGCGTCAAAACGTAAGTTCCTCTCTCCCAACGTCCAGGCCACCCTCTGCTGTCCGTAGCTTTCCAAAGAAAAAAAAATAAAGATCTCTTCCAACGTCCAGCTCTCCCTTTTATTTTCTTCTCCTCTGTCATTTCTGGTTCCAATCATCCTCCCTTTTCTTTCATTTCGACTACCTACTCTTTTCTTTCTTTTATTCTCCTTTTTCTGCTCCACTTTCCGTAAGAATTGACCCCAAAGGATAAAAAAAACAATCGCCGATGGAACAAAATCATTCCGTAAAATAGCAGCCTTTTCTTCATTCAACGTGCTCCATGATTTTCGTTCTCGCCGGCAATTCTTTCAACATTTTCAGCTGCCTTTCTTTCGGTGGTTTTAATTGTTGAATGTGCCTCTCATGCAGCAGCCTATTTTCCTTCATTTCGGCTACCTCTTCCGTCCTCTATTTCTCGCCTAACTTTTTTTTTTCTTTTTCCACACATGCTTCTTCAATTTCAGCTTCCTTTCATGACTTTTACTTTGCATGTGCTATCCACCAAATTATTTTCTTCACCGCATGCATCTATGAACATCCCAAGTAGGAAAGTCATTCTCATGTTGTATCTTTTTCATTTGTCAAAGTCCACCATTTCCTTTCTTCTCTTTATTTATCTTCGGCATATTTCTTTATGTTTCCTTTCATTTAGCAAGTGCTTTTGGTCCAAAGTTCCAACCGGATTTATTTAAGCTGAAAATAAGGAAATAAAAATCATAGTTATAAAATTAAGCATAAACATGATATTAATCAATTAAAAATCACGACTCGTATTTATGCTTATTAACTAATTTTCCATCTAAAACTAATAATAATGTCACGAAGCATTTGAAATACATTGGTTTTAAATAGCTAAAATATGCAATATTTTAGCTCAATCAGCCAGTTTTCTTTTCAGTTTCATAAGCTTCTATTTTTATATATAAATAAAATGGTGCCTCAAGCTACTCTAGGATCTGATATCTATTCAAAAAGAAGAAAAAAAAATCCAAAAACAAAAACAAATCTTCTGTAATATATTACCTTCTGAGTGTTTACTACAGTTTAGAATTAATAAATAGAAAAAGAAGAAATCAGCTCCTCTTTATATCCTATAATAGCCACTTTCAGCTTTTTCAACTTTTAAATCTTGTCGGATGAAGATTGTCGATCTGTTAAAAGCAACAAAAACAATGGTGTAATAGGCCACACAAATTTAGACCATTTTCTTCATGCTCAAAGGCTCAAAGCAAGTTTCAAGCTGCTTCAATAACAATGAAGAAAAAAGCTACTTGAACATCTTAGTTTATAAAGAAGACCATCAACCTCAAGTGACCATTAATCACTTGAATGTTTATCTACTATTACAAGGTCTATTGCTTAATTTGGTGTGGTGCATTGATGAGTGGCACTGGGTTTAAAGCATTCTTTCACTTCTTTTTCGGTCTCTCACGGTCAAAATCCCTCAAGAAGCCACAAATTAGCTAAAGAGCCAACACCTTTATATATTTTCCTCAGAGACTGACCTCCACCCAATGGAACTCACTTCTCAAGAATGCCAATGGTGCTTTAAACCCGACAGAGACCAAGGTTATTTGACCACCCATCTAAAATACTTGTGAAAGGATATCTAGAACAAATCAAATCCACAAAAATTAAAAAAAAAAAAAACTTTGATAAGTGGAGTGAAGCAACTAACAATTCTTGGCAACTATCTCTCCATGTTATGGTTACTATCTGCACCACCCGCCATGGACATGATCTTTTTAGTTGCCTGCTAAGCTAGCAAAATTTAAAGACCCAGATTAGGAAAAGATGTAGAGAAATAAAACTAAAGATAAATTCCCACAAGTTATAACATATATAGATGCTTTATTTAATACCTTCTGTCTCACAAGTCACTAAGAGAATTGATGTTGTTTTACATGAAGCAAGATGATTTTTCAGCATTATCACCAACTTTCTGCTGAGACTTGAGTTCCTTCACCCTCTTTTCAGTAACCCTTAGCAATTTTTTGTAAATGTTTATTAGCTGAAAGTTATAGCAATTTAGAACTTTAGGATTTGATTTTCATAAGACTCAAAAACTTCCAATCATATTAGAAAATCATTAGAATTACCATTTCACACCAATGTAATAATGCACTGGACACAAATTTAGGAAGAATAAGTTGCAATAGCATGTCAGTCATATAATCCAAAAGAGACTCGATTCGTTTATTTTGACCACTTTTTCATTAGTGGCGATTTTTTCTTAGTCACAAATTTCAATGTGTTTTCCTTATGAAAATGGTCTACAAGTGTCTACAATGTAAATGTATAATCAGCAACAGCAAAGATAGTGCTAGGAGTTAACAATATAGTTTTGTGAGAGAACTCTAGCAATATCTAATTCCAAGAAATTTCTCATAAGTAATAGAATTGCAAATGTATATTAAATTTGTCTCAACATCTCCAAATGGAGCCCAATGCTCACGAGTCTATTATTCCTTCCAATATCTCCCTAAACAATCCACTAGAAAACTTTTTCTCTAACAAAACCAAATTGTGAGCAAGATACATTAGACTTCCCTTATTTCTTATTGATCTTCTAAGAAGATGAAGGTTAGTTCTCTTGCCTACCTCGTCAATTTCTTTGGGGGGAGATAATAAACGGAGGAGAGATCATTATGTTATCTCTTGCTACACGTACTAACATTCCATGCTTCTCACATTGTGCTCCAAAATAAGAGCCTATCCTTGCAATACATATCATCAAGAAGTATAAGAATCAGAGATAGATAAGATCAGGAAGAAAAAACCTAAGCATGCTTGTCTACCTCAACCATATATTAAGTTCAATCATGTAGTGAGGACCATCACAAAGGAGTTATCAAAACATGACAATCTTTAAGCAGATGATCTACAAGATGTTTTGACCTAGTTGAATAAAGAAATTATAAGCAATCTTGAAATTACCAATATAAAACTACGAAATTGTCTACAAATTTTCTTAACCAATTGGTTAGATCTCAAAATTATGATTATTAAACGAATCAAATAATTAAAGAATATAAGTAAACTTACATAATACAATGATTGGTTACAAAGAGAAACCCTTTAAGGAACTCTTTAAAGATAAAACCCTAAGGGGCAGCCAAACTTAGGAAAGTCAATCTTATTATTTGAAAATCAATTACAAGTAATTATCAATTATAAAACCTTTGAAACTTACTCTCTTACTTGTCCAAACAAACGACCCGTTTGTCTTCTACCGCAGTAGCAGCCAGAACCCCTAGCGATTTTCAAATATTGCCTCTCCTCTTAGAACACTAGTGGCTAAAATCCAATCAATGATCTTTAACACTTGAAACACGATCACACTCAAAGAGAGATAACAAAAATGAAAATTCACTACGAAATTTTCTCACCAAAATATGCACTAGAAAGTACACTATAAAATATGTAAATATGAATTCTGCAGATCCTAATCAATGGGATCTCTTAAATAAACAATTTGGAAATAGTTTCAATTTCAGTAAGATTCTGTTGATGGATGAATTTGTCACGAGAAGTCTTCTGACGGATTGCTGACATTTTGCGATAACTCTATTCTACAATGATTGATTTCTGTTTAGCTTCTTTTCTGGATAAATGTAGACCCTCATGGACTAAATTTTTACCTAAATGACATATCTAAACAACCTCTAAGACTTCTAGATAAACTCAATGTTGTTTAGAGATAAAGTTGATAATTATTTTACATTTATCCAACAATTACAAATATAATGATAAGATAAGTCTTATCATTTAGTCATCTAATTTTAGTCAATTTTTGTATTTACAATCTTTCCCTTTGGCGGATTGGTAACAAAACCAACTTGATAAATGTAATATAAAACCCGTCAAAAGCACAAACTGTAAATCACGAAACCGAGTAGAAATTCCTTGCAAATAGTCAAGAATAAAAAAAAAATAATGATATAGAACAGTAACTAAGATTAGTACTATCATCATTCACAAGATTTAAAATCTAATTCAAAGTCTAAGCATGCATGTTCTAGTCTAACATCAAATTTATGTCCAGTAAAAATAAACAAATATCATTCAACTCCCCCTCAACAAATTCATTTAAAAAAAATTCATTAAACTCCCCTTTAACCACACAGTTACTCAAACTCTCCCAAAATTTCACAATACCAAAATAAAAAAATATTTCAATTTGCTCTTCCAATACTCCCAATTTTTCTCACTAATCTGAAAAAACTCATAAGAGAATATATACCACTTACGTGTGCTTAGATAAAGACACTAAGAACGACATGATGAACACGTCCCATGTGTCTCAACTTTTCATGGATTAAATGCACCTGATGTATGAGCAGTATGTCCAACAATGAGCAAATGATTGAGATAACTTGGTTGAGATAAAAAAATCAAACACTTGGTGGGCATAACATGAAAACCGAGTGACAAACGCCAAGAACCCACTCAAAAATTGTCCCCAATAAATGCATTAAATAATCTCATATGAACAAATATTCAAGTATCCAAGATATTCTAGCCCCAACATGACAAAACAACAACCAAAATCTCAATCTCCGTATATATGCACCAAGCCCTAAACTTAGAGAAGGAGAAAGATTTAAAAAAATAGGAGTCTTACTGTGATGAGAGAATCGTATATTAAAATACTCGATACCAAGTATTTTTCCCAAGAAAATCGACGGAGATGTGAATGAGATGAGGGGAGCTAGGGCTTCGTATATGGAGAGTGCCGTGAATGGTGTATGGAGGGACTTGGAGAAATAAACTCGAGGCCTGGACGTGTAACTAAGGACTGTGCGCGTGCCCTAAGACATAGAGTCCCACTGGAACTTATATCAATATATCAGAAACCAAGTCCCATACTTAAACCAACATCCAACACTTACCCAACCAAAAATTATATTTCATATTTTTATCACTTTATTTTATTTTAAATAAAATAATACGTAAATAAAAAATAAGAAAAAAATATTCTTTTTCTTATGTATATAAACAATATTGAGGAAAATAACTTGTTTTGAAGCATCTCAATTCAAACATAGTGTCACTCACAAAACAAATTCATTAGAGTACACTCGTATATTTGCAACAATCACCATGGATGTTCATTCCTTATAAGATCATCAATGTCAAAGTTCATTTGAGTGTATGAGTGAGTAAACTTATATAAGATAATAACTCTTTATTTATTTTTTCTTTCAATAAATTTTTATAATATTATTCTTGAATATTTCTTCTCATAGATGCTCACAAGAGTTTGTTACTCACCTCAAAAGTCAAACTTTATGCTAAGGCCTAGATATATGAGTATCTCCTCCAAACACTAGTTTACATAACTTTTTTTTTAATGTCCATTTTTGTTGCTCGTCTCTTTCCACAATGAATAGAGCAACGATTTTTCTATAAGGACTTAAGAGAATAGATCCGTGTATAGTATTTGTCTTTTTCCGCAATGATTTAACACCGACTTTTTCTATATGGATCAATTATTTGTATTTGGTAAGAGGAGATCTCTTTATTAATGTATTAGGTTCAACTAGTATTAGTCAATTCAAGGCATGAACTCCCTCTATGATGAGCATCTCATTAAACAATATAAATTTTAATTATTATATGCATACATATAAGTTCCTCACAGTACTTTGTAAATGAACTTTGCAAAGATGACCCATATGGTTAGTACGCACAAAGTGAATTGCACAGAGTAAAAAGATGCATAGGTTCAATAATTTACCATGTGAGAACACAAGTACTCAAACTTTGACATATCAAGCATGCACTTTCCTTAAAAATTTGAACCAAACCAAAAAACATAGTATAAATATATTTTTTTAATTCAAAAACTAAAAAAAAAAACAAAAAGAAAAAATAGAAACATAAAAGCGAAAAAAAAAATGTATGTCCTAGACTAATGCAATAATATAAAGAATGTAAAAACAGGCAAGTAGTCCTATCAATTAATGTGATATGGCATCTTCTTTGACCACCCACTTTATTTTAAATTTTAGTCTTTTTTTTTTATCAACACCACTTTGTATACTCTTTTTTTTATTTTGAAAGCAAAAATCTGCTAATTCACCAAGTTTAAGACTTAAGAAGTTGATTTGTTGACTTATATGACAAACTTGATTCTCTAGACTCTTTCCTTTCCTTTTTAGATTTCTTTCACCTTCTATTTTTTGCACTTGATTCAAGTTAAAGCAATGTGGTCTTATATAACCAACAACACCACAATTATGACAAGTGGGAATAAACTCACCATCATATTTACCTTTCTTCATTGTTTTTGTGGTTAAATTACCATGCAAATTTTTTTAATAAACTGGCTGAGCTAAAGTATGATTTTGACCACTTTTATCTTGACTTCATTTAACAAAAAGAATACCTTTAGATGTAGTGGCAGTGAATGATGAGACTAGTTTTTCTTTCTCTTTTGAAGTCGTATACCCTAAGCCCATTTTATCACTACTCTCACATTTTGAAAACTCAACATCTCTTCTAACTTCTGTATTGCTATTTTTTCCTGCCACTCCAGAAACTTTTCCAACTTTTTTTCTAGTGTAACCTTTTGATCTTTTAATTTTGATACTTCAATACTAGAAATTTTTAATACCTCAGAGAGATTATCTTTCTCATTCTCCATAGCAATAAGCCTATTGTATAACTTCTTATTGAGTTTCTTTAATCTGACTATTTCTTTACACACATCATTGTATACTTCCTGTAAACTTAGTTCTTGGTTAGCCTCAACAAGTGATACATCCGAATCACTGTAATCACAATCACTTTCAATTTTGTTAGTGCAATATCAGGAAAATCGTTCACAATAGTAGAAAAAGCTATAAAATATTTTTCATTATCAGATGATGAGTTTGAACTTTCAAAATTTAAATTGTCACTAACTGTGACATTTATTGCTTTTCCTTTACTTTTCTTGAAATTTGGACATTCAATTCTTATGTGAGCATAACCAGAACATTCATGACACTTCAACTTTGTCCCTTTTCTCATATTTATCTTTATTCCAATTTTCAAATTCATTTTTCTTAGTAGAAAATTCTTTACCACTTTTTTGCTTTCCATTAGACTTTTTATTAAACATGAATTTTCTGAACTTTCTTGCTATGAGATCTATATCCTTATCATTTAAATTTTCTTCATTAGAAAAGTTATCTCAATCATCTTCTATAGTTTTTAAAGCAATGGACTTACCTTTTCTTGTTTGAGGAAGTGAGGATTTATACGTTTGTAAGGAACCGACCAGCTCTTCAATCTTTATTGTATCGAAATCCTTGCTTTCCTCAATGGCAGTAACCTTAGGCCAAAATCTTTCAAGTAGAGATCTCAAAATCTTCCTCACGACCCTTGAATCCTCCACCTTCTCCTTGAGATTATATCTGGAATTAACAATATCGTTAAGCTTAGCATGGAAATCATTAAAGTTCTCATCTTTCTACATTTTAATATTTTCAAATTTAGAAGTTAGCAATTGTAATTTTGAATTGTTCACAATTTTTGTTCCCTCATGTGTAACTTCAAAGATATTCTATGCATCTTTAGCAATCTCATACATGGAGATTCTCTTAAATTCTTCCAGAGATATAGCCATGAAGAAAGCATTTAATCCCTTGCTATTCCAGTTACAGTTGCTGATTTCATTTTTTGTCCAAGCATCTATAGATGTCTCAGGTTTAGTCCATACTCGTTCAATCGAATGCCATACACGTTCATCCAAAGACTTTTGAAAAGCCCTCATTCGAACTTTCCAACAAGTATAGTTTTTCCCATGGAAGTGTGGTGGAACATATAATGGCGTTGACATGATCTACAAGGGCATGGATCACACTCGGATGAGTGAACCACCCTCTAATGCCAATTGAAATTCCCAATGTACCCCTGTAAAACCATGAAATTGTCTACTAATTTCCTTAAACAAATTGGTTAGATCTCAATATTATGATTATTAAAAAAATCAAATACTTAAAGAAAATAAGCAAACTTGCATAACATGTTGATTGGTTACGAAGGGAAATCTTTTAAAAAACTCTTTAAAGGTAAAACCCTATGGGGCAGCCAAATCCAGGAAAGTCGATCTTATTATTTGAAAATCAAATACAAGTAATTATCAATTATAAAACCTTTATAACTTAACTCTCTTACTTATCCAGACAAATGACATGTTTGTCTTCTACCGTAGTAGTAGTCAAAACCTCTGGCAATTTTCAAATATTGCCTCTTATCCTGGAACTTTAGTGACTGAAATCCAATTAACAATCATTTACACTTGAAACACAATCACACTCAAAGAGAGATCACAAATATGAAAATTCACTAAGGAATTTTCTCACTAAAATATGCACTAGAAATTGCACTAGAAAATATATAGATCTGAATCTCTGCATATCCTAACCAATATGATCTCTTAAATAAATAATTTGGAAAGAGTTCAAGTTTCAGTAAGATTCTGCTGACAGATAGAATCTATCGTGAGACATCTCCTGAAGGATTGCTGATATTTTGCGATAACTTTCTTTTGCAGTGATTGATTTTTGTTCAGCTTCTGTTCTGGATAAATGCATATCCTTATGGACTCAATTTTTACATAAATGACTTATCTAAACAACTTCTAAGACTTCTAGATAAACTCAATTTTGTTTAGAGATAAAGTCGATAATTATTTTATATTCATCCAACAATTAAAAATATAATGATAAGATAAGCCTTATTATTTAGTCATCTAATCCTAACCAATTTTTTCATTTACAAATCTAACTAATTTACCCCATCAGTAAATAAATATATTCAAATAGTAAATTTGAATAAACAAATTAAGATGGAACTTGCCCCGTTTAGGAAGGAATAATGGATCATTAGGCGACTAGTTATTTGCAAATGTCGTTCCAAGAATCAATTCAGTTCCCCGAATTAACTAAAAAATTAAAAACTTTAGAGACAATAGGTACCTCCCCAATTATGGGACTATCTGACAATGCTTTTAAACCATCTTGAAACTTCGGGGAAATGCTCTTTACTTGATCAGAAATCTTTCCTTCTCTACAAAGAAGTTAGATAGCTTTCACTCAATGCTCTATTAAGCATGCTTTTTCTGGTTCGGTTTATTTTGGAAGGTGTTGTTTTCTTTTAATTGAGTTGTTTTGATACAGTTCATTTTGAGACTTGGTTTTGGGATTTTAAGCTTATATGTAACCTCAGATATTCAACTATAACCATAGTTTTCATCCACCATAATTGAGGGTATTCAATAAAATTAGAGTACCGTCCTCTTTTTAAAAGTCATGATATATAATCTGTGTTGATCATGCGGAATATAGAGGTACAAATAATTAGGTATATGTCATTGCATATCTACATACACAAGCCATGACCCACCATTTAGGGGACAATTAAAGAAATTGTATGACAAGATGCAACTCCATCAGGTCAAAGATGTAAAAGATGGACTAAAAATGCAATATATGTAAACATTTTATCATCTAATGTGTCTTCTCCAACAATTTCTTAAGGGAAAGAGAAATACTAATTTATTTATAAAATAATTTTATAAAAATAAATTTGTAAATATATTGTAACGTTCCTTTTATTACGAAGTAAATATATTGTATTAAATCGCATTAGTTTGTAAATTTATTTTTAGTACATCTTTAGATGGAGTAGCATTTTCATTCAAGATTAAAACCTTAAGTTCCCTTTACACCTTCTGTGAATGTATTTTAAATCTTTTTTATTTTTTTAATAAATCAAGTTTCATCACACAATGATGGTACGTATGTCAAGAAGGTCATCTAAATAGTAAACAATTGAAATAGCATTATTTATCTATCAATTTATAAACAATTGAAATTTCAATAAACAATAAGAGAAACTTTAAAAGTCCAAATGAATTAGAAGCAAAATCTTTAATAACAAAAATTAGACAAAAAATACTTTTTGCACGTTCCAATTGGTGTTTTAGATAATTTTGTTACTGTGGTCAATGAATTATGCATCTGCACAAGCAACAAATTTAGCAAAAGATAGGTGTAAAACTCAGTGTGATCATGATAGGTACAAACACCAGAATTCTCTGCTCACGGTGCAGAGGGACTGTTGCCCAGATGACTAACACAAGAGGGGGGTAAATTGAGTTGTATTTAAAAAAATAACAATTATAAATCAAATATACAATATAAAATATAAACAAAATATGAAATAACAATAAATATAAAGAGTAAGGGTAAGAGAGAAGCAAACTCAGTATGTTAACGAGGTTTGGCCCCACTGCCTACGTCCTTTAGGTGGAGATAGAAACCTATTACACCTTTGAACAACACCGCTACAAAGGATCCGTGTAGAACACCCTCTACACTTGCAATCACCTTACACGTGGTGATTCAACGATTCCCTGTGTAGAACACTTTCTACACGCACAAGGGTTGTACACACCCTTTTACTGATACAAAAATTGATAGTGGGTAGGATATCAGAAAACACTCAATGAGTGAAATAAGAACAATACAGCACAACCTATATCTCTCAAAATGAAAAAGGATTAAGGCTCAATGCTTAGAGAAGAGAGAATGAAAGCTTTGAATGAGAGTTGTATGCTCTTGGTGTTGTGAATGTGAAGCTCTCAAATGATCTATTTATAGGCATATGAGACTTCATATTCAAATTTAAAAAGATTCACATGTCAAAGACATCATCATTCATTTTTCAAAAATTTCAAACCTAATCTTTTTACTTTTTGCATGTGACAAAATGAGCACACTTTACTTTTCAAAAAATTCAAACCTAATCTTTTACTTTTTGCATATGACAAAAGGAGCACACTTTACTTTTCAAAATTTTCAAACAAAGGCATCTTCCTTTTGCATAAGTCAAGAAAAGCATCAATCACTTTTGAAAATATTCAAATAAAACATGCACATGTGAAAGATGACAATCAATCATCTTTAATATTTTCAAAGTTCAACCCTTTAATCATGGCATGCACATGTGAAAGATGACAATCAATTATCTTTCAAAATTTTCAAATTTAATTTTCAAAATATTCATGCACATGTGGAAAATGTATTTTAATGCTTTATGATAAAATATTAATTTTTGAGCCTTAATCCTAATTTCGAATTTTAAAGAGATTTACAACATTATTCTATGACTTTAATGTGAACTTGCTCCCTTCTTGCTCATGCTTGGTTTCTTGATGTGCTTGACTCCATTGTGTAGATAACTTGAGCTTGAGACTCCTTTATTCTATGAATTCATTTGTTATCATCAAAATCCATGTGTAAATATATAATTACACAAAACTTGAAACCTTAGGTTTAACAATCTCCCCCTTTTTGATGATGACAAATACTTGATAGAACCTGAAGCCTGTATTAATACTTAAGCTCCCCCTGAGAATGTGCGTTAGTTTTTCAAAAAAAAAAAAATAAATATAATTCCAAGCATATATAACAAGTTTAACAATTTAAACAATATTAATGTTCTAGTCTAAAACTTCTCCCCCTTTTGGCATCATTAAAAAGGATCGACAGCAAGTAAATAGACTGAAGAAAACGGTGCGTTAAAAAACACTGTAGATAGTTGAAAAAGAGAGCCGTCCGTGACCCGACAAGTCCTGCAAAGCCTCGAGGCCTAACTCTATGAATTTAGTGCGGTTGAAGATAGAAACAAATCGCCTGATGTTGTTGACAAACGAGATTGAAGGCTCCGAGTTTCTAAAAAAAATGTCTTTTTCACTGATCGGGAAAAAACACATTGCTCTTTGACTTGGATGATAGCTCGTCTTGTTCTTTATACTATCTCTATAAAAACAGTCTTAAAGTTCATCCAATCCGCATCAAGTTTTCTTCTTATCTCTATAACTCATCTGCATTCCTTCAACATTCTCGCTTTAAGTTTTCAATTCCTTTCTCAATGGCTCATTCTTCTACATCTCAACCTCCTGTCCTTTCTGCAGCTGCCATTGGTGCTATGTTGCAGCAAGAAAATAATAGTATGGCAAATAAGTCAGACTCCGATGCTATCTACGACTTGGTGAGTCTCGGGACTCGCTACTCATCCTCTATTGTTGCTTTTTCCCAGCGGGTTCAAGCAAAAAACCATGAGGTTGAAAAGCTTAAGGAACAAATTGTTGTACTTCAACGAATTGTTCAAGAGTCTCACACAAGGGAAGGAATCCTTCGGCAGAAGAATAAAAAGTTGAAATCTCTATTGGATTCTTCATTCCGCTTGCCAGTTCCCATGAATAGGGATGACATGATATTGTATGAAGAGAATGAGCGTCTCAAACATGAGGCTAAGAACCTCAAGTTTATGTAAAAGTATTTAAGAAAAATCTATCTATTTTTATGAACTTTGATCTGTCTTTTAAGAGATATTCATAATATGCATCATACCTATTTCTCTTCTAATCATAGATAATCTATCTTCTGGTAAAGGTTTTGTGAATATATCTGCTAACTGATCGTGTGTGTTTGTGAACTCTAGTACTATATCGCCTTTCTGCACATGATCTCGAAGAAAATGATATCTTATTTCAATATGCTTAGTTCTAGAATGTTGTATTGGGTTTTTTGAAAGATTTATAGCACTTGTATTATCACATTTGATTGGAATGTGATTATACATGAGTTTAAAATCTTCAAGTTGTTGCTTCATGTAAAGAACTTGAGCACAACAACTACCCGCAGCAACATATTCTGCCTCAGCAGTAGATAGTGCAACAGAATTTTGTTTTTTACTAAACCAGGAAACTAATGCATGACCTAAGAAGTGACATGCTCCACTAGTGCTTTTTCGATCTATTTTACAACCAGCATAATCTGCATCTGTGTAGCTGATTAGATCGAAAGATGTGTGTTTAGGGTACCATAACCCTAGGTTAATTGTACCACTAAGATATCTAAGAATGCGCTTAACTGCAATTAAATGAGATTCTTTTGGAGATGATTGAAAACGTGCACATAAACACACACTGAACATAATATCTGGTCTACTGGCTGTCAAATATAATAAGCTACCAATCATACCTCGATATACTTTCGAGTCAACTGTCTTACCGGATTCATCTTTATCAAGTTTAGTAGATGGGCTCATTGGTGTTCCAGTTTCCTTAGCACCTTCCATCCCAAACTTCTTCAGCAATTCCTTAATATATTTTGATTGATTGATGAATGTCCCACTTTTTACTTGCTTAATTTGCAATCCGAGAAAGAATGTAAGTTCTCCCATCATGCTCATTTCAAATTCATCCTGCATAGTCTTAGCAAAAACTTGACACATATTTTCATTAGTAGCACCGAATATTATATCATCAACATAAATCTGAACCAAAAGAATATCATCATTTTCGTATTTAATGAAAAGAGTTGTGTCGATTTTTCCTCTTGAGAAACCTTTTTTAATCAAGAAACCACTGAGTCTCTCGTACCACGCTCTAGGAGCTTGTTTGAGTCCATATAGTGCTTTTGTGAGTTTGAAAACATGATTTGGAGAAATATGATTTTCAAAACCTGGAGGTTGCTCAACATATACCTCTTCATTTATAAAACCATTTAAGAAAGCACTTTTAACATCCATTTGAAAAAGTTTGAAATCTTTATAACAAGCATATGCAAGTAGCATTCGAATAGCTTCTAATCTTGCGACTGGTGCATATGTCTCATCATAATCAATTCCTTCTTCTTGATTGTAACCTTGGGCTACAAGTCGAGCCTTATTTCTAGTAATGACTCCGGACTCATCTTTCTTGTTTCTAAAAACCCATTTTGTTCCAATAATAGTATGATTTTTGGGTTTAGGAACAAGTGTCCAAACATCATTTCTTTCAAATTGATTAAGCTCTTCTTGCATAGCTAGAATCCAAGATTCATCAAGAAGTGCTTCATCAATATTTTTAGGTTCAATCTGAGATAAAAAAGCAGTATGATTGCAAATATTTCTAAGAGATGATCGAGTGCTTACACCTTGTGAAGGTTCTCCCAGAATTTGTTCCACTGGATGATCTTTCACAAATTTCCACTGTTTGGTTGCATCTCGTATTAAATTTTGATGATCTTTCCTGATGTCTCCATGTTGGACTTCCTCTATTGTGTTCTCTTTGTTGAGATTGAGACTTTCTGTATTATTTATACCTCCTGTTTCTTCATCAATGGATTTCTTGGAGAGTAGAGAATTAGATTCATCAAATACTACATGCATAGATTCTTGTACAGTTAAAGTCTTTTTATTGAATACTCTATAAGCTTTACTATTTGTAGAATACCCGAGAAAAATACCTTCATCCGATTTTGCATCAAATTTGCCTAAATTATCCCTGTCATTCAAAATAAAACATTTGCATCCAAATACATGAAAGTAACCAATGTTGGGCTTTTTCTCATTCCAAAGCTCATAGGGGGTTTTATCTAATTTAGACCTTAACATAACTCTATTTATAACATAACATGCAGTACTTACCGCTTCGGCCCAAAAATAACTAGGCAAGTTGTTCTCATTAAGCATTGTTCTTGCCATCTCTTGAAGAGATCTATTTTTCCTCTCTACTACCCCATTTTGTTGAGGAGTTCGAGGAGCAGAAAAATTATGCACAAAACCATTTTCATCACAAAATGTTTCAATATTTTTATTAACAAACTCTTTTCCCCTATCACTTCGGATACTTGAAATAGTATAGCCCTTTTCATTTTGAATTCTCTTGCATAACTTGGTAAAAGCATTATGTGCCTCATCTTTATGAGCAAGAAAGATGACCCAAGTATATCTAGAGAAATCATCAACAATAACAAAAGCATAATATTTTCCTCCTAGACTTGCAACTCTATTTGGTCCAAAAAGATCCATGTGTATCAGTTGCAGTGGTCTAGTAGTGGAAATATATTTCTTGGTTTTAAAAGAAGTTTTTGTTTGTTTACCAAATTGGCATGCATCACAAATTTTGTCTTTAAGAAAATTTGCCTTTGGTAAACCTCTCACAAGATCATTTTTTGAAAGTTTGGAAATAAGTTCCATGTTGGCATGACCTAGTCTTCTATGCCATAACCAATTAGTTTCATTTTGTACTGAAAAACAAATAGCATCTTGTGAGGTAATTTCTTCAAAATCGATTGTATAAACATTATTACTTCTAAAGGCAGTAAAACAAATGTTATAATCATGATCATTCAAAATAATGCACTTATCCATTTTGAAAGTAACTGTAAATCCTTTATCACATAATTGACTTATACTCAAAAGATTATGTTTTAGACCTTCAACAAGTAGAACATCTTCAATTATGAGAGAAGATTTATTACCAATTTTACCTATTCCCACGATCTTCCCTTTCGAGTTGTCTCCAAATGTCACGTGTCCTTCTTCTTTAGATCTAAGATCAAAGAACTTAGTCTTGTCTCCCGTCATGTGTCTTGAACATCCACTATCTAAAAACCATTTGTTTTTGCTTGTAGAGGACTTCATGCATACCTATAAAAACAATTAAAATGATTTTTCTTGGTACCCAAGTTCTTTGGGTCCTTTATTTATTAGTATTAGAAGAAACAAGATTTTTAGGTACCCATATGGCCCTAATAGTCATTGTATGTTTTCTTCTAATAGGACAAGTATGATAATTATGACCATTTCTATTACAAAAATTACAAATAGCATGTGACATATATGAAAATCTTGAATGATTATAATAGTATCCTTTTTTGACAAACTTATTATGAAAAGAATTTTGAATATTAGACTTTGATGTAGAAGGATTATCAAAGAAGTTTTTATAAGGTTTGAACTTTTGTTTTGGCATATATCCCAAGCCTGCCTTGTCAAAAACACATCTTTGACTACCAAGAAGTTTTTCAAAATTTCTTTTTCCATTCGTAAAGTTTTCAACAATATTTTCTAAATCAGTTTTCTTTTTCTTCAACTCAAGATTTTCGTCTTTCAAAACAATATTTTCTTTTCTTAAAATATCAATTTCGTTTGTTAAAGAAGAATTTTTCTTTTTCAAAGCAGTATATTTGATACCCAATTTTTCAAATTCTTCATATACCTCTTCTAAAACATTTTGCAATTCTTCATATGAAGGATTTTCAATATTATCAAAATTTGTTACCTCAATATCATCTTTAGCCATAAGACAGAGATTTGCTGATTCTTCATTGCTTGCTTCACTATCTGAGCTACTTGAATCATCATCCCATGTAGCTTTCATTGCTTTCTTGCCTTTGTTTCGATCTTTCTTTAGCAGGGGACAATCTGGCTTGATATGACCAGGCTTATTGCATTTATAACAAATTAAAGTATCATTTTTACCTGAATCTTTCTTGGAAAACTTTTTGAATGATTTCCTCGGAGGAGTTTTATTTTTCTTTAAGAATCTCTGAATTCTTCTTGTTATCATCGCAACTTCTTCATCTTTATCGTCATTTTCCTCATCTTCATCACTTTCACTTTCATGAGGAACAGCTTTAAGTGCCAAGCTCTTCTTTGGCTTTCCTTCTTCTTCTCCTCTTTTCAATGTGTACTCATGGGTGATAAGTGACCCGATGAGTTCATTCACTTCGAGCTTCTTGAGGTCTCTAGCTTCAAGAATCGCTGTCACTTTTGATTCCCAACGTTTTGGTAGAGAGTTGAGAATTTTTCTTACCATTTCCACTTTGGAATAAACTTTGCCAAGAGCTGTCAAGCTGTTTATGATGTTAGTAAAACGAGTGTGCATGCTAGAAATAGATTCATCATCATTCATCTTAAACATTTCATATTCATGAGTAAGAATATAAATTTTTGATTCCTTAACTTGAGAAGTTCCTTCATAAGTAACTTCCAAGTTATCCCAAATTTCTTTTGCCGTAGCACAAGTCATTACTCTATTAAACTCATTACCATTGAGAGCATTATATAATAAATTCATAGCAGTTAAATTCAAAGTATAAAGTCTATCGTCTTCACGATTAAACTCTTCTTCTTCCTTTTTGACCTTTACTCCATCAACCACTTTTGTTGGAATATAAGGTCCATTTACAATGCATTTCCAGATTTCTCGACCTTGAGCCTGAAGGAATATTCTCATTCTAACTTTCCAGAATGAGTAATTGTCTCCACAAAAGAGTGGAGGCCGACTGCTAGATTGACCTTCACCAAATGAAGCTGCAATGTTAGCCATAAGATCTTAACTCAAAAGATAGTTAATCTTATAATAGAGCTTTAGCTCTGATACCAATTGTTGCCCAGATGACTAACACAAGAGGGGGGGTGAATTGAGTTGTTTTTAAAAAAAATAACAATTATAAATCAAATATACAATATAAAATATAAACAAAATATGAAACAGCAATAAATATAAAGAGTAAGGGTAAGAGAGAAGCAAACTCAGTATGTTAACGAGGTTCGGCCCCACTGCCTACGTCCTCGCCTCAAGCTACCCCTTGAGGATCCCCGAATTCACTATTCAATCTCCTTCAGGTGGAGATAGAAACCTATTACACCTTTGAACAACACCGCTACAAAGGATCCGTGTAGAACACCCTCTACACTTGCAATCACCTTACACGTGGTGATTCAACGATTCCCTGTGTAGAACACTTTCTACACGCACAAGGGTTGTACACACCCTTTTACTGATACAAGAATTGATAGTGGGTAGGATATCAGAAAACACTCCTCAATGAGTGAAATAAGAACAATACAAGCACAAACTATATCTCTCAAAATGAACAAGGGTTAAGGCTCAATGCTTAGAGAAGAGAGAATGAAAGCTTTGAATGAGAGTTGTATGCTCTTGGTGTTGTGAATGTGAAGCTCTCAAATGATCTATTTATAGGCATATGAGACTTCATATTCAAATTTAAAAAGATTCACATGTCAAAGACATCATCATTCACTTTTCAAAAATTCAAACCTAATCTTTTTACTTTTTGCATATGACAAAAGGAGCACACTTTGCTTTTCAAAAATATCAAACCTAATTTTTTACTTTTTGCATATGACAAAAGGAGCACACTTTGCTTTTCAAAAATTTCAAACCTAATCTTTTACTTTTTGCATATGACAAAAGGAGCACACTTTACTTTTCAAATTTTTCAAACAAAGACATCTTCCTTTTGCATAAGTCAAGAAAAGCATCAATCACTTTTGAAATTATTCAAATAAAACATGCACATGTGAAAGATGACAATCAATCATCTTTAATATTTTCAAAGTTCAAACCTTTAATCATGGCATGCACATGTGAAAGATGACAATCAATTATCTTTCAAAATATTCAAATTTAATTTTCAAAAATATTCATGCACATGTGGAAAATGTATTTTAATGCTTTATGATAAAATATTAATTTTGAGCCTTAATCCTAATTTCGAATTTTAAGAGATTTACAACATTACTCTATGACTTTAATGTGAGTTTGTTCCCTTCTTGCTCATGCTTGGTTTCTTGATGTGCTTGACTCCATTGTGTAGATAACTTGAGCTTGAGACTCCTTTATTCTTTGAATTCATTTGTTATCATCAAAATTCATGACTATATATAATTACACAAAACTTGAAACTTTAGGTTCAACAGAGACCTTCTCACAACTCACTGTATTGAGAACACCAAGATTTTTTGAATAACTGATTGCATAAACTCCTCCAAAAAGTTCCACGGTTTGTTATAAACCGATTACATCAAAAGGAAATAACGTATGAATAAAGAAAGAGTACCAGCAAGGAAATAAAATAATCTAGCACAAGGAAAGAGCAACTAACAAGGAAATAAAATAGCAACCAAACATTGAAATATAATATTGGAGATTCAGCTTTCCAAGTCAATTAAGCTTCATAGTCAGTCAGTTGCACGTTCAGTCTAGTAGCCCTCATGCTCCTATGTGGCGTAGCTTCATAATATGCATAATCGTATCATTCGCCCCTCTTGCGAGAAGAACCTTGTCCTCAAGGTTGAAGGTAGGAAACTACTCCTTAATAGTTGAAAGTAGTTCCTAGGTGGCATCTTCTGCTGGTAAAATATTCCAGCGAGTCAAGACTTCCTTCACCCACCCACTTGCACTTTGCACCCATTGTGTAACGCCCGTCCTCATAGTGGATCCTTTTCATATTCGATTTTGATAAAAATCAACGGGAATTACTATTCCTTTTAAAATTCTTTTTCATTCATGCTGGGATACAAAAGACTCCATGCTATAAATAAAATTCGTTTTCTCAATTAAAAGATTACAGCGGAAAACATTAAATTTCATAATTTAAGTTTTCATATAAAAACATCTTGCCTAGGCCTTCGTGCTCTTCCCCCTTGAGCTGTGCCCGTCCTGACTTATCATGCTCATCTTGTGCCTGGGAGGGCATACATAAAAACTAAAATGAATCGATGACTCGTAAGCATTACTTCATACGGTTAAAATATAATAACATAGATTTTTAGTCATGCATTTATCATTCCATACGTACATATCTTACTTAGCATGCATACATCTTTCTTTTCATTTTAAAATGTTGCGAGATGAGGTTTTTCTTTATAAACATGCTTTCTTCTTTAAAAGAGTTTCCCACGCGTCGCTGCCTTCATTTCTTAAAGAGTCTTTTCATGCATTCGTTCTTTTACATACATTCATGCATACATACATTCATACGTTCATCTTTTCTTACTTACGTACGTTCATGCATTCCGTTCATCCATTCATACATGCATTCTTTCTTAACATGCATCCGTTCTTTCTTTTCACTTTCATTAGCCATTACACACTGTTACATCCCGTGTGCTGGCGTTAGCGGTCTTTTGGACCTAATTCTGCCTGTGGCCACGGGTTGGGAATCCATTCTGTCAGGGTGTAGCACTAGGTGCACTACCAGTACTACTTACCCGGCATTGCAATCTGCCCCGTCCAGTCCATTCATTTGGTACCATTTCCATTCCAGTCCATGTGGCCCTTACGTATTATCATACATTCAATCTGTTCATTCCTTTATAGTCATTTCCTTTCCTTTACAGTCCATTCTTTCATTTCAGTCATTTCAGTTCTTACGGTTCTTCATTTCTTTCGATTCATAAGAGTTTTAGTTAAGAAAATGGTTTTCTCTCTTTTATTTTGTAAAAGTCATTTTAAAAGAAGTTTCTTTAGGAGAAAATGGTTTTCTTCCTTCTATTTTAAGAAAAGATGTTCAGAAAGAGTCTAAAAAGAATCATTTTAGAAAGAGAGTTACTTTAAAAAAAAATTTCTTTCTTTTCATTATAGTTTCAGTCCTCGCATTCCTTAACGGTTCTTACTTGTCTTTTAAAGCTTCATTTTGTTTTCCTTTCATGAACATACCTATAATATGTACTACTTATAGGATTCATTCACATGCATACACGTACATACTTTGAGTGCGTAAAAAGGGGCTGTCAAGGAAGGCCGTTATGTACTTATACTTGAAAACTTACGTTTCATTTTCGTTTTCCTTTTAGAGAAAAGCTTTCATCTTCTTCTTCATTTATATAAAGAAAACTCTAGAAAAGTATGAATATAATACTTACCTGGACTTCATGCCATACTCAATCCATGCAGTCCATTCGTGTGCGTGTCAGATGGCAACCTACATGCTTCGTGTGCGTGTCAGATGGCAACCTGCATGCATACACATAACCTTACGTCATCATCTATCTAATGCATAAGTAACTATTCTAAATATAGAACTATGCCTCACTTGGAGCACTCTCCGTCCATCCCTGGGCCCTTACGTGCCATTTACTATGCTAAAACCTTCCGGGTCTTATTCCTTAAAGTGAACCTTTGTGATTTACCTTAGGGTTAAGACACTAAGACCTCCGTCTCGTTCTTCTATTTCCACAATCTGACGCATGATTCCGACCAACAGAGTCATGCGTCCCAACCCTAGACTACTTACCCATTACTACGTTCACATATCGTAGCCGATATTAAATCCTCATTCCCAACTAGTCAGACTACATGAATTCAAGCCAACTCTGGGGCTAAAACACCATGTAACCATGATCAAGATAGATTACCCATTACATATAGTAAACCTATCCGGCACACGTGTCTCGCCAGAGACACTTGCATCTCATCCCCTTTTATCACCTAAGAGCCACTTATAGTTTCAATGAATGCCCGCTTGTATAAACAAGTTCCATACTCCAATACCAACTTGCTCAGACCTGGTCGATAGGACACTTCCTACTTCCCAGCCCTGTACAAGTTCATCCCAACACTTGATAGGAGAGAATTGCATCCACAAATGCACATCTGTCACGTCATGCAGCTCAAGACTAATCTCGAGTCATGTCATGATACCCATCATGCTTCCGCTGCACGCTCTGATACTTTTCCACCACTTCCATATGCTCTTAGTCATAGTCAACCATAATGTGACACCCGTCACCTCGGACTACAGGCCATAGCACACTACTTTGGGACACTGTTACACAGTTCCCACCACTTAACAAGAGGACTGCATCCAGAAATGCGCCCCTGTCACATTATGCAGCTCGAGACAAATTCCCGAATAACAGCACGATGCCCATCATGCTTCCGCTACACTCTCTAATACCTTTTTACCGCTTCACACATACCTTCAGCCATAAGTCAGCCTCAAGGCAACATCCGTTACCTTGGACTACAGCCACATCATCATTGCTTCGGGACACTATTACATAGTTTCCCGACGTTACAACATACACTCCACACTTCTCTGCTACGTCATCCAACCATTTGTGACACGTCATCCAGTGTATCACGACCTAGTACAGAGTACACTCACATGAACTCTCTTCCATCCATACTACAACACACATCGCTAAGATATACGCCTCACGGTGCATCGCTACGCAACACGGAGTACGAGCCACGCGTACTCCTTTCGCTACAACACTCATTATCACGATGCACATCACACTGTGCATCGCCATATAACATGGAGTACACTCCACGTGCACTCCCTTCCTTCTATGCCACACATCACTATAGCGCACGTCACACGGCGCGTCGCTGCAATACACAAAGTACGCTTCACGTCTTCACACTACATGCCGTATCACAACTATGGCATCCATCTCATGCCCATACTTCACAGTACAGTCCACAATACTATACAATCAAGCCCAACACTTCACAACTACACTTCACTTCACAATTACGCAGCGAACTCCACAAATACCAACTACACAGTCTATAGTCTAACCAACCATTTATTTTAAACATAAATAACTAGAGATAAAGGGTTATACCATCGACGGGATAACCCGTGCGTTGCTTGCTGCTCGTCACGATCATGCATCAAAGGAGCGTACATGGCGGTAACACCGTGTGCGGTGGCTATCCCCCACATAAAGTGGCGGTTTGGGCTTGAAAATAGCTAGGCGTGGTCTTGGAAAGACCCAAGGTGGCCTCGTTCTGGTCAAAGGTGGCGGAGCACGGCGGCATCACGCCGTGAACAATGCATCCGAAATGGTGGGAGTTTGCTTGAGGTGGAGGAAGGCCATAGAACTTCATGGCAAGCTAGGAAAGGTAGAGGAAGATGTGGTGATGGTGGCACACTGTGGGTAGCCGTGTATGGTGGTGCACGGTGGTGCACCCGAATGGGTAGATGTGGAGACCCATCGGAGAAAGAGAGAGAGTTAGGGAGAAAGAAGGACATAGGGAGGAAGCCCATGATGTGGTGATTCCAATGGTGGTGTTTGGTGGCTGTTTTGGCCGTGTATGGTGGCTCAAGGAGGAGAAAATGGCCTTAAGACCCATTTGCTTGGAAGAAGAAAAAGAGAGGTGGGGCTGCCAGTGTAGCTCACCACCGGTGGGGTAGTGCTCGCCGGGGGAGGAGAACAGGCCGGTGTGGGAGGTGGGGCACGGCGGCTGGAAGTGACGCCGGTTGGGTGTGCAAACCAAAAGATGGAGAAGAAAAAAGGCACGGACTGGACGTGCATGGGTAGAGAGAGAAGAGAGAAAAGGAAGAAATGAAAAAGTGAAGGGAAAAGGGTAGGCCTGGGTATTTAACCTCAGTCATACGCTTTGAGATCCTTAAACGATTTAACGATGAGTTTAGATACTGATTTGAAACACTTAAATAAAACATTGCGACGAATTAAGATATAATATTACTTTATAGACTAAAGTTTATAAAATAATATTTATTCATCATTATTTAAAATGATAAAGTATCTTTAATTAATCAAAGAGAATAAAATCATTTAAATTAACTTTACAGTTTTCAACGTAAAGTTAAACCTCTTAATATTTTTAAACAACTAAAATATTTAATCTAAGTAATTATCCACAATTATAATATTTTTAGAGCTCATTAAAATATTATAATTGTGCTACTTTAAAAACAAGCTTATCTAATAATATTGAAAATATCTCCTATAGATATTTCTATGATATTTAAAATATCCGTAACCTTTAAAATATCTATCTTACTTTAGAATCCACTGGATAGCTTTCAGAACATGCTATCAAGGTACAACACTTAGGATAAGGCTGAGCACATAGATTGAAACTTGGTACGTAGAACGAAGTCTGACACGTAGATCGAGACTCATAAATAAAGAAGAAGAAAAAATAAGTGGATATCACATATTGTGAACCTAAAACCGCTTTAGGTTGTAACAAGGGTAATCCATCCTCAGCATAAGGAGGCAAAGTGGGCTGTACAACTTCGGTATCCCCAAGACGACGCTTCAAGAGGGACACATGAAAGACAAAATGTATTTTAACATCAAGAGGCAATTGGAGGCGATAAGCTAATGCGCTCCAGAACTTGATGGGGCGCAAAAAATTTGCTTGGTAGCTTCTGATAAGGACGCTTAAGAATAGAATGTTGACGGTAGGGATGTAATTTCAAATAAACCCAATCACCAACTGTCAAGACATCATCAAGACCGCTTTATCAGATTGACACCCTTGATTGTTTTAGAAGTCACCCAATAGGTTATGTTTACAAAAGTGAAGACTTTTTCAACATGTGATTATAGGCTGATATAATTATTCGTTCAGGCTAATTTAGTAGGGTCGTGTAGTACCTACTTTGAGTTATTGAACTTTTGCAAGTCATCGATCTTTTTATTTTAAAAGTTCTTTGGGCTTGGGGTTTGTTGATTAAGAAACAAAATAATTAATGAAGTATCTTTTGTTTTTCTTGCCCGGGGCATCTTGTACATGAGTGTGTGTACCCTTTTCCTGATCTCAACCTCTGGACTTGGCAAAGTACAACGAAAATATTATAAAAAAATAATAATCTTTTGATTTCCTTTTTCACGAGGGCCAATCATAGAACATACTCTTGCCTTCTCAACCTATGGCCTTGACAAAGTCCAAGAAAAATATTGTCCGTTGTAAATTTCTAACTTCCACTTGACTCTCGATTCTCGAAGATCACGCTTGATTGTGGATTTTTTGACTTAATAAAGGGCGCTGCATGCTAGCTAGATTGCACGCACCGCAGACAGACACTTCTAGTACTGATCATCATCATGTAGAGGAGATTAAATACATAGATATTGTTCAATTAACATTAATTAAAAATACATTTTAGTCTGATCTCCCGTATAACGTAGTTACGTACGTGCCTCTTTGTATACCTACGTATGATCTCATGCATAAAGCCTCCTTTTTAATAATTTTAGTCAACAGAAAAGTAATTTCAGAGTAAGATTGTTTTTAGTGATTATTTGGTGAAAGAACTTATAAATCATTCAGGTCCAAACAATAACATCATGCACATGTCCTACGTACCATTAATACATTGCAAGAAAATTATTCAGTTGTTATTAGTTATTTATTGTAAAAATAATTATTTTCTATTAAAATTACTCAATCATTATCACTTTTTTTTTTTGTAAAAATTACTATTTTATGCTAATGTTTTAGTAAGAAATAGTCATTTTCAATATTTTAAGAAGAAATAATTATTTTTGCAAGAAATAAATGATAATAATTGAATAGTTTATTTTTGTAGCGACATCGCATTACTGTGTATGCAACTAGCTAGCATGCACTTCATGGGTATCCTGAACTTTTTCTTGGCTGTTGCTATGATATATTCTAAATTATAAACTGCTATATATACTTTGTTTTCCTATTAAACATCAACTAGGACTCTCAAACAAACATGAAACTTTTGTTTATTTATTTCTTGGGAGGAATTAGAGCTACTACAAGACAAAAAATCATTTACAACGATTTTAATATTGTTAAAAATAAAATCGTCTCAATAAATCATATTTTCCAATAATTCTGATTATGAGTTGCTACCCCGCATGGAATATCCCTAGCGGGGTGGGTAGGGCCAGCATTTCTTCCGTCCTGCCCCATTGAAGTAAAAAGCTAAAATGTATAATTGGCTTTGTGCAGCGATTATTTCACTTTTTACGGCGGAAAACTTCGTCGCAATATTAAACAATTTGGTGCTGAGTAGGTAGCTCGATGCAATTGGTTTTTTAACACTCGGGCGTCAAAATGCACAAAAATGCCTTCCTAAGAGCATCCCCAACCGGTTCTGCATCTCTTCATTTTTCCTATATTTTGCGGTGGTTTTTAGGGTTTTTGATAAAACCCTCACTCCATCCGGTTCCCTATAATGTGGTTGAGGTTTACGGGGTGAACAGAAATTCTCCATCTTTGGGGACCTACTGTACATCTCCAAATCTTGTTCCCTCTTCCCTGTCCCGCGTTCATCGCTCTCGACGGTTGGTGCTCCAATAATCGCCTCTCCTGCTGACCGACCCTCTCTCAGTGCGAATGCTCTTTCTTTTTTATGTTTGGTATGTGCGAATCTGATTACTGTTTGAAGGGCATTTGGGATCTATTTTAGGGTTTTTGAAAATTTATTTATGATGTGCTTGGCTGCTAGGAAATCGGTACATCTTTCTCATTTTCTCACCCCTGTTAATTTCTTGCGTGTTTCTTGATGATGAAACATCTAATGCTTTGGAACCGATGTTTGGTTGGTGTGAAAAGTTTTAGGGTTTTCTTGTGGCTATTTTCCTAAGTTATCCGTTTGGTTGCTGTGAAAATCTCTGTTCGGTTTGGATTTCTTTTTTTCCTGAGTTACCTGTTTGGTTGCTGTGAAAATAGACTGGAGGTTTCCTTTGATTTTTTCCTGAGCAACCCGTTTGGTTGCTGTGAAAATGTGATGCGGTTTGGTGTCATATTTTCTTGAGTAACCCGTTTGGTTAATGCTGTGAAATGAGATGGGGTTTGGCTTGCATTTTGATGAATGGTGCCCCTGTTTGGTTGGTGCGAAGTTCAGAAAATGTTTGCTGCCCTGTTTTTCCTTCTGTGATTGTTTGGGAACCCCGAAAATCATCCATGATGTTTCTGTCATATTTTCCTTCCTCTATTGTTTGGTTGCTACGAAAATGTATACTCTTTTCCTGTGATGATTATCTAGCTCACATGTATTGTTTAGTTGGCCAGAAAAGATTTATGATTTTGAATCTTTGGTGATCCAAGATTGGTTTTCAGTTGCTGTGAACATCTTTGCTTGATGAATTTCGGATCTAGATTTTTTTCCATATCTTTTTCCTTCAAAGCATGCATCTTGGGCTGCTGTTTCTTGGTCTTTCATATCCAATGTTGAATTTGCCCCTGAATGTTGTGATCTCGCTTCTAAATTCTGTTTTCATTATGCAATTTGTAAAAATACATTATGCAATCTTTGTAACATGTGATTATTTGAGAAGACAATTAATTTCACTACAACTACTTTCTAGATTTTAATTTTTATCTCTGATTAGAGACTTGAATGGATTAATTCCATACGTGGTGGACATTTGATCTTTATCTTTTTAGAGATAGATGAATACTTCACATATATAATAGTTGATCATACTTTTATTAAATCTTGTTGGAAATGCAAGAATGCTTTTTAAAATCATCTTGAATTGATGGTATTTTTATTTGTGCTCCAATAACATGCTGCTATTAAGAACTTGCTCTTGCTCCTTTAACATGCTGTATTCAGCCCCTTTAATTTAGTCTCTTGCTCTTGTTTGTTATTAAGAACTTGTGTTTGGAAAATGCTTTTTTTGGGCTTTCGGACTCCTATTTTTTAATATAATTAGAGAGTGGAATTTCTCTCCACATAACTCTATATTATGGATGGTATTAATAGCCCAACATGCTCATTTTCTATATGCTTGAATTGATGGAATATTGCAACTGTCCTTAGAATAAAATAGTTTGCTCATTTTGATATTTGATGTTGGGTCATTTGCAGTGTTGCATATCTCTCAGGGGAGGGGGTTTATATTAGGCTGTGATGATGGTATTATAGTGCGGATTATGTCAGAAGTGTGTATGGGGCCCTATCGATATGGCAGGGTAATTCTCACCCGAATTGCCATATTGCAGTTTGTGGTACTTTCCACAAAAGGAAATCGGGGTTCGGGTGAGATTTTGCAGTCATTCGATGTTGGGCTCCTTGCTTACACATGGTGTCAATATTTACACCGTTCTGAGCCTTTTTAATTATTTATATATTCGATATGGATGTAGAACTGGATGAGGATGCTCGTATTTAGGATTATTTTGTTTTGCATGTTGTTTGGTATTATGGATTAATTGAGTTATATTATGTGTAAACTAAACCACAAGGTTGTGATGATGACAACCGTTTGTGGGGATACGGGAAATTTAATAGTCATTTCCCCAATGGCTAGGTAATCAGGACGGCCAATAAGTATTGGCAACCGATTGTAGCAACCATCAGTGGGTGGCCAACTTTCCAAGATCATACCAAACGGTTTCTGAGCCATCCACCCGGACTAACACCCCAAACTTTCCAAATTTCGTTTCTAACATTTTCAATGCGTTTTTAGCGATGGATTCACAAGACTCTGGACATATGTACTTCACAAACCTCCTAAGTCAAAATCCTCAACTTGACCCCACTTATGGTGGGCAAAGTGGATCATCTCCAATGACCCTTGGTGACTTTTCACCCCTACCCCCTAATGAGCCTATCGGCAATAGGAAATCTGTGAGGGGTGCAAATTTCAATCTCGAAGAAGACAAGTTGCTTGTATCGACATGGCTAAATTGTAGCCTTGATGCTGTCCAGGGAACAGATCAACAACACTCCCAACTTTGAGAGAAAATTTATGAGTACTTCCAGCAATTTAAGGAAACCACAAATGACCGAACAATGAAGTCTTTAATTCATCGGTGATCGATTATCCAAAAGGCCACAAACAAATTTTGTGCAAAACTAGCCCAAATTGAAGGGTTGAATCAAAGTGATATGATCGAACAAGATAAGGTAGAATTTCCAAATCATTACTTGGCGGCAATTTGATCTTAATTTCTCGATTGGTACATTGGTTTAATATTTTAATTTTTTCCCATGCAAGTTTGAGAAGGCGAAGGTTATGTACCAATCACTCGAGAAATGCTCATTTCAGTTCGAGCATTGTTGGCACCTGTTGAAAGACCAACCTAAGTGGATTTGGCGTGCCACAAAGGAGGATCCAAAAAGGAGGAAGACGATATCCCCATCCCCGACCCCAACTCGATGTTCTGGCGCTACAGTTGATTCAGTTTTTGATATCGAGGCGGATCAAATGCTGGAGAATGAAGTTATCGAGCCCGACCAACCATTTGGAAGGAAAGCTGAGAAAGGAAAACGAAATGCCCAAGGCAGGCAAGCAGAGGATAATTTCCAACTCAGGAAGATGAAGTACACTCTTTTGGAGGAGTCACGCGCTCAGGAGAAAGAGTTTTATCGCCTTAAAGCCGAGAAGATGGAGTATGACAAGGAGACAGAGGCCAAAAAATTATAGCTTGAGGATGAAAGACTGAGGTTGGAGGTCGAGAAGATGTCGATTGATTGAGAAAAAGAGTTGAGTAAAATCCGGCAAGAGGACGAATATCTGTGTTGGAGGCTGAGAAAGTGGAGCTCGCGAAGAAGGAATCAGATTAGCGCATCATGATGATGGATGTGAGTGTCATGCCAGAAATGCAGCGGCTTTATTTCCAGCAACTCCAAAGGGAAATCATGGCGAGACGCATTAAAGATGCCGATTTGGATTGATTATTTATGATCATGTTATTTATTTTATGTGTGGGACAATTATTTTATGCAGCGGGTCTTGATTACTATTATTTTTCATGCAATACGAGCGCAAGTCTTGGTTACCATTAATTAAAAAAGACAGACAATATTACCATTTCATCCAATTAAAATAATTTATCATCAATACGTGATTACGGATCTTCATTAGAGAAATTGATATTGAGTACTCTTCTAATTAAATTTGCCATCACGTTAGAAAATTCACTAATTAAAAAAAAAATTCTATTTTTGTAATACGAATTAGTATTTAAAAAAAATACTGTATTAGATAGTCAAAATCTCCAATAAATATTTAGTAGAAAGTGATATTTGAAAAAAAAAAAGATAATAAGACAAAAGAGTTAGTAGTTAAGATTGTAAATGGAAGAGAGAGAAAAAAATAATAAAAAAAGAATAGAGAAATATTATTTAAAAGAATAGAGATAGGGATGGGGAATGAGATATAAAAGGTTTTTAGAAGATAAATAAATTTTAGGGAATAATTTGAGGAAATGAGTATTTGAGTTAAATTATAGGGATGAGGATGTAAAACCGGATGGGGATGCTCTCAAATACTCATTTCCTCAAATTTATTCCTAAAATTTGTTTATCTTCTAAAAACTTCCTACATCCCATTTCCCATCCCTATCTCTATTCTTTTAAATAATATTTCTCTATTCTTTTTTTATTACTTTTTTCTCTCTCTTCCATTTACAATCTTAACTACTAACTCTTTTGTCTTATTATCTTTATTTTCAAATATCAATTTCTACTAAATATTTTTAAATATTTTGACTATCCAATACATTATTTTTTTTTAAAATTGAAATTCGTATTATAAAAATATATATTTTTTATTAATTAGTGCAAATTCTAACGTGATGACAAATTGAAAAACGTGATGGCAAATTTTTATTAATATCTCTAATGAAAAACCGAAAGTCACGTATTGATGATAAAATCTCTTAATTGGATGAAACGGTAATATTTTCTGTCTTTTCTCCAACAGTAATATTTTCTGTCTTTTCTCCAACGGTTATATTTTTGGTTTTTAATCCAACGGTAACTTTTTTTGTCTTTTTTCCAACGGTAACTTTTTTTGTCTTCTCTCAAACGGTAACATTTTTGTCCAATGTGTAACGATAACTATTTCCTCTATAAATACGCAAACTCAAGCCTCATTTCCTCATTAGAACCAAACTTCTATTGTATCATTTGATCTCCTACTCATTTCATCAAATGGCTCGTACTTTCTTTTGCAAATTATTGACATACGTATCCTCTGAAGATGATAGCGATGTTCAAAACACCGAGGCGGATGGACAGTCATCCAGGCGACGTGACAATAGCCAACGTTGTAAGTTTATTCGGCGTGATCATATTCAGGGACACGAGCGCCTATTTCTTGATTGCTTCGCTGAAAATCCAGTATATCCATCGAATCTATTTCGAATGAGATTTCGGATGAGTCGTCCCCTATTTCTTCGTATTCTAAATGAAGTAGAGTCTTACGAGCCATACTTCGTCCAGAGAAGAGATAATGCTGGCCGACTCGGTTTATCTTCCATGCAAAAAATCACCGCAGCACTTAGAATGCTGGCGTATGGGGTTACTGGAGATTTTATGGATGAATACATACGTATTGGTGAAAGCACCGCAATGGAGAGCCTCAAAAAATTTACTGAGACAGTAGTAAGTGTTTTTTTCTGAAGAATATCTAAGGTCTCCAACTGCTAATGATATTGTCCGATTGCTTGCGGTTGGTGAACAACAAGGATTCCCAGGAATGCTGGGAAGCATTGATTGCATGCATTGGAAGTGGAAAAATTGTCCCGCAGCTTGGAAAGGTATGTACTCCGGCCACATCCGTGAACCAACTATTATTTTAGAAGCAGTTGCTTCATATGATCTCTGGATATGGCATGCATTTTTTGGTATGCCCGGTTCACATAACGATATTAATGTGCTAGAGAGATCTTTTATTTTTACCGAACTTGCCCAAGGGCGTGCTCCTCCAATAAATTACACTATCAATGGCAACGACTATACGACGGGCTATTACCTTGCGGACGGTATTTATCCCAAGTGGCGAACTTTTGTGAAGACGATTCCATCACCACGTGGGAATAAGAAGAAACTTTTTGTGAAAGCACAAGAATCCGCAAGAAAAGATGTCGAGAGTGCATTCGGGGTACTTCAACAACGATTTGCTATCATTCGTGGACCTTCTCGAATGTTCAAAGTGAATGAACTAACAAATATAATGAAAGCATGTGTTATTCTACATAATATGATAATTGAAGACGAGCGTGATGATAATGAGAGTCTGAAGATTGAATATGATAAAATTGATGATGATCTCCCCGAATTGTTGCGCAATCATACAACTGAGCTTCAAGATTTCATCCAGCGTCATCATGAAATTAGAGACAGCTCGGCACATCATCAGCTTCAAGAAGATCTAATCGAACATCAATGGCTTAGGTATTCACAACATTAGTCGGGGTTGCTTTAGATTTTATTATTTCCTTAATGTAATTGGTGAACTATGTTTAAGTTAATCTGATTTGCATTTGTATTTCGTTATGGTTATCAATTTCCCGAATATATTAATGGTAATCAAGTTTGTTTCTGAAAATGTCATTGAGTCATTAATTGCACAACCCTATCATACTTCCATATTATCAAATACAAAAATGGTGAATTACATGTATTTTTACACATATATAACTGTTACAAACATATGTCCAAAAAATCAAATACAAAATAATCAATTCAAATCGTCGGACCGACTGCGTCTCGCCATGACCTCCCTCTGGAGTTGCTGGAAAAACTGCCGCTGCAATTCTGGCATGACACTCACATCCATCATCATAATGCGCTGATCTGATTCCTTCTTCGCGAGCTCCACTTTCTCAGCCTCCAACCGCAGCCGTTCGTCCTCTTGACTCAATTTTCTGGCCTCCGTCTCCTTGTCGTGCGCCATCTTCTCGGCTTTAAGACGAAAAAACTCCTTCTCCTGAGCGCGTGACTCCTCCAACAGAGTATACTTCAACTTCCTGAGTTGGAAGTTCTCCTCTGCATGCTGGCCTTGGACCTTTCGTTTTCCTTTCTCAGCTTTCCTTCCAATTGGTCGGTCGGGCTCGATAACTTCATTCTCCATCACATGATCCGACTCGATATCAAAAACTGAATCAACTGTAGCTCCAGAACATCGAGTTGGGGTCGGGGATGGGGACATCGTCTTCCTCCGCTTTGGATCCTCCTTTGTGGCGCGCCAAATCCACTTAGGTTGGTCTTTCAATAGGTGCCAACAATGCTCGAATTGGAATGAGCATTTCTCTAGCGATTGGTACATAACCTTCGCTTTGTCAAACTTGTGAGTGAAAAAGAAACCAATGTTAAATAAAAAAATTTTGACAAAAATTGTGAAGTAAATGACTTTGGGATTTAATAACGTTACCTTGTCTTGCTCGGTCATGCCACTTTGATTCAACCCTTCAACTTGGGCTAGTTTCGCACAAAATTTGTTTGTGGCCTTTTGGATCACCGACCACCGGTGAATTAAAGACTTTATTGTCCGCTCATTTTTGGTTTCCTTAAATTGCTGGAAGTACTCATAAATTTTTTCCCAAATTTGGGAGTGTTTTTGATCTGTTCCCTGGATGACATCAAGGCTACAATTTAGCCATGCAGAGACAAGTAACTTGTCTTCTTCGGGGGTGAAATTTGCACCCCTCACTGATTTCCTTATGCCGATAGGCTCATTAGGGGGTAGGGGTGGAGAGTCATCAAGGGTCACTGGAGATGACCCACATTGCCCAGCATAAGTGGGGTCGAGTTGAGGATCCTGACTTAGGAGGTTGGTGAAGAACATATGTCCAGGGTCTGGTGAATCCATCTCTAAAAAGCAATTGAAAATGTTAGAAATGAAGGTTGGAAGAATTGGGGTCTTAGTCCGGGTGGATGGCTTAGAAACCGTTTGGTATGAACTTGGAAACTTGGTATGCCCACTGATGGCTAGAATTACCGGTTGCCAATACACATTGGCCGTCCTGATTACCTAGCCATTGGGGAAACCCCTCACTAATTTTCTGTATCCCCACAAACGGTTGTCATCATCACAGCCTTGTGGGTTAGTTTACACATAATTTAACTCTAATTATTCAATAATACCAAACAACATGCAAAACCAATGCACAATAAATACGAGCATCCCCATCCGGTTCCCTTATATATTTGAGATATAGAAAATATATCGTACAGCCATGCGAATATAATATATCGAATATACAAATAATTAAAAAGGCTCAGAATGGTGTAAATATTGACACCATGTGTAAGCAAGGAGCCCAACATCGAATGGCTGCAAAATCTCATCCGAACCCCGATTGCCTTTTGTGGGAAGTACCACAAACTGCAATATGGCAATTCGGATGAGAATTACCCCGCCATATCGATGGGGCCCCATACACACTTTTGACTTAACCCGCACTATAATACCATCATTACAGCCTAATATAAACCCCCTCCCCTGAGAGAAACGCAACACTGCAAAATGGGGCAACACTAAATAAAAGACTAGAATATCATTTGAACTGACGATAATACAAATATCAAAAATTTTATCTAAAAATTTCCTTCCATATGAAGAGGAAGGCAACCGGAGTACAAACAATGGTAATGATCAGTAATGAGTAAGTTTTTTAAATATAGTGATGATTTATAAAACCATTCTTGCATTTCCAACAATATTACATCAAAATACAAATATTATCCATTTCAGAAACCATCAACATCCATTTCTGCTCATCATTGATTAAATAAAAAAGGTATACAGCACATGGTTAAGGGCTAAAATGGCAATGGTATACAGCACACGGGTAATAGCTAATGATTATAAGATGAACATAAGTAGTAAGCACATGGTTAAGGGCTAAAATGGCAATGGTATACAGCACATATATCTCATGATTATTGGATGAATACATAAGTAGTAATCACAGGTTACTAAATTACAGGTTAGAAAGATCCATTTTTGAATTTTTAATAATTGAAAATTGGCAGCAAATTCACATATATCTCATGATTAGCAAATTCACATAAGTAGTAATCACAGGTTACTAAATCACAGGTTACAAAGATCCAGATTGAATTTTTAATAATTGAAAATTGAAAACAGAGTTTAGATAGTTACAAACAACATTAAGCATACAAATGACATGGGAAATGTAAGACCAAGAAAAGGCAACCCAAGATGCATGCATTGAAGGTAAAAAAATATGGGAAAAAAAGCTAGATCCGAAATTCATCTCCATGTAAAAACCCAGCAACTTCTATTTCTGATACAAGATAACCAAAGATTAAAAATCATCTTGATTTTCTTGCCAACCAAACAAAATTCGTGAGCTAGATAATCATCACAAGGGCAGCATTCATCAAAATAGAGGCACCATTCATCAAAACGCAAGGGGGAAGGGAAACCAATGGAGAATTTTCCTACCAACCAAACAGCAGCACAGAATCACAGCAACCAAACGGGTTGCTTTGGAAAAAATAAATCCAACCTTGATTTATAATTCATCTCCATGTAATAACCCAGCAAACTGAATTTCTGATGCAAGATAATACAAGATTATTGTATCATCTTGATTTTCTTGCCAACCAAACAAAACATGTGACCACGATAATCATCACAGGGGCAGCATTCATCAAAACAGGGTACCATTCATCAAAATGCAAGGGGGAAGGGAATTCAATGGAGAATTTTCCAACCAACCAAACGGCAGCACAGAATCACAGCAACCAAACGGGGGTGAAAACAGAAAATATGGCAATAAGTCTCGGGGTAGGCAAACATTGAATATGAAAGAAAATACAAGCAGAAAACCCTAAGGGTTATTTTCTGGGCAACCAAACAGAAGCCTTATGGAAACCACGGGGTAAATTTTTCTTCCATTTTCGTACCAACCAAACAGCCAAACGGAAAATATAACCCAACACATGAAACGAAAATCCAAAAAACAGAATCCAAACATATCGATGAATTCCAACCAGCCAAGCAGCAAAATAAAATCAAGATCAAACCCTAAAACAGATCCCAAATCAAGCTGTAATGAAGATTTTCACACATACCAAATGAAAAAGGGAGAAGCTTCGCACAGAGAGAGGAAGAGATACGACACCGTTCAGCGGGAGAGGGGATGAAAATCGCACCAAAACCAACCGTCGAGAGGAAGCCGTTCGCGGGACAGGTTGGGGAAATGGGATTTGGGGATGTACAGTAAGTCCCCAAAGATGGGGATTCCCTGTACACCCCGGAAATTAGAATCGCATTTTAGGGAACCGGATGGAGGGCTGCTTTTAGGGAAAACCCTAAAAAATACAACAAATTATAGGGAAATGAAGGGGATGGGGAACCGAATGGGGGTGCTCTAAGCTAACCCACCCCATTTCGAATCGGCATCATGCGAGACAGCCTGCGAAGATCATTTTCGCCCTAATCCAGTGCCACCCCGCGTCGCCTCCCTCTACCCAGCGCCACCCCGTGACTCTATCCCTTTGTAAAGCGCCACCCCGTGACACTCCTCCATTGCGCTGCCCCTCCTTGAAGCGAGTACATATCAGTGCAGATCTTTATAAGCAGGATCTTTAAGGTCAGCTCTATTTATTCAAATCCATTGTTTTTGTGGTGTTAATTACTCTATTGGATTCCTTTTTGTTCTGTTCATTAAACCCAAACCTAGACCCTCCCTTTCTGTCCTCATCGCACTCTTCTTTCCCTTTCCCCTTGTCTGCTCGCACAAACATAGGTAAATACACCCCACAAACAAAGGCAGAAACAAACACATTTCTCGGTAGGATTTGTTAGCCAAACCCTAGGCTCTGCTGCTCCTTCTCTTATACATTTGCTTTGATGAATGTGGTTTTCGTAGATGATCACTGGATGCTATTTTTTGACATTATTTTAATTGTTAGTTTGTCATTCGGAGTAATTTGCAATATGCTGCACTGAGTGCTTTGAGAAGACTTCCTCTGGATCCCTGAACTCTCGCATTTCTTCATTGTGCTGTACAGGGATAAGTTCTTCATTCTTTCACTGATTGTTTTTAAGGTGTTGGATTTCCTGTTGCAAGGTTATGGTGGGATACTTGAAGCAGTGACTTAGTGGGTTTTGAAGGAAATAGAAGTTTATCTTTGTGGATTTTGTATTTTTGTTAAACTCTAGGATTTGATTTATGTTGTGATTTTCCTCCTTTCTTTTTGGGCCTTCAGAGTTGCACTAGCTTTTTGGGTTCTCTTTTATAAATCTTAATGGATTTTTTTCTTTGTTTTTGTAATAAATTCTTGTAACGTCCCCCCTAAAAAAAGGAAAAAAATGCAGTATTACTTAGGAAAAGGAACTAATTCAATGCTTGTTTAGTAAGTAAGATAAGTTCTATTAATGATTAAAAAGTCACTATCGGCAATCCTTTAAGAACAGGGAGTACACATCAAATACACCAAACTAGAGAAAGCAAAGATATCAAGAAAATATAGGAAGTTAAAGTTACAGAAATATAAGCTTTCCATGCAATAAAAATGTGTATTAAAAAGAAACTGAGTTCCTACATTGTGCCTATACTATTTTTGAAACTCTGATTGTTTCTTTCTCACCATATGTATACGTGTATATATATATAATATTGATCTCTCAGATATATATATATATATATATATATGATATCTGAATGATGTTGTCGTGCTAATAATTATTAGCTCTCTGCCATTTTGAGTTGGAAAGATATATCTTTCCAACTCAAGATATTTTGTAGTCAGCTTGCTACCTATATATGTAGTGTAGCAAGCTGACTACTAAATATTTAGGGTAAAATCTAACCACCTAACTACGTACATCGATCCATCTAAAGTACTTTAGTATAAAATCTTTATTTCAAACATGAATCATATACATACCCTGACAAGATTATCAATAACATGGCTGGTACGCTTAAGAATGTATGTTACACTACCAAAAGAGAGTCAACATAATCAAGCTTTTCCTAATCATGATGGTAGGTTTGAAGAAAGATAGTTTATTGCTCAAAATAACTTACAATTAAAGCTTCCTGCTGCAAACAAATAGCTAGAATGAATACAATATTCAGAAATTTCTTCAACATCTGTCAAATGGAGAAAACATCGGGTTTTTGTTTTGGGTCATTAAGTGACAGCGAAGACTATAAAGAACTGCTTTTCATGACAAAGAGTTGGTTACATTTAGTTAAAAACTTAATTAGAACTAACTACGAGTAAGACTAGAGAAGATAAAAATGAGGACAACACATGGACTGGTGTTCACTCTGCTTGGAACCACTGCAATTTATTAGCCAATGGATCATTAGACTATTGCATGTAAATTAGATCACATAAATTACATGCAGATATGGCTGAGAACAACTGTACTTTATTTGTGCAATCGTCCCATGCAGTTTGTGAAAAAAAGAGGAACAAATCTGTACATTAGCTTAGCTCACAAGCGCTCCAGTTCACCTTTTTCATGCACTTAAAACTTTTTTCAACTCAAGATCAGTCTATCTATGTGTGACATTGCAACCTCAATTCAGCAACTCACTTTATATTGTTTTTTTTTTTTTACAGCATTACCGGTTGCAGTTTGTGTCCCTTGTATTTCTCTTTCTATTTCTATTTTGATGTTTCGAAGCTCTTCTAAATAGACACATTTAGTAGCAAAATAGTAAAAGTAACACTAGCCATTGCCACCATATTCCAATAGCAGCTTTTACTTCTGCATTTAGTTTTAAAATAGTAAGTTTGATATATTTTGTCAAAACCTCTCTTGTTTAAATAAAGAACTCATCCTGCTTTTTTAACCTTGCACGTAGATCATCAAGATCAGTTGATAATAGAACATCTAAAACTTTTTAGGCCAAGAATTTCTTTAGCATGCTTGCAAGTAATAAGGATCATGCTCTTGTATTACCCCTAGGTTCTTCAGAATTGGGGCAAGTTATAAGGATCGTGCTAGCTAGGGGGCATTACAAAAACCCAATATCAGATCTTTTATTTGATAAAATTATGCGAAGCTGGATAGAGTTAACCATATTTTCAGTAACAAGCTACAACAATTATTATAGAAATCCAAAAACATAAATTTATGGATTTTCCATACACTCCGTATAAATTAGCAAATGTTTTTTTTATTGCCCCTCTTTTCCCTTTTCCTAATCTCTAGTATGGTAAAAAGCTAGAATTCTCACTACTTATCAGAATTCCTTAACTCACTAAATTCTTTTAGTTAATCATAATCCAGGTGCATGGAAGTTCTTCCCATTTTGATGATGGCCACCCACATATTCTCCTTGGGAGAAAAAGGTTTTTGAAGTTCTGATAATAATTTATATCTATTCTAAAAGGGTCAAAATGAGATTTTTGATAAATCTCATATGATTTGGGTTTTTCTTGATCGATCTATTACAAATAATATCACCATCTCACTTTAGCCATGATAAGTAAGATTGTGCAATTTGTAACGATCTTAAGTGCTGGTTCTTTTAAAATGATGAGGACTTATATCTTTATATTGTTATAAAGATATTTTAAAATATGATAAATGAGATTTCACTATATTTGTGAGATGGAAATTCTTATAGTTTATAAAACTAAATCGATTCCATTAATTATAACATACACATATTTTTTTACTAACATATTTTACAGAGCCTTTTTTTGTATAATTTATGCCCCCTTATGATTTCCTTAAGCATCTCTATGGGGACAATGTCTCTGATATTCTCAGGTGTATTAGAGAGGCTCAATCCCTCCTTCATAGAGTTTGAGTATATCTTGTAAGCTGTCAAACTCATTGGGGGTGCAGTCCAATGACTCCTCATCACACCCAATTACATTAAAGAGTAGTGAATGGTCTATTTAAAAGAAAACAAAAATTATGCTACGCGGTAGTTTCCTTGTGTTATGTAAGTGTGCAACTGCAGCCTTTTAACATTGAAAATGTTCACTGAGAAATAACTAATTGCTTAAATCATATTGCCCTCGTCAATTTTCATATTTTTTTCTTTTCATGCAGTCTTTATATTTTAGATCTTATTCTTTTCACTCGTACATATTCTACAACAATTTTATTACGTAAAATTTTCTAGACACGATTGAGAAAAAACTTTCATGGAAGTGGATTTTGTCTATGTGCTATTGTTGTTTTGCTTTTTCTTTTTGTGGAGGGTAGATTTACCCACACTGGATTTCAGTCATGGTTTCTTGGGTTTTTTAGAGGGGGAGGGGGTTGGCAGTGAGAGATAGTTGCTTGTATCTTTTGGATGAATAGGTCAGATCTATATCGGTTGACCATCTTGTATACAATCAGTTCAATGAATAGCCAAATAGAATTTTAAAGTCTTACTGACATTCAGCTTCCCAGTTTTGTTCTCGTCCCTTCTTAGACTTGTATTACCACTCTATGGTGGTTAAAATGCCAAGACACTGCTTTGATAGTCTCCAATTTGGTGGGACCTGCAGTTAAGGTAATCATTGACCACCTCCAAACAAGTGCGAATGAGTATTCACAAAAAGTGGGTGTAGTATAATGTCAGGAATGCAGTCATAGGGAGAGTCTCTTAGAGAGACTCAGGGAGACTAAAAAGGGTGTGTGTTAAGGAACTAAATATTTTGTGGTGTTTTTTGAATTATTGGCTGGCAGGGTGTTTTTGGGCATGGTAACTTTTCTGGGGAATGAAACAGGATGTTCAATATGTTTAAAGCAGTGCATTAAGTAGTTACACTATATAGTATGTGGTTGTGTGTGGTTGTCTATCAATGGGGTTACGTGACCACTAAATAATTTTATGGGTGTTTGGAGTTGTCTGAAAATTGCAAGATCACAATAAACATTGGTAACATATACTGCAAACCAGAAGCTGAGGTCGGATTACATACCTTGTAAGTAATGATTATAATGCAAAGACTGAATTTCTTTGATTAGAAATATCTGCACCTCTTATTTACTAACACTCATTGAGTCTATGTTTGGTATCCACCTTACAGGTTGAAGCAGCCAAATAGTGTTTATGTGGACAACCTCCAGAATAGGCACTTGCTGGACACAGGACAATGCAGTTTGGGATGGGCCTCGAGACAAGGTTCTGGTTTTAGCTTACTTAAGTGGTTATCAGTTTTTTTAGTTTAGTACTAAAAAGTGCATCCTATTTTCCTTTAGTCCTTGCTCCAAAATTCATTTGATGTTTGCTTATTTTTGGACTTTTAGCTATTGCCTGATCATTATAATTTCTATCATATAGGGTAAAGTATGGGTGGTAGAGAATGAGATTTAGTTTTTGATTTTGATGTACGTGCAGCTAAATTAATTGATGAAAACTATATGTACGTTTAGATAAGGTTTAAGTTGGCTCTAGATCATTATGGGTTGCAATGTTGATATTTGTGATGCTACATAATTCATGTGTATGTTGAATGGGTTTTCCCTCTTGCTCTTTAGTACAAGTCTATGGAAGTGTGCTAGTTATAGTATAAGGCGCATGGTCGTATGTTTATTCCCTGGGACTGGTATATAAAGGATTCACAAAGGGCAATAATAGTTTGGAGTCTAATGTTGTCAGGTTTATTGCACTAACTCGTGAGCACACATCCTACTAGGTGGTTGTTTATCAAGCTACTAAGTGTATATTGGTTGTGGCCTTTTGGTTGATGCATGGCTGGACCAAAATGTATGTGTGAGGATGTATTGTTCTGGATGAAGGTTCAGGGATATTGAACCTAGATGCATGTTAGAGATGACTCTGTTTCATTGGGCAGTTTTTTGTTGGGATACAATTCAAAATGAACAATTTCATGGTGGTAGATAAATTGTGAAGTGGACCACTGCCGTGCGTGTGAAATGACTTGATCCTATCTCACCCAGCCCTGCCAAGCCAGTGGATGTTGCTGCCTATAAGTGTTATGGACCATTTTTGATACAGTTGATGGTGTTAATATTGTATTACATTTAGAATTTGCTAAGACCTGAGATTTAAATTTGTAAGGTTCAGGGATTTGGAATGTAATAGTTAAAAATCCTTGATCAATTCCTGGAAAACTGATCGAGGATTTTTAACAGTTTATGAATGAATGTTCACATGGTTCTCACTTTGAAATAATTATCTAGTTTTTGTTTTGCACAAAAGAATTTTATTTGAGATAATTTTGTAATATTGCTTATCAGACGAGATCAATAATATATGAATGTTTATAATCAAGACTTTATGGCTATGACATCAATAATATATTTGTTTATAATCAAGATTTTATGGCTATGACAGCCATACAGTTTCCATAGTATTTATTTTTTATTTTTTTAAATTTTGTAAAAGAGTATGAAATGAGCAGTCCCAACGATTTTAGAGACTCGTATGCAGCAAAATAGATTCGCCGGAAACAAGCTTTTTTTGTATTCACTATCTTCAGCAATTTCAACTCACCATAAATAAGTTTATTTCTAACGATTTGAAATTTGAGATGAGGCAACTAGTTTTTGGCAACCAACCTGCAATGAAGATGATTTCGTTAGAATAAATTATTTGTAGCAAAATTTGGGCTTATAGCGGCAACTTTGTAGTGATGGAAAAGACTGAATTCCTTGTAGTGAGCAACACGTATATTGGGAATTAATAATTCTCTAAATTCATGATCGATTTCTTACGGGGATATATATATTATAATTAAACACGATAGATATCATTGAGACGTGTAGATATTAGAAAATTAATTAAATGAATAAACTTTAGTTTCTGATATCATGTTTCATTGTCTAAATTTCAAAGTCTTCGAATATATTTGATTGAAGTGAAGAAAAATTAAACTGATTCATACGACGTCATGATTTGTTTCAAAGTCCTTTTCTTGGAATAAAAGTCTGATTATTAATTTTTTTTAAAACATGTTTGATAGGGGTTTATTGATTAATAATCAAATAATTAAGTATCTTTTGATTTATTTTTCTTGTGCTAAATCATTATTGAATGCAGTACCATTTTCCTCTTTGACAAAGTCAAAAGAGATTAGTCTATTATTCTTTTTCATGGCCGATCATAGAATATACTTATTTTCTCTCAATTTTAATATCCTTGACAAAGTCTAGAAATATATTTTACTTGAAGATTCATTATGGCCCCATTTGGTTACAGATGAGATGTATTTTCAAAAATTGAATAAAATATTACTATAATATAATTTTTTAATATTGATTGCATCACGATTGGTTGTGGATTAATTTGACTTATTGCGACAATTAATTAATTATTCGAAAGAAATAATTAATCCACCCAAATAATTTTTTGATGGACTTGTTATGTCTTGACATTTTTTTGAGATATTGTTCGAAGATCATATCTCCAAACCAGTAGTACTAATAATTCTCTTTATTTAAAATTTTTATATAAATTGCATGGGTTAAACATGATGCTAAGCATAAAATTATAAGTACGATAAAAGTATATTTATAAAGGGATAAGTTTCATAATAATTCTTCAGTAGATGGAACTTATAAATTTCTTAACGATAGTAAGGAAAGCTACCACTAGGCCAAGTCTAATGGTAGTTGGATGTTAGTTGAAACTTGAGAGTGACTAAAGAAAAAAGAAGAAAGAAAGAAAGAAAGTGGTGTGGGGTCTGCACGGCCATGTTCCCTCCATAAAATTGGGCCAAGTCTAATATTGAAACGTCTTTGAGGGTTCTCTCCATCAAGCATGACTTGACTGAAAGAGTAATCCGTGGAACACGCACTACCTCTTATTTTCCAGCGTGAAGTTGCGAGGAAATTGAAAAAATACACTCCAATTTAAAACTTGGAAACCCCTTTGGCCAAATATGTAGACAAGGGTTTGGTCAGACAAAAACCAAGCAGTTTCTGTTCATCTCTACCAAACTTTAATGAAATACATGTGATTGATGGAATTCCCATAATTAATTAGTTGGCCTATATTACATCCCATAATCATGTTTTTTTTTTTGGTTTGGGCTACCCGTATATATAGGCATGCACTTTGTTTTGGATAAAATCATTTCATATCAAGTTTCTACGCAATTCAAAGATTTATCAATAATTTTGGTGTTCGATGTGGGACTGGGTATCCTCTTTTTCTTGGCAAGCAATTAATGCTATGACATGATATTCTAAATTATAAACTGGTGTACTTTGTTTTCCATCAAACATCAAATGTATTTTCTTGGGAGTAAGCAACACGTACGCTCGTTGTTGGAAATTAATGATTCTCTTAATTCGTTGACTTAATCTTTCTTGATCGATCATATATAAAAATTAGAAAATACTATTTGTCTCTCAACATCATTGACATACAAAGTCACGAAGAATTAAAGATATATGTATTTTTTCCTAACCTAGCGTCAGTTGATTGGTAATCATGAGTACGATTGGCTGTAGATTAATTCGACTTATTGTGATAAATAATAATTAATAAAAGAAATAAAAGAATTAACCCACCTAAAGGGCTGGGGCTACTGTTTTTATATTTTTATTTGTTTATGGACTTGTTATATATATATATATATATATATATATCTTGACATTTTATCTCCTACAGTCCTACTTACCTAGAGTGACGAGAGATGTTGGGAGACCATCAGGTGATCTACATACCACTAATTCTCTTTATTTAAATCAAATATCTGTGATCTATTGACATAATCTCCGGCCTTCAAAATCAAGGTTTGGAGTTCAAAACTCCCTCCCTACATGTTTTAAAAAAAAAAAAAAATTCTCTTTATTTAAAAACTTTATATAAGATGGGTGAAACATGATAAGCCTAAATCATATATAATAAGTAGTAATATTATCATAAGAGCATATTTAAGTGATAAATTTCATAATAATTATTTATTAGATGGAACGTCAAAGTTTTGTAATGATCAATCAAGCAGTACTGGATGGCCGATCCATCAAAATTTCAAATTCCATTTTTTTAAAAGGAGTGGACCAAGTGATATTAGCTCCTCTCTGTGTGCATAAGAATTCTCATGTATTTGTAAATATTTTATTTCTAAGTATCACTCAAAAATTAACACAAATTAATATTTTTTTATTTTTAATTTTTAATTTTTTCATCTAATTATTACTTAATCAATACAACTTTTTCAGATTTAAGGCAAAAAATAATATTAAAACATTATATTTAAATAATATTTTAACTTTATAATATTCTTATTCAATTTTTTTCTTTCATTTTCAAAAATTTAATAAAAAATTTTAATTTAAACAATTTAAAAATTATCTCTAACTATTTTTCTACTATTAACGTGGATATATTTTAAGAATGTGGCTTCGTCGACCCATGAGAAGGCAAACAATGACAACCCATGATAATGAACGGCCATGTGTTCTTAGCAGGGACGCAACGGTAATTAGAACCTTTCAGTATTTTCACAGCGTGTATTTGTATAACAGTTGAGGTCAAGGTCTGCACACTAGTCATTATCGAATGGAATTTGTTAATATAAATATATTTTTTTTTAAATAAGAAAAAAATAGAAAATAGAAACAATTCGAGATTGGTCCAAAAGCAACCATGGTCCATTGTAAACTAGTTTCTTTCTCTGGTGTGGGAAAAGCTTTGCTGCAATTGTCTAACACACGATCAAATTAAGACAGCTTTTCTAAGTGTAGGTTTTGCAAGTAAGATGAGACATAAAATCTTTATAACATCTTATCTCATTATTATAATTTTTTCAAATTTCCATATAAAATATTATAAACAATTCAATTTTTTTAAATCTTAATTTAATTTTTTCAAATCTAAAAACAATAATAATATTAAAAAATAATATTTTAGACTTACATCGAAAATAAAAAATTCTCATCTTACTATCCAAACCTACCCTAAATTTCTCTAAAAAGTCAATTCAAACTACCATCTGGTCAGACAAAAGGAAAAAAGATATCAAAATAACTAATGCTAAACTTATGTACCATTTGGATAGTGAGATGAGTTGAGATGACTTAAAATAAAATGAAAGTTGAAAGTTGAATAAAATATTGTTAGAATATTTTTTTAATATTATTATTATTTTAAGATTTGAAAAAATTGAATTGTTTATTATGTTTTGTGTGAAAATTTAAGAATTTTATAATGATGAGATGAGATAAGATAAGATACTTCTTGAATCCAAATTGGGCAACACTAATTATTTGAGGAAACTTTAAGATCTGGTTTGGTTACATAGATGATAAGAGATTAAATGAAAAATTTGTTAATAGTTGTGAATAATAGTAAAATGATTTGAGTTAACACGTTTTATGGGATTTTAATAAAAAGTTTTGTTACTCAACATCCCTATATACCACAAACCACACATATTTTTAATTTTTTTTAAAATCTTTTTTGGTTTTAACTTTCGAAACTAATTGAGTTATTTTACTAATTATCCATATACCACACATTTGGTAAGTGAGAAAAAATAAATAAATAAATAAATATGTATGGTATGAGGATGATGAGTATAATTTTGTTTTGATAAATAAGAGAGAAAAAGTTGAATAAAAATATTATAAAATTCAAATTTATTATAATATGATTTTTTAACATTTCTTTTGTTTTAGAATTTGAAAAAGTTGATTTATTTTTTGTGTTTTGTTTAGAAGTTTGAAAAAGTTGTAATGATTAGATAATGATTATATAAAAAAGTTGAAAATTTAAAATTCAAAAGCATTTATATGTGAATGGTATTTAGATGTTGAAATTAGAAGAGATAGATTGAAAGTAGTTAAGTTATAGTTAATTACGATAATTACAAAATTTAGTTCTATCTAAAAAAAAATTATTAAGAAGTTTACCACTTAAATTCTTAAAATAAAGAGAATTAGTAGTATGGAGATGATCTCCGAACATCTCTTATGGGTTCTAGGTAACAGAGGAGACAAAATGCCTAGAGATAACGTACAAGTCTATCAAATTTTTTAAAAAAATATGGGGTTACCAATTAATGAGATCCTCGTCTTAAATATATTTAGGTGGATTAATTATTTTGTTTCTTCTATTAATTATTTGTCACAATAAGGCGAATGAATACACAGCCAATCCAATCGTTATGATCACTAATTATACTGATTATGAGTTGATAAGAAGATAATCAGAAAATAGATAATGAATAATTTTTTTAAAATACTTTACATATATAAGCAAAGACTTTCCAAACATATATAAATATGTATATATATAATATATATATATATTATTGGCTGAAAGAAATTATAATTCATTCAGCCTTTAGTGGATGGGGGCGTGCTTGTACTTTTGACACTTACAAATATAATGAAATGATTATAAACATGATCATAATGTCCAAACACGATCGCGCGCACTGGAGCATGAACAGCAATTGGGTGTCCTCTTTTTTGGCGGGCAATTCGGTATACTCTTGTTGATATTTTTTAAATAAATAAAAAAAAGAAATAATTTTAGGTATTTTTTTATGATGAGTACTGCTACGTGTATGCATAAAAAATGTGTTATTCGTTACATGCTGACGTGGTATGTTGTTTTTTTATTTATTTAAAAATAGTTAAAATAAAAGCAGGTTAGATTTGGGTGTTGAAGGTACATAGGCGCTTCATACCGGTCGAGCTACAAAACAAACAAAAACAGCCCTCCATTCATCTTATGCCACGTAAGAAAAAACACTAGAAGACAAATGCACTCCACCATAGAGAATCAGTTCGTATAGCCCTGTTTTTCATTTGCCCTCTGCCCTTCTCCCCTTCTCGATGCTCTCTGTGCATTGCCCTCAGTCCCATGCCGACGCCGATGCAAGCATCTTAGTTTGATGCCGACGCTAATTCAACCATCTCAATCCGAACCTGACGCCGGCATAGCTTAAAAATCGCACCCTTCTCTCTTCCTCACTGCCCATCTATTTCGACTCATTTGCACCGCAATTCTCTGCCCCTCTATTTCTCGCTGTCGTTGTTTGCACCACCAATGGAGAAAACGTGAGAGCTTGGAGAAATCGTGTGAGCTTCAGCTTGGAGAAAACGTGAGGGTGAAATCGCGAAGAGATGGGGTTTTTGATTTTTGAAACCCCAAATCCGTTTCAGATGTAGTGCTGGTCCAGGATTATTTCGGTGGAAGTCTTACGTGTTGGGATGTGACTGACTGGTTGTTATTTGAGTAAAACCAGCCCAACCGGTCTTAAGGATTTCTTTAAAAGGTATTGAGGTATGTTGTGAATAGTAGTTAAAAAAAAGATAAAAACATAATAATAAAATATTGAATAATAGTAAAAAGTAATAAATAATAATAAAAAGTAAGTAAAAAATAATGATAGAATAATAAATAATAGTTAAATATATTGAAAAGTATTTAGGTACTCCCAGGTACCCAAACACAGCTTAAACCTCCTACTACAAAAGAAAAGCTTGGCGGTCAACCCTTCAGTTTCGCAGCTTTCACCTCTTCCGTTTGAAATTGAAAATTTTCTCTTTCCTCTAAAATTGCCATCTAAAATTTTTCTTTACTTAATTATTGTTCTTCCGTCTAAACTTTCTCTCTTGTTTTTGTATTATCTGAAATTGCTATATGTTCTTCGGTTAGTGAGACCACTTGGAAAATTTTCTTTTCCATCTCAAATTGCCATATGAAATTTTGGACTCTACTTTGTGTTCCATCAAACATCAACTCTCAAACAAATAAAACTTTCCCGATCAAAGTTGAAGGCTGAGTGTTCAGTTGATGATTTGATGATTAATTTTGCATAGAAAAATTTAGTTACGAGCATAATTGCGCAATAATATGTATACTAATCTAATATGATTGGTTAAAAAGTAAATTTTATTAAAAATAGTGCTAATTTAAATTTTGAACATCAAAAAATCAGCATTGGTATACAAATTAGTATATGACTTTGCTTATACGTAGTAAAACTCAACTTTGGAACCAAACGCGAAGACTTTCGGACATCATCAACCATTTGAATACATCTTAGACAAATGGAAATAGCCTATGATATTAAAAATAAAATTGATATCTACAGTCATTTTTATATATATTTTTGTATATTTTATTAATATAATTAATTGTGTATTAAAAAATTAATTATGTATTAACGCTAAAACGTAGGTACCATTTGAATAGTGAGTTAAGTTTAGATGAATTGAGATAAAATAAAAATAAAATAAAATATTGTTAGAATACTTTTTTAATATAATTATTAGGAAAATGATAAACACATCAAATTTTACAACATTTTACACAATAATGTTTAAAAAGATGGGTATTTTTGCAAACTACCTTATAAAATTAACATCACTTTATAAAAATATCCTTATTTTACAACATGTGTTGCGTAAATTGTTGTGAAATATGTTGTATATATATCATTTCTTTTATTATTATTTTGAGATTTAGAAAAGTTGAATTATTTATTATATTTTATGTGAAAATTTAAAAAAATTATAATGATGAGATTAAATGAAATGATATATTTCTTATATCCAAACCTAGCAAGACTAATGATTCGAGAAAACTTTAAGATCTGGTTTGGTTATGAGACGAGATGAAAAATTTGTTAATAGTTGTGAATAGTAATGAAATGATTTGGATTAAGATGTTTTATGGGGTTTTGATAAAAGATTTTGCTACTTATCGTTCCCACACATCACACTTATTTTAAAAATTTTTAAATTATTTTTAGTTTTTTTAAAACTAATTGAGTTCTTTTACTAATCATTTACATATCACATATTTGGTAAGAAAAAAAATAAAAAATAAAAAAATTATCTATGTTTTGAGGATAATGAGCAGAGTTTTTTTTTTTTTTGATAAATAATAGAGAAAAAGTTTAATAAAAATATTATAAAATTCAAATTTATTAAAATATAATTTTTTTAATATTTATTTTGTTTAAAAATTTGAAAAAGTTCATGTAACACCGCGGTCCTGAAGGTCTGGAGAGTTAGCTCTTATTTTTTAATATCAAGTCTAATATCACAACTATAAAATCTAAAAAATTTCATAAAATATTAATTCATTTGCTCAGCCCAAATGTTCATGTTGCTCTATAGAAATACTAACCAAAACCTTCAATAAAAAAAAAAAAAATAGTAACAAGTTTTAAGACCCATAAAACCCATATAACTTTGCATAACTTAACCTGAGTATCATCATCACATCAAAACAGAGCATCTCACATAGCAGAGACTATGTTTAACCCACGTGATAGGGTTGTGCAATCCCTGGTGGCCAAACCGGCCAGAGACAAAGGTAAATCTTCTCCTTATTATTCTCAGAACCACGAGTGTGCACATAAGAAAGACCTCATAAAAACTATTTTATTTCCAAAGTGGGTGCACTCAGAGACAAAGAAGTTAGTACCAACCCAAATAGAGCAAAACAGAACATAGCAAAGCAAAGACAGAGTTAGATACAAAATCAATACCTCATGCCAAAGGTTTTTTTTTTTTTTTCCAGATGCCATATTAAAAGAAAACAGAGTACCAAAACATATTCAGATTATTCTCACATTCTAAAAACAAAAGTCAGAGCATCTTTCTAAATCAATACACAATTTTTTTTCTTCAGATTTTCAGTATCACTCTTTTTCACATTTCAGAGATGGCATGACAAAATATAGCTCATGTCTACACAATGCATGTCAAGAAAAAATTTCCTTTTTTTTCTTACAGATTTCATGAGTAATGCAAATAAATGACCGAGGTTGTATTTTTTCCAAGTTCTCATTTCATAACAAAAACATGCAAGATTTTCAAAAAGTCAACCTTAGCCTTAATAATTCGTGAAAAACCTAGCATAGGAACCCCGTTTACTTGAACTTCTTAACTTTTCAGAATTTCTCCATAACAGTACCGAATGAAAATCAATTATTACCTATAAAACAGTCATACTCTCATAAATTCCCAATCGAATAGGTATATCAAAACTTAAACATGAAATACCAAGTAATATATTTTTCCTTAAAAATAATCTACAACTCTCGTAACCCTAAAATATTGTCAGTTCCCAAAAATCATAGATGTCCACTTAATATTTACTTAACCTAATTCCCACTTATTTACAAGGTTTATTTAAAAATTAAAACCCAACCCATTTTAAAAAAATTAAAAGTTGTTGAAATAAAAATATTACCCGACCCAAAAATAATTTAGAACCTGAACTCAACCTTAAAACATTTTAATTCAAAATCACTTAACGAAACACATTAAAAAAATATAAAACAGAACCAAGTAAAAACAAGCCCACTCAAATAAATCCTTAAAATAACATGTTTTAAAAAATGAGGAAAAAATTGTAATTTACTAATTCATAGATGAAAAACCTAAAGGCAACAAGAACTGGAAGAAAAGAAAACCAAAGTAAGAGGCTGCGTGGCAACTTACCCAACTAAAACAGAGAACACAAAGTAGGAGCAAGCAGAGCATGAAGGAGCTGGGTTGGTTCGAAGGTGAGTGGCATGGCTGAACGATTGAGAAAAAGAGAGGAAGAGTGATGATAGAGAGAGCAGAGAGTGAGAAAGTGGGGGAGGATCGACACGAGCTTACCAAATCAACAAGGGGTGACTGGAGGAGGCATGGACGGTGAACGAGTGGCAAATGGCGATGTCGCTAGACCTCCATCGTGCAAGGGGCTGAGAGCAGAACCTGTGCTCTGTTTAAAACAGAGGCTTAATGGCAATGGAGAGGGAACCAAAGGCTGTTTGGTGGTTGAGTGGGTGAAGGCGTTGGGCTGTGGTTCATCGAGAGTGGGGCAGTGCTATGTTTTTATGCATGCAAAATAGAGGCTATTGTGGTGGACAAATCGTGAACTAAGTTTGTGATCGAGAGGAGCTGCAGTGGCTCTTGGATGCGAGGAGAGCATGCAACGCGTGGGCTGCTATCGTGTGGTGTTTTCAATGAGTAGGGTGCTCTGGAGGAGCAAGGGTGGTGGAAGGAGGTTTACGTTTCCTTTTTAGTGGATGAAAACTTGGCTGCGGCATGGGTTGGGCAAGGTGCTTCTCGGCTAGTGCTGGGGCCACGGAACGGCGGCTTTGGGTTGACATTAGCTTCGGAGGTTGTGTTGAAGCGGTTGTAGCGGTTGGGGTGGCTTCTGTGGACAAGGTGGGTGTCTATGGTTTCACATGGCTGGGCAATGGCTAAGCAAGAATGTTATAGTGGCTGAACTCTGTTTCGGTGAGGTGCAAAGTTGAGCGTGAGACACAATGGACTGGGGCTGGGCCATTTTCATGGTGTTTCCGAAGTGAGGCAGCGAATGGAGACATGTGGTTTTTCTCAAGTGCATGGGAGGTATACATCGGTGATTGAAAACCCTAGATGAGAACAAAAAAAAGGAAGGTGGACGTGCATGAGAGAAGTGCATGGTGTGGAGTCCGGAAGTTGGTTCACAAGGGATTGGGTTTTGGTGCAAGGTTTGAGCCTTTGGGTGATCGAGTAGGGCCATTTTACAATATTTGGGACTCGACCTCTACAAAAATTAACAAACCAACTTGTTCAAAAAATCAAAAAAAATATCTTGGCCCATAAAAGATTTTTAACTTAAATATCAAACCAAAAATAAAAAATAAAATCATAATCTACAAAAATAGAGATTTTATAGTACTCCATAAAAAAATACTTGAAAACTCAAATGGGTTTTTCACACGTATAAATCTAAAAATTCTTTAAAACAGCTTGGCACTGGACCTAGGTGCTACAGTTTAATTATTTTTTGTATTTTATTTGTAAGTTTGGAAAATATGTAATGATTAAATGAAAAAGTTAAAAATTTAAAATTAAAAAGTATTTATGTTTGAATGGTATTTAGATGTTGTAATGAGATGAAATAGATTGAAACTAGTTAAGATATAGTTAATTACTATCATTACAAAATTTAGTTCTATCTAATAAAAAAATTATTAAGAAATTTACCACTTAAATTTATTCTTAGCATACTTATAATTTAAGCTTATCATGTTTGACCTAATTTATAGAGAAAAAAATAATCTTTAAATAAAGAGAATTAGTGTTATGGAGACCTGATGATCTCCTAACATATCTTATGGTTTCTAGGTAATAGAGGAGACAAAATGCCAAGAGATAACATGGTCTATCAAATTTTTTTAATAAAATAAAGAAATGGCCCGATCTATTACCAATTACTGAGATCGTCGTCTTAAATATATTTACGTGGATTAATTATTTTATTTCCTTTATTAATTAATATTTGTAGCATTAAGACTCTCCACACATATATAAATATGTATATATATATATATATTTATTTATATGATTATTGGTTGAAAGAAATTATAATTCATTCAGCCCTTAGTGCATGGGGGAGTACGTGTACTTTTGATATTCACAAATATTATGAAATAATAATGAACATGATCATGATGTCCAACCACCATCCATGAACTGCAATTGGGTATCCTCTTTTTCTTGGCAATTGGGTATACTTTGTTTTACATCTAACATCAAATCTCAAACAAACACATCATGAGAACTTTCGTTTATTTTCTTGGGAGTAAGCAACACGCTGCCTGCTGGGTGTTCAGTTGATGATTTGATGATTAATTTTCAATTCACGGCATTCCTTTTGTATTTTTTTTTTCCCGGTCAACGCATTGACTGTATTAACTTGGGACCAAACGCGTGAAGACTTTCGGACATCATCAACAATTTGAATAGATGTTTTCAAACTCTCATCACTGCAGACAAATGGAAACGGCCTATCATCTAAAAAAATAAAAATTTTATATACAGTCACTTTTGTATAGTTTTTGTAAATTTTATTAATGTGATTTATTGTATAGTAAAATATACAGATAATACGTAAAAATGACTATATGTAACATTACTCTATTAAAAAAGAAAAACTATTGAAATGGTTCATGGTACTAATAAAATAACAAGAGAAATCGCATCTAGATACTTAAAAACAAAATAAATTTAATAGATTTTCTTTAAGCCAAAAATTCTGATCGAGTTTCCATTTGTCAGTGATGAAAGTTTTAACACATCTCGTTCTCGGCGTATTTTGTACGTTATTGTACCGGACCCTTAACAACTCGAACATTAAAATTATAAACCGATATAAATCTAAAACTTGTAAACAAAAAGAAAAGTTCGGATATTTTAAAATTATAAACCGATATATTTTTTTTCCATCAAACATCAAGTCTCAAACAAACACATCATGAGAACTTCCGTTTATTTTCTTGAGAGTAAGGAACACGCTGGCTGCTGAGTGCTGGGAATTAATTCTCTAATTAAATTCATTGACTTGATCTTCCGATCGGGGAATTTGTTTTCCTTTCATTGTTGATCATATATAGAATAAGTAGTATTATCTTAAAAAGTATATTCAAGAGGTAAATTTCATAATAATTATTTATTAGATGGAACGACTAAGTTTTGTAATGACCATCGTAATTAACTATCTCTTAATCACTAGTCACTTTGGAGTTTAAAGCCAAATATAATGACTTAATTAAACTTTCCTGAAATCATTAGTACATATTAATAGAGCCGACCTACCAGCATTGAATATATATATATAAGACGTACGTACAGTGGGTCGTTAATTCAATATTACAACTTGACTCATGATATATAAGTATAGCATTAGAGATCAGGTATGAGAGGAGAGGATAGGCGACCTACATGTGGCCTTGGGACCCTCAATTCAATGTACGTATACGAGGCCAAGTCCGCCGAGTGTTGATCAAGTGAATTTCTTAAATAACAGTAAACGTTGAATATTTATGATAATACAATATTGACTTAAGGGAAGCACAAGGTTAGATATTTGGACATCAATCAAGCAGCGGATGGCCGATCCTTCAATTTTTCAAATTCTATTTCCTTTGTAAAAAGAGCGGACCGAGTGATATTAGTTCCTGTTTGTGTGCATTATAACTATTCTAATATATTTTCAAATATTTTATTTTTAAACATCACTCAAATATAAAATATTTTCTTTATTTTAAATCTTTAACTTTTTTCATTTAAACATCATCTAATTGATCGATACAACTTTATCAAAATTTTAAACAAAACACAAAAAATTATGAATACAACAATTTTAAATTTCAAGTAAAAAATAATATTTCAAATAATACAATTTTTTTGATCGTTTTCGAAAATCTAATTAAAAATTTTAACTTAAATAATTTTATTATTTATAAATTATTTTATTACTATTTACATATATGTTTTAATATATTCTAATTATCCAGACGATAAGTTTAACATTATTATTATTTTGAATTTTTTTTCATTTCTTTGACAAGTATTGAAACTGACTTTTTTGACAGCTACTGTAGCCAACTTTAATGGAAATTCAGGTAAGCACTAAGCATGATCTTATAAATTTGATCACGTGCTGGACAGTTGCAACAAAGGTTTTTCCACAAAAAACTTGCCTCGGGGGAGAGAACCTGACTTGGCTTTACAAATTCATTTCAAAGCCTATTTCTTTTCTGTATCTGAGAACTTTCTTTCATACTAACTTCGGCCTTCAAGGCAACTTCCAGCTTTGAAATATCTCAAGTACTACGTACAATATAAAACCGATCGACCGAGATCTTGATCAAAATTATCATAGAAAGAGATCTTGATGACATTGCAAATGGTACTGTTTCGGATGCTTGTCTTAGTCATGCTGTGCTCAGTACTCAATGCATTCGCACGAGCATCGAACGTAATAAGCAGTTCATGTCCACAACACTGTGGGAATAACGTTAGCATTCCATACCCTTTTGGAATCGGATATGGTTGCTACGTCGGAGATTGGTTTGAGATAGTCTGCAGATCATCATATGACCCTTATGATCTGGGATTTCCAAAACCATTTTTGAAGAGCTTCGACCTGGAGGTGCTGGAGGTTAACATAACTTTATTCACAGTTAGCGTCAAGTATCCAATATTTTCGAGCTGTACTGATGGCACGAACAGCTCAGAGAACCGAGAGTTAGAGAACAGTTCTTTCGTCTTCTCCAGCTACTACAACAGCTTTGTTGCCATGGGTTGCAACAACTATGCCTCCATGTGGTCTGTTTTTCCCGATGACTCGGTTTCATATGGTGGGTGCAAATCCCCTTGTGACAGAGCTCCATTCACAAATGGAAGTCATTGCAACGCCACAAATTGTTGCCAAACTACAATTTCTTCTTATCTCCAAGCATTCTCTACAACTATGGAGCCGAAACTTAGTTCTTCCCCCTATAATGGTAGTAATGAGTGCAAGTATGCATTTTTGGTAGACCAGAATTGGTTTGAGACCAATTTCACAGAGCCGAATCCAGATATGTCCGTTCCAGTGGTATTGGACTGGAGCCTTGAGAATACTACTTTCTATTCTCTTCCCATACAGAAAAACATGACAGCAAGAAAATACAAGAACTCGACCTATTATTGTCATCAGCAATGGATGTTGGGAAACTTTACTACTCATCATTGTCATTGCGAGAGTGGCTACAGAGGAAATCCGTATCTTCTTGGAGGATGTGAAGGTAAATTTCTCTTTCCTAACAACCTAATTAATCCATTAATTCTCGAAAGCTTTTGTTTTGGAAGTCCACGTAGAAAGGTGAAAATAAATTTATAGCATAGTTATTCATTTTACAAATCCTTTCACAATTCTATTCTAAATAAAGAGCAGTTATGAAAAAATAGAAATTCAAAGTAAATAATAGAAAACTCATTATTAAAAAAATTAACCTGCATGCATTTTTTTATGAAATGATAGTATAAAAATTTGAGAAAAGTTGTGTATGTTATAGAGGTATGTATAAATAGTCGTGCATGTTATAACAGTTCTCTTAATGAGAAATACGTTAACCATAAAATGATTATACAAAAGTAAATCGATAAATTGACCTGGCTTAATACAGTACGTCAGATTGTAAAGTTATTTTGAATGTAAAGTTGATCTAACGCATCACGAAAAGTTATGTCAGTTTGTAGGCTTATTTTTATGTAATTTTTTTATATCCATAACAGTTCTCTTTCATACATGACCACAACCTTGACCTTTCAACCCATGCAGAGTATCGTCAACCATCATATATAACTAGCTTACGCCTTTGTAAAAAATCACCTATACTTATTTTGTGTAAATATTTTTAGATCTAATTATTGTAACCTCTTTTATCATGAGGTGGCAAGCCCCCTCTCAAAGTTGGATTAAAATATTTTCAAATTGTTCTCAAAATTTAATGAATTCAAGTAGAAGAGACACATGATGAAGTAGAACCAAGCTACTCATCATGTATTTGTTATTTATTTAATATTATCTTAAATATTTATACAAAAATCAATAAATATTACAGAATATTTTATTCTATGTATAACTCTTTCTCTGTTACTTTAGACCCCTGATCAAATCTCAAATTACATATGAATTAGATTTTTCCCTTACATGAGTTATGGCAGAAGTTGCGCTTGCATGCACATGTTAAGATCAAAACCTGAGTACTCAATTTGTCCAACCATTCATGAGATGCGCGAAACAATATAATTAAAAAATTAATGGCTGCTTTTGGACGAATCTCTCTCTCTCTCTCTCTCTCTCTCTCTCTCTCTCTCTCTCTCTCATATTTATATATATATATATATATATATTAACAAATCCCATTACAATATTTGCAGATATTAACGAATGTACAGACCCTGACCAAAACACTTGTACACCTTATACACGCTGTGAAAATACTGAAGGTTCTTACCGTTGTGTCGCTGCTAAGAACACTAAGCTTTTCATAATCATAGGTATGTCTTCCTTCTCATTATATACATTAATTGCATTTACATGACCTTTCCCTTCTGTTTTCTGCAAATTCTCTAATAATTTTCATGCTAATTAATTAGTTGTCCCATGCATTAATGTCTTGATCCAAAGAACAGTTATCGGTTAATACCCCCGTCTTGTTTCTTTTATATTTTATTTTGTGGCAACTGGAAATTTCAATTAAGGATTATGTAAGATATTATATTATAGTCAATATCTATGCATGCAGTATATTAAAGTTAAATGCAATAGTATATCATGCATAGTACGTAGTGTAAATATTCGATCGATCCGTCCTCATCTTTTATTCCTTTTTTGGCAAATTGAGCCAAATTAAAAACGTTGTAATTTTATTTGGTTCTTGCTGATTTAAATCTATTTCCCACGCCTCTACCGCATATAAATTTTTTCTTTTAGGAAAACTTATGCCACTTTTTTAAAGATCAACTCGTAGAGTTTAGGTTATTTATGTTAGCTTTGAAACAATTAATAGAGGTTACATGTTTGTTGTAGAGCAAAGTTAGATCCAGTTTTATGAAGTGCAAACTCGCATATTTTATTTGAAAAAAGTGGGATATTCCACTATTAAATAGTGAGTTTTTTTAATGCGAGTCCTATATTTTTTTTTATATTTATTAAATGGAATGCGTGAGATTTGCACACTCTAGAATTATATATATTGACATTTCCTTTTATTGTGCGCTCACACACACATACATATATCATGTAATATATAATACAAAATTAACCATGGGATTCAATCCAGTCATATTCCAACACTAGAACTTATATCACATAGTTGATCTTATTGTCTCCAACTATAAGTGCTATCAACTTCTCAAATAAAAAAAATAAAAAAAATTCATTTGCTAGTACTAACTGTCTAAAGAGTTGTCTCGAGTATATATGTAATTGGTATTGAGAATAATATATAGAGTTCTCCAACCTGAAAGCAATATTTTTTTCAATTTAATCTTCATTCTTCTTTTCGGAGTACTTCTAATTCAATTTTATGTGAACCTACTTTTGGCATAACATAGTTCCTAACCAGCAATTTTATTATTTTACCATTAGTACTACTGCAAGGAGTAATTAATATCTTTCTATTTCATTGAGTCAAATAGGTATTAGCACAAGCCTTGGTGTATTATTTCTGATTTTCGGTGGATGGTGGTCATATAAAGTGATAAAGAAAAGGATGATGATTAAACGCAAGCAGAAGTTCTTCAAACAAAATGGTGGACTACTTCTAGAGCAACAACTATGCACAAATAACAATGTCAATGTTGAGAACACCAAATTGTTCAATTCAAAGGAATTGGAGAAGGCCACTGATCGTTTTAGTGTGGATAGAATAATTGGACATGGTGGACAAGGCACTGTTTACAAAGGTATGTTGGCAGATGGAAGAATTGTTGCAATAAAAAAATCCATGGTCATTGATGAAGAAAAACTTCAAGCATTCATAAATGAAGTCATGATTCTTTCACAAATTAATCACAGGAATGTGGTTAAGCTACTTGGTTGTTGCTTAGAGACTGAAGTTCCGCTTCTAGTTTATGAATTCATTCCTAATGGAACTCTTGCCGAATATCTCAATGGCCAAAATGAGGAGTTGCCATCAACATGGGATATGCGTTTACGAATTGCTATAGAAGTTGCAGGGGCTCTTTTCTATTTGCATTCAGCAGCTTCTTCACCCATTTACCATCGCGACATTAAGTCTACAAATATCCTCTTAGATGAGAAGTATAGAGCGAAAATAGCAGATTTTGGGATTTCAAGATCTGTTGCTATTGAACAAACTCACCTAAGCACACTAGTACAGGGAACTTTTGGATATGTAGACCCTGAGTATTTTCGATCAGGCCAATTTACAGATAAGAGTGACGTTTATAGTTTTGGTGTTGTTCTTGCTGAGCTCTTAACTGGAGAAAAAGCTATTTCATCAACAGGAACGAGAGATACCAAAAGTTTAGCTGCATTTTTTGTTAGTTCGATGGAAGAGAACAATTTATTTGACATCCTTGACAATCAAGTTTTGAAGGAAATGGAAAAAGAAAAAATCATTGCGGTTGCAAACCTTGCGAAAAGGTGCTTGAACTTGAAAGGAAAGAAACGACCTACAATGAGAGAAGTTGCAATGGAATTGGAGGCCAACCAAATGTCGCAAAAATTAGCTACTAACCTTCAGCAGAAATATGGAGAGATTGAAGATGTCAAAACTGAAAAATCCAAGCAATATGATGTTGTTTCTCTATCAACAATGTCAGGTTTGGATAGTGCCATCGCAACCTCATCTCTTGATACAGAATCATTATTTTTATCTTCTTAATCAAGTGATATTACACCTTGATTTGTGTTGTATTATAAATGTTTGTTTAATTTCATCTTGTAAGCTCCATAATTTGCTTTTTAGACAATCTTATGGTATATAATGCATAAACATCCAATTTTCTTTTTGGTTTCATAAGCATCTTTTTTTATATATAAATAAAATGGGGCCTCAAGCTGCTCTATCTGATCTCTACTCAGAAAGATGAAAAGAAAATCAAAAAACAAAAACTTATCTTCCATAGTATATTACCCTCAAAATGTTAACTGCAGTTTGGAATTAATAAATAGCACAAGAAGAAATTAACTCCTCTTTATATCCTTTAATAGCCACCTTAAGCTTTTTTTTTTTTACTTTTAAATCTTGTCGGATGAAGATTGGCGACTTGCTAAAAGCAACAAAACCCATGGCATAATAGGCCTCACAAATTTAGACCATTTTCTTCATGCTCAAAGATTCAAAGAAAGTTTCAAGCTGCTTCATGAACAGCGAAGAAAAAAGCTACATGAACATCTTAGTTTATATAGAAGATCCATCATGCTCAAGTGACCATTGATCGCTTGAATGTTTATCTACTAGCTATTACAAGGTCTATTGCTTAATGTGGTGTGGTGCATTAGATGAGTGACTCTGGATTTAAAGCGTTCTTTCACTTCTTTTTTGGTCTCTCACGGTCAAAACCATCCAAGAAGCCACAAATCAACCAAAAGAGTCGACACCATTATATAGTTTCCTCAAAGACTGACCTCCACCCCAATGGAACTCACTTCTCAAGAATCACATGGGTGCTTTAAACTGAATAGAGACCAAGGTTGTTTGGCCATCTAATCCCTTTGTGAGAGGATATCTGGAACAAATCAAGTCTACAAAAATCATCAAAAAACTTTGATGAGAGGAGTGAAGCAAGTAACAGTTCTTAGCAACTCTCTCTCCTTATTATGGGTACTACTACGTACCTGCACCACACGCCATGGAAATGATATTTCTAGTTGCCTGCTGAATTAGCTAAATTTGAAGAACTGGATTAGGAAAAGATGAAGAGAAATAAAACTAAAGTTAAATTTTCACAAGTTCTAACATAGATTTTTTATTTAATACCAGCTGTCTCACAAGTCACTAAGAGATTTGATGTTGCTTTACATGAAGCAAGATGTTTTTTCGCCATTATGAGCAACAAACTATTTCTTAGTCACAAATTTCAATATGCTTTTCTTACGAAAACAAGCTATATGTGTCTACAACTGCAAATAAATATAGAGCACAGGGAGCAAGGAAGATAAGATTTAGAGATAGAAAAGATTAGGAAGAAAAAACCTAGGTCTACAAGATGTTCTGATCTAGTTTAAGAAAGAAATTATAGGTAATCTAACAATCAATTTTCCCCCTCAGTAAATAAATATATTCATACAGCAACCTTGAAGAAACAAAATTAAGATGGAACTTGCCCCATTCATGAGGGAATGGATCATTAGGCATCTTGTTGTCTGCAAACTTATTTCCAAGAATCAATCCAGTTCCCCGAATCTGCATTAATCAAAAAATCTCTCAAGTTTACACATTAATCAAAAAATTAAAAACTCTAGACACAATATGTACCTCCACAATTATGGGGCCGGCCGGATGGCACTGTCTTGGAATGCTTTTAAATCATCTTGAAATTTTAGGGAAATGCTCTTTTCTTGATTTGCAAGATTTTCTTCTCTACAAAGAAGTTAGATAGCTTTCACTCAATGATAGTCATAATATATAATCTTTGTGTTGATCATGCAAAATATACAGATATAGATATTTAGGTATATGTCATTGCATATCTGCATGTACAAGATGCAACTCCATCAGCTCCTATTTAGTCCATGTTTGATGATACTTCTTCCAATGAAATATGAACTAAAACTTTGCAGATCTTAAGCGCTTCAATTGCAACGCCGCAAGATACTGGGTGTCTAGAATAAGTAAAAGAACCTGAAAGAGAAAGCATATACAGTCATATAGTAAATAATCATCAGCTTCAGAAACTTACTCAGGAGTGACGTTAAATATACCAAATTTGTTGCTTTGAGAATGTATGACTTCTACTACTAAATTTGTTGCTTTGAGAATGTATGACTTCTACTACTTTGAGCCTCCCAAGTATAGCTCCAATGGGCATATATGTAGAAGAAAGGACCTAGAAATTTCAATACATAATATTGAAACATTTGCTTTGTACCAGGATCTTAGGATCTATCTCTGAGTTTAGGTATATCCCAACTTTACCCTTGCAAGGGACACAAGGTCTGGTTTTATATGTTGTACTTCTCGCACCCAAACATTGTGCCCAGCCTTCTAAATCCACAAATTACCTAAATTTGCACCATCCTTATAGTATTAGGATGCATCATCCTTATAGTATTAGGATACAAATAAAGATACGCACACATATAGGGAAATATGAGAAACAAAGAGTAAGTACCTCCTCCGCAATAAAATGAATGTCATATTTCTTTTCAACAGCTTGAATCTGCATTAGATATGAAATATTTTATCGTCTAATGTGTCTTCTCCAAAAATTTCACGAGGGGAAAGAGATATACTTTATTTATAAAAGGATTTATAAAAATTAATTTATAAATAAATTGTAAAGTTCTTTTTACCATAAAATAAATATGTCGTATCATATTAAGTCATGTTAATTTGTGAGTTTAATTTACATCATTGGATGGAGTAATATTTTTTATCTACAATTGAAACCCTAAGTTTCCTCTACCCCTTTTTGTATCTGCGTTTTTTATTTTTTGAATAAACCAAGAAGCACCACATAGTGGTACTATGTCAAGAGAGTCATCTAAGTGGTAAGCTTAATTTCAATGACCAAATAGAAGTATTCTATTGTTTTATAAACAATTGAAATTCCAATAAACAATACAAGAAGTTTAATTGTCCAAATGAATTAGAAGTGAAATATTTATTGTTATTAACAAAATTTAGGCAAGAAAATACATTTTTGTAAATTTCGAAATTCCCAAAGAGCAATATATATATATATAGGAATTGAAAACCCAATAAATTTATTTTTAAACGAGTATGACTCAACTAATTTTGCTTTATATTATTTTTATTAGATTTGCACCGACTCCGAAGTTAGCAAGAAAATTAGTGTCTCACCACAAGATTTATTCAATCAACATCGAAACCAAATGACAACCTACGAAGCAATCATACATACACCTCTTTCTACAAAAGTGTCACAATCGTCTTAGAAACCGTAGTAGTGTGACGAAGAAGATGAAGGTGGAATTCTCTTTAAGAACTTGTAGGACTTCTTTCATTGATGGTCTCTTGTGCGGGATTAGAGAGACACGATTACGTCCTAACTTGAAGCAAGCCAACAAAGCTTCTTCTTTTTCTTCCAAATCAGCTCGGATCACCGTGTCAGCCATTTGCAAAGCCTGACTCTTATCCTCAACTATAAGCCCACTCCCTTGCCCATGTCATCTAAAACTGTAACCTTCCCAATACGTAGCTCAAGAAACATAACCCCAAAAGAGTACACATCCCACTTTATATTGGGCTTAAGGCTTCTAAGTGACATTGGTACATGATAAGGCAATACGCCCAATGAGCTTGGACTTGGGCTAGGAGTAGGCCCAATTGTAATATCTTGAAAGCTATCACACGAGGTTGTGGATCTTTTGCTTCCGAAAATTCGAACCGACACTCCAACTTTTTAGTTCGTGTTACCAAATACTTAATGATTGAGTTGAAATAATATATATTTTAATATATTTAGAATTAATATATTTTAATATTTTATGATATTATTATTAATTTTAGATGAAAAAATTGATAATAGGTATAAATTTAAATTGTAATTTAAACTGATTAATATAATGATTTAAGTTTAATGTGATAACCTATGATTTAATTGTATAATATTTTTTCAAATGCACAATATATCTTTTATATTCTGTTCTTTCTTTTTATTTTATTTTTATGGTTTTATTTCTTTTTCAATACTTCCATATATATTTTTATGGGTTCTACACCTTCATAGGACTCAAAGTCATGTGGGCACCTGCAATTCACACGAGAATTAAAGTCAAACGGGCTGGCACCTTTTATTCATTGGAGATAACTTAGACAAAAGAAGCTATAGCAGAGCACGTTCTTGCCCTTTTTGGACATACAATTGCTGAAGGTAGAAAAGCCTCAACACAGCTATTGCTAGAGGGAAGTAAAACTCAGTTACACAGCAGAAAAACCACGCTTGCTCCATTTTTGGTGCTCTTGGCCCATGTGCTTTGAAAGGCAACTCTTTTGGTACCTCAACGATGGGAGAGAAACGGAAGGCTTTCGGGCAGAGCAGAGGATAGACTGAGGGAGACGGCATCTTGGGCAGTGTTTTACGGAAAAAAAAAAAAAAAAAAAAGGGGAAAGCCGGTTCACTGGAGGGACTTGCTTCTAGAGAGTACTGACTTACGGTTTCCGTAAGGAGAACTACAGAGGAAAAGGAAGGGAATACGCTGCACTGGTGAAAAAAAAAAAAAAAGAAACGCAGATGGTGGTTTTATTATTTTTCTTGGAGACTTGAACAAAGAAGGATAGAAAAAGGAGACCTGACAACAGAAAGCAGGGGCAGCATGTACACGAAAGAAGGGAGGAGGTTTTGTGTAAAGGGATTTACGGGGAGAGAGAGAGAGAGAGAGAGAGAGGAGTTTTTTTTGGTCTGGGACTGGACAGACGGCTTGGCTTCTTCGTCAGAGGAGCATTTTTTTTTATTTTTTTTTCACTGTGAGAGACTTTTCGAAAGAGAACGGAAGGGGAGCAGCCGGAGAGAAAGAAAGGTTGATAAAGACTTTCGGTAGCTGGAGGTGCTCTGTTTTTAGAGGAAACAAACAGAGAGCTTCAGGCTTGGTTGGATGAAAGGAAGTGAAGTCAAGCAGCAGCTTTACGGATGGACGGTGTGAGACTTGGACGGGGGAGATAAAAAGACTTGGGAAAGAGCAGGGAGTTTCGTGTGGGAGAGTACTGACTTTGGAGGGAAGCTGGACGTTTGGAGGGGACTTAGTAAACGAAATGGAGAGGGTCTCTTGGCTTGCTGGTCTGGGACGCAACACAGGTTCGGGGGAGTCTTACTTGAGCAGCTGAAGGGAAGACGTTGAGGAAAGGAGCTGCTACGGACTGAGCTACGGAACGGCTGGGGTGACTTTTTCATTTTTCTTGGCTGGACGCTGGACTCTGTGGGTTGGACGGAAGGAACGCTGGACTTCATTCAGCACGGGAGAGAAGTTTTCATCTGCTGGGGCTTGGACTTGTGAGAGGTCTGGAGCTTTTGTGAAAGCAGCTGGACAGTAGGTGGTCTCTCGGGCTTGCTGGTTTTGAGCTTAGCGAGAGAAGAAAAAAAAACAGAGCTAAGAAACACGAGACGAGAGAGAGTTTTTGGACCGAACGGACAGGAGTTTTTTGGGTTTGGGGCTCATGACTCATGTTCTCTTTACTTTTGCTATATTTTAGATTTTTTTTTAGTGTCAATTTGCGTATTTTATTTTAGTTGTCTTGAGGAGAATATTTGTATGATTTTCGCAACTCTTGTAATAAATATGGTTGGCTAAATTATCGTATTAAGGTTAAAAGATAAAGTTTAATGATTTAGATATTATTTTCAGATCGATATTAGAATTTATATTATAAGTTTGATCAATTGAATGGTTTTATTATTGGATATTTTAATTATCTATATATTTATCTTGATTCATTGTGATTTTCGAATACATTAAATGCTTGAAAAAATTTCTGTGATATTCAAATGAGCTTGTGAATATTTTAACCATCAATCGTTCAGGCTTAATCATTAGTGATTATTTTTCTTGACTTTAAATGTTAAATATTTCAATTAAACGGAATCATTATTCTAATTTAATTAAAGTAAATCGATTGAAAATAATATTCTAAATTATTAGACGAATCTTCGAAATCTTAGTCATCCTCCATATCGATTTATTTTATCATTTTAGTTGTATTTTGTTCCTTTAAAAATCTTTATCTTGATGATTTTCTTGTCGATTTGATTATACGTTCATTTTAGTAATTTATTTTTTTTTATTTGAGTTTATTATCTTTATCACATAAGTCAATTCTTATAGATTTGACCTTGTTAAGTATTACAATATTTATATATTTATAGATAAAACTACACTAAATTTTTTATTCATTAATTTGAATCAAAGTGTAGGTGCAACGCTTAACTCACAAGCTAAATACAAACTTTCCACGCGAAAAAAAGAGAAAACGTTCATACGTGGTACTTTTCATCTCAACCTGGATCGGACTTGACAAAGTCAAGAGAAAATATTGTAAAAAATAATAATCTTTCAATTTTCTTTATATCATAAAAGATACTCTTTTTCTCTCAACATCTGGCCTTGAGAAAGTCCATGAGAAAGATTGTGCTAAATATCTAACTTTCAGCCACCTTCGATTATGAATTAATTTTTTATTAGATCACTCCACTTCTATTTAATATTTTATTATTATTATTTATTTACTTTTTACTAATATTTATTATTATTTAATATTTTATCATTATTTTTTTCATTATATTTTTATTATTATTTACATATCATATGAATTACATCAATACCCAAATGTAGCCTTAATAAAGGCTATTAGATTGCTTGGTGCTAGCCACTAGGCCTGCAACTCGGCTTGGTTCAGACAGGTTTATGCCCGACCCGACCCGAACATATGCATTTAAGGCGCCAAACCGACACAGTCCGATCCGAACAAACGAAACCGGGTCGAACCCGTACAATCCAAAAAAACCAAAAAACCTTCTTTCTGCACATCAATTTACAAAAGCTCTAAATCTCAGATCTCCGTCATCCTCAAGAAAAGACCCAAAAAAGCTACTTGCAGAAAAGAAAAACGATTCACACATCCCTTCTGCACTACTACCGCCACTCACACATTTAATCTCAGATCTCTGTTCCCTCTATCGCTTATCTCTCAGTCAGCTCCCTCTCTCATTTTTCTCTCACTCTCTCTCTCTCTCTCTGTTCGCTTATCTCTCAGCCATCCACGTTCCCTCGCCAAGTCGACCGAGAGGCTTTTAACTTTTCATCGGGTGAATTAAGATGCCTCAATTTTATCTTCTTCTGGCAATGATATCCTGTTGTTTGGCTAAAGGGAAAAAAGAAATAGAAAAACTAGATAAAGATGATGGCTGTTTTTTGGAGACGGATAAGAAGGGCTGGACAAATAAAAATAAGTACCTAAAAGCCCAGACGAAGTCGTCCTTGCCGTCGGTGAACCTGAGAGAATTGAAGCAGGTTCGAGTTCGGGGTTGTGCTCGGATTGTGAGCACGAGAATGAGCAAGTGGGTCAGCCTTCGTCGTCGACTGTGGCCCAGAGAAAACCCATGGAGTTGGTGGGTGTCTCCATTGAGGTCCCGAGGAGGAACGAAAGCTTCGGGGACGAGTCGAACTCCCCCAACGAGTCAAAGAGGTTTCAAATCACCATTGAGTCTCATGTTGTCATTGGAGAGAATACTCGACAGAGATAAGAGAGCGAGTTTGTCACCGACCTCCACAAACGCAAGGAGTTGTAGTTCGGCACCCGAGCCGAATATTGAGCGAGGAGCTGTCGATGATAGCCGGCAAACATAGGTCTAAATTGCAGCAAAAGGCAATTGTTGACTAGCAGAGCCAAGTCTGTGATCTTGGAGAAGAGATGAAGCGTTGCACAGAAGAATGGGGTTAGGGTTTGAAATGAAGATGAAAAGCCGGACGGGTTGCACTTTCGCCTAATAAATAGCGGGTCGAACCTGTTATTACTAAAATTTGAATTTAACAGACGGGTTAGGTCAGATTAATTGGACAAATCGGGTTATGATGTATTTTTGCACAGCCCTACTAGCCACGGTACTGGGTCTGTCTTCTCGTAATTGGCCTGATTAATTTCATCCTAACAACCAACTTGTATGAATGCTAAATGCCAGTAGGCAGGCACGTGCTCTTCTTAACTATCTATATCTATCATCCAACAAATATTATCGTTTTAGTCAACAGAAAAGTAATTTCAAACTAAGATTGTTTTGGTAGATACGATTTTAAAATATTATCGTTGAGAATTAAGTAATGAATAATTTTTTTGTAACAACATATTAATTGATGGGGAGTTACCTGTTGGGAATTCCTTGTCTTATGCCGAAAGTCTTCTCTCTGGGGTTTCCTTCGTAAGGCGATTTCAGAGGTGAAGTTTGAGTTTCGAGTCTTTTGTTGAGTGAGTGTGGGATTATGCCATGGATGAGATTGAACAAAGATGGAGACAGCTTCGACTGTCTGCGGAGGAAGAGTTGGTTTTGGAGTGTCCGATAGGGGATGACGAATATGCTACGCAAAAGGGTCGAAGGAGTCTGATAGGGAAAGTCTGTCTTGATCATGTAGTAGGGATGGAAATTGTGAGTAATGCAATGGGGAAAATATGGAGGATTAGCAAGAGGGCGGAATTCCAAGAAGTTGCGAATAATACGTTCGTGCTCACGTTTGCTACTCATGCTAATAAAGACAGGATTATGGACGGCAGACCGTGGCTCTTTGATGGTGGGTTTTTTGCTCTGCAGCAGTATGATAGTGCAATTCAACCTTCACAGATTGCGTTTGAAGTGGAGACTTTTTGGGTCCAGATGCATAATCTGGCGTTGGGTCAGATGACGAGGGACTATGGTAGGCTAATTGGGGAGTCAGTAAGAAGAGTTGTGGATGTTGATACAGCGGAAGACGGTGTAGGGTGGAGGAAGTATCTGCGGGTTAAAATTGAACTGTCCTTGAAAAAACCTCTTGCCCATGGTCGTTTTGTCAATTCCTTTGGCAAAAAATCATGGGTGCAGTTTCAGTATGAAAAATTACCAAGATTATGCTTTAAGTGTGGCTATTTAACTCATGAGGCACTCGGGTGCCAAAATGACATTTCTCACATGGAGATGGAGGGGGAGGACGCTATGCAATTTGGAGCTTAGTTTCGAGCGGAGTCAGTTTTCAAACGTAAATTGTCTTTTGCCGCTAGAACTAATAGTGGAGGGGAGAAGGGTGATTACTCTCCTTTTACTCGCAGGGCGAAGGGGTCTGTTGGTAGTACTGATCATGGTGAAAAGGTTGGTGGTGCCGGAGGAAGAACATGCACCGGCAGTTGAGAAAGGAAGCAGTTATGAGTGTAGCGAAATTGGAGGAACTTTTTCAAAAAATGGAGATAAGGCTGATATCGTTATGGATAGAGCAGGGGCTGGTAGTGAGAGGAATAAGGAGTGTATTTCGGGGAATGAAGGTGCAAAGGAAGTGGAAATTCAATTTTCAAAAGCAGTAGAATTCGATGATAGCACTTATCTGTCTAACAAAGGGGATAGTGGAAAGTTGATGGGCTTTAACGAGCCTCATTCGGAGACATTGGATGGGCTTCAGCCTGTCTCGGGGTTAAGGCCCACTATGCATGTGCAGTCACATGTTAATATCTCCACATGCACAGCTCGGGTGGTGCCAGAGGCAGGGGATTCAATTGCTGGCCAGAATAGCTTGAATGCTGTAGAACAAGTTAAGGATCACACTGTTCAGAGGGGATCACAGAAGTGGAAAAGGAGAGCTCGATCACAGGGTCGACTTGTAGCTGGTCTGGACATTGTATCGGGAACAAAAAGGTTGTGTGCTGAAGATGGTGTCTTGAATGAAGTAGTGGCTGCAAAGAAAGGGAAGTGTGATAAATCTAATCATAAGGTATTGGCAGAGGCTGGCTCCCAGCCCTGCCAATCATTATGAAACTATTAAGTTGGAACTGCCAGGGGCTTGGAAACCCCCGGACAGTTCAAAGTCTTAGCTTCTTAGTTAAGACACAAGCTCCTGAGGTGGTTTTCATTATGGAAACCAAATTGTGTTCAAGGCAGGCCCAGTTGGTTGCAAAGAAACTAAAATTCGAATGTTGCATTGCAGTTGATGCTATTGGCAGGAGTGGAGGGTTGCTGTTGATGTGGAAGCATGTTGTTAAGTTAGAATTACTTAATTATTCTCAAAGGCATATCAATGCTTTTATCACTAATGACATGGGGGATGCTCGTTGGCTGCTTACATGTTTTTATGGCCACCCTGAGGTAAGTCAAAGGAAGTTTGGTTTTGATTTACTAAATTTTTTTGAACCTGTTGAGTTGAGCTGGTGTGTTATTGGTGATTTTAATGAAATTTTAACTAATGATGAAAAGGTAGGGGGCAGAGAAAGGAGTGAGGGTCAGATGAATTTATTCAGAAATGTTCTAGAGAAAGGTTCATTATTTGACTTGGGGTGGAGGGGGGATAAGTTTACATGGTCCAATCGGCATGAAGATTCTTCATTTACAAAAGTTAGCCTTGACCGTGTATTGGCAAATCAATGTTGGATGAATATGTCAATGAACTATTATGTGGATAGTCTTACTGCTATTTGTTTAGATCATAGACCTTTGCTGCTCAATTGCATGTTCAGATATCACTCACGGGTTTCCATTTCTAATTATTTTAAGTATGAGGCAGCTTGGGGTCAAGAGGATGGATGCAGAAGGTTAGTACGTGTTGTATGACAGAAACCGATGGGAGGACTGAATCAGTGGAGGAATGTGCAATCCAAACTAGCTATATGTAGTAAGGATTTAATGAAGTGGAGTAAAAACATTGATAAGGACAGACTACAGGCAATTAAGGAAAAAACAGCAGCTATTAATCTACTACAACGGGAGGAATGCCCTGATAATATGGTTTTATTGAAGCAATTACACAAGGAGGTCAAATTACTACTGGAATATGAGGATATCAAATGGAAACAAAGGGCTAAGAAGCATCGGCTTGAGAAAGGGGATCGAAACACTAAATTTTATCATGCTTGTGTTAACCAGAGAAGGAAGAAGAATTCAATTAAATTGATAAAAGATGAAAATGGGCTGGTTTTGACTGGAAAAGAAGATATTTCTGCTAGTTTTTGGCAGCATTTCTTGAAAGTTTTTCTCTCAACTTCCCCAACACGAGAGAAGATTGATCAGTGCCTATGTGGTGTGGAGCAAAAGGTGTCAGAGGAAATGAGACTCAATCTAAATAAGGTCTTTTTGAAAGAAGAAATTGAAGTCGCTTTGAAGCAAATGTCCAATTTTAAAGCACCTGGACCTGATGGTTTTAGTGTTGGATTTTATCAAGACCATTGGGATATAGTTGGTGATGAAGTCTCTAATGCTGTGTTGTCCTTCTTACACAGTGGTATAATGCTTGCTGATCTTAATCACACCTTTATTGCTCTAGTCCCTAAGGTAAATTCTCCTACTTCTATGCATGATTTTAGACCTATTAGTTTATGCAATGTTTTGTACAAACTGATTTCTAAAGTCCTTGCTAATAGAATGAAAGGGGTTTTGTCTAAAGTTATCTCTTGGAATCAAAGTGCTTTTATTCCAGGTAGGCTTATAACGGATAATGTTATGGTTGCCTATGAACTACTACATTCCATGCAGTCAAGACAGCATAGTAAGGTGGGTAGTATGGCTATCAAACTAGATATGTCTAAGGCCTATGATAGGGTGGAATGAGATTTTTTGGAGGCCATGCTACTCAAGTTGGGGTTTGGTTCTAGATGGACTGGTTTAATTATGGCTTGTGTCAAATCCGTTAGCTATGCTGTGAAGCTTAATGGAATACCTGGTGATACCATTATCCCTTCAAGAGGAATACGTCAAGGTGACCCTTTGTCCCCTTACTTGTTCCTAATATGTGCTGAGGGTCTTTCTTCTTTACTGAAACAAGCTGAAAATAGGGGTGTCTTGAAGGGGGTGGCAGCTTCGAGGGGAGGTATTAGAATTAACCATCTTCTTTTTGCTAATGATTGTGTTATATTGTGTTAAGCAAAACAAGAAGAATGGTTCATGGTGGAGCAGCTTTTAAGTAAGTATGAAGGAGCCTCGGGTCAATCCTTGAATAAACAAAAAACTTCTATTTGTTTCAGTAAAAATACAAATCCAGCAGCAAGAGAATTGATACTGCAGTCAACAAATGGGGTAGTGTGTGGTGATTATAACAAGTACTTGGGTCTCCCTACCATGATAGGAAGATCCAAGTATATTTCTTTTCAAGGCTTAAAAGAGAGGATATGGAGAAGAATGTGTAGTTGGAAATATGTTTTTTTATCTACTGCAGGGAAAGAGATTCTTATTAAGAGTGTTTTGCAAGCCATTCCATCTTATACTATGAGTGTTTTCAAACTACCGTGTGGGTTGATAAAGGAAATAGAAGCTTTATTTTCTAAGTTTTGGTGGAGTCATAATAAATCTGTGAAAAGCATCCATTGGAAAAGTTGGGAGAAGCTAGGCCAAGTCAAGACTAAAGGAGGTTTGGGATTTAGAAGCCTTACTAGTTTTAATAAGGCTCTTTTATCAAAGCAACTATGGAGACTTATCCAGGATCCTTCATCTTTGGTGGCCCGAGTTTTCAAACATAAGTATTATAATTCCTGCAATGTTCTAGATTCAAAGGTTGGGGCTTCTCCATCTCACATTTGGAGGAGCATCTGGTCTGCTATGGATGTAGTCAAAGATGGATCTGTTTGGAGGGTGGGGAATGGTGAATCTATTAAGATATGGCAAGATAGATGGTTACCGAGGTACTCTACTTATATGGTGCAAACTCCTGTCTCTCTATTAGATATGGATGCTAGAGTTGCTGAATTAATTAACTCTGGGACTCGTGAGTAGAGGGCAGATCTTATAGAAGCTGTTTTCAATCTAGAGGAAAGAAAATTAATTTCAAGCTTGCCAATTAGTATTCGGGGTGCCAGTGATAAGCTTATATGGGGGGTGGCCTCAAATGGGAAATTTTCAGTTAAGAGTGCTTATTTTGTAGCTTATGAGTTACAGAGAATGCATAAGGGGCAGTCTTCTAATGCTTCAGGGTTGGAGGCTCGATGGAAAAATATTTGGGGTTTGCAGGTCCCAAGGAAAGTAAAACAAGTGTTATGGAAAGCTCTTAATGATATTCTCCCTACAAAGGCTGCGCTGGTTAAAAAACAAGTTCTGCAAGATGGCTTGTGTCCTATTTGCACTAGAGAGGAGGAATCCATTTTGCATGTATTATGGACATGTCCTCCAGCCACTGATGTATGGGGTGACTCATCTAGTCCTGTGAAGAAATGACATTCAGATTTTGTGGACTTCTCTGATTTATGGGGCAACTTATCTTTGAAACTCGAGGGACAGCACTTGGAGCAAGTTGCAGTAGTCTGTCATAAGCTGTGGGCAAGAAGAAACAGATGGGTGTTTGAACAAATCTTCCAAGATCCAGCTTCTCTTTTTATGGCTGCATTGAATGAGATTGAAATTTTCCAGGCAGCAGGTAGTATACAACAGCAGCAAAATTATGCAGCAGCAGTTCAGCAGCAGAAATCTTCTGCAGCAGGTAGTATACAGCAGCAGCAAAATTCTGCAGCAGCAGTTCAGCAGCAACAATTTTCTACAGCAGGTAGTATACAGCAGCAACAGTTCAGCAGCAGTAACGTTCTGTAGCAGCAGGTCAGCAGCGAGTAGAGGTCCACACCAAGTGGTCACCAGCAGGAGAGCCTTTCTATAAACTTAATTTTGATGCCTCTTATTCAGCTGATAGTAATTGCATGGGGATTGGGATTGTTTTGAGAGATGGAAGGGGTGATGTAGAGGTGGTTCTGGCTGCACCAAAGGCTCATGTTCCTTCAGCTTTTCATGCAGAATGCTATGCCTTGTTGAGAGCTATGCAACTGTGTAGAGAGTTGGGCTTTTCACACATAGTGTTCGAAGGTGATGCAAAACAGGTCATTGACTGTGTTACTGGCAAGTGCTCGGATTGCTCTTGGAAGGGGCTGCTTGTAGAAGACATCCAGTTCTCGTTAAAGGGGCAGGCCAATTGGAAGGTTTTATTTACTAAAAGAGGGGGCAATCAAGCAGCTCATGCTGCTGCACACTTGGCTAAGTTTCTAAGTTCCGAATGTGTGTGGATTGAAGAGGGACTTAGTGAGGTTATGTACGTTGTATTGAGGGACAAAAATTGTATTATCTTTTGATGGATTAATGAAATTCTGTTTTCATTAAAAAAAAAAAGACTTACAATCTTTTTTCAGCTCAATACTTCTTTATATGCCGCATGTCGGATTCATAATATTTTTTAACTTTATATAAATATATATAAATTCATTTTAGATAGTCTCTATAAAACTTACTCTATTATCTTAACTCACTATTATTTATAAAAATTTTAATTCAGTTCAACGGCCAAACGGGATTTATACGCTCTAAACTTTCTATAGATGGAAACACTGTATGATCCGTAAATCTAGATTAACTAATAATTTTTTAAACGAGATTAATTAGGATCAGTAATCCGATAAGCCATAGACCAACACCTAACCCATATCAAGCTCCCTTCAATCCTGCATGCCCTTGCCTTGTCAGTTGTCATCGCCTCGTGCGCGTTTACAATCTCTCTCTCTCTCTCTCTCTCTCTCTCTCTCTCTGTGTGCTGCTGTGGTCGTGCAGAATCAATCTCTGATCCTCTCCAGAAATGCAGTGAGTCTCTCAAATAGCATTAAAATTCGTTCTTATTTACACAGATTAATAGTCTATTTCTTTTTTGTAATTCTATTGCGGTTCTGTATCAATCTCTCTGTTTAAACAAATACACGCACATGGGTTGCACTGTAAGAGAGAAGCACATCAGAGCGAATCGGAGGCTCCGATCGGTGAAACCTGAATTCGATTCCAATGCTCACTTAGATAGAGCATCAATCTCCAAATCCGTATTTGATTCTAGTCTCAAATCCTGGAAATACCGTCTGGATCATCTGGGTCTCAAGGACTCGACCCAAAACCCTGATTCTAATGACCCTGATACCGAAGATAATGGGTGGGGCTACTGCACCGAGGAACAAATAGAGGAGTTTCTGTTAAAAAACTTGGAATTCCTCTACAATGAAGCTATTTCTAAGCTTGTTGCATTGGGATATGAAGAGGATGTTGCCCTTAAAGCGATTTTGAGAAACGGGCATTGGTATGGCGGTATGGATGTTTTGACAAATATTATGCATGACTCCTTGGCGTATTTGACTAGTAGTGGTATTAGTGATCGAGGCAGCGGTGGTGGTGATGGGAATTCGGATGATTCAGAGCCTGTGTTCACGGATTTGAGGCAGTTGGAGGAGTACTCGCTTGCGGGTATGGTGTGTCTTTTGCAGCAGGTTAGACCAAATTTGAGTAAGGGTGATGCCATGTGGTGTTTGCTTATGAGTGAACTTCATGTGGGTCGGGCGAGTAGCATTGAAATCCCGGTGCTTCCTTCGAATATGGGAAATAAGGATCTTAGTAGTGGTCCTGCTGTGTCTAATGGTGTTGAGAGTGTGGGTGGTCGTGGAGTTATGGCCCCAGCACTTTGTAGGTTTCATGGTGGGTGGGGTTTTGGGAATGGGGGAGGATCGGAGTTTCCAGTTAATGAGGTGACATTGCCGAGAGATATTGAGTGCCCAAAGAGGTTTAATCTTTCTCCTTCGATGAAGTCATTATTAAAAAGGAATGTTGCAAGTTTTGCTGCTGGTTTCCGGGCCAACTCAAAACAGCTGCAGCTACAGTCTCAAGCCTGTCCGAGTGCTTTGTTGCATGGGGATGCCCATGTTGCACCGGGAGCTGAAGTTCCAGGTGAGCAGAATGAGGATTTTTTGGGTCTTAACAACCAAGAGGTTGTAAACTCGGTGCTGGGTAAATTTCGTGATTTGAAGCTTGATGAGAGTTGGGATTCTGTGGCAGAAGATCAGAAGGATGAGATGATTGTAACTTTACTTCATCAGGTAAAGGATCTCGAGAAACAAGTGAAGGACCGGAAGGAATGGGCACATCAGAAGGCAATGCAAGCTGCAAGAAAGCTTTGCCATGATCTGACTGAGCTTAAGATGTTGAGAATGGAAAGGGAGGAGACTCAAAAATTGAAGAAAGGGAAACAGACTCTTGATGATTCAACCATGAAGAGACTCTCGGAGATGGAGAATGCATTGAGAAAGGCTAGTGGTCAAGTGGACAGAGCAAATGCGGCTGTGAGACGACTTGAGACTGAGAATGCTGAAATCAGAGCAGAGATGGAGGCTTCTAAATTAAGTGCATCAGAGTCTGTCAAGACATGTTTGGAGGTTGCAAAGAGGGAGAAAAAGTGCATGAAGAAGCTTTTGGCATGGGAAAAACAGAAAACAAAGTTGCAGGATGAGATTGCAGATGAGAAACAGAAGATCATGGAATTGCAACAACAGCTGGTTCGAATCACACAGGCTCAGAAAGAAGCTGAGGTGTGTTAAGAATGTTAATTTATCCATCTTCACACCACACACGCACAAAATTTCATATCTCTATTTGCATGGCTCAGTGTTCATATGAGATGAGAGTAGAATTTGGACATCAGCTCAGGAGCTCACTTGCCATGAATACGTGCACAAAAGCTACAGGATGACGAATCAAAAGATTCAATGTATGGGCTGAGTTTAACAAATGAGAAAACAGCTAAGATTAGGCAGTATATTGAAGCAATATGTTCAATAGAAATATGATAAGTTGGATTTCAAAATCTTAGCCCATCGGTGACATCACTTAATTATTCTGCAAGATGTACATGATGGTAATATATTTTATTTTTATACATGATATATATGAGGATAAAGCAAATGCCTTGAAATGAAATGGGGATCAAGTCATTTGAATCTGATAACGCTGGTAGATATTCCAGAATTTCTGATCACCAACCCAATCCCCATTCATCTAATAATCTCAGTGGGTCCTTCGGAACCTTAAACCCAATTTAACACCTTTTCTTTGTGGCAGTTTCATCACTGTTATAATCTTTGCACGTAAGACTGCCCCAGTTAGGTGCTTGCTTATTATTCGGTTGTGTGGCTTGTATGTTCCCATGATTTCTGTGTATATCTTAGTTAAACTATGTCAGCATCATTCTTATTACAGGAAAAGTGGAGGCAAGAGCTGAAGGCCAAAGAGCTAGCCTTTGCACAAGTGGAGGAGGAACGACGCTCCAAGGAAGCTGCCGAGGCCAGTAACAAAAGAAAGGTTGAGGCTTTGCGTCTAAAGATAGAAATAGACTTCCAGCGGCACAAGGATGATCTTCAGAGACTTGAGCAAGAACTTTCACGTCTAAAAGCTTCTGCTCCGTCCCCTGAGTCGCATTATCCATCAAATATGGTCTCCACAGCATACGACGAGGAAGCAAAACCAAAAGGAGAAACAATTGCCAAGCTGCTTCATGAATTATATGGTCAGGAAGATTCCTCAGATAAAGAAGCCAATTGTGATAGACAATGCATGATTTGTTCGAAAGATGAAGTGTCAGTCGTTTTCTTGCCGTGTGCTCATCAAGTTCTATGTGCAAACTGCAGCGATAGCTATGGTAAAAGGGGTAAAGCTACTTGTCCGTGTTGCAGGGTCCCAATTGAACAAAGAATCCGTGTTTACGGGGCAAGATAGTTTATTTTAGTTTGAGTCGTGAACTGAGGGGACATATGGATAATAATTGTAAGAGCATTACAAACTTGGTGGGTCTGTTTTTTACTTGTTTGCTCTATTTTCCTTTTTTTTCCTTCCTCCACCTGTTTTGGGTGGCACCCATGGCTGCGCTGCAGTGCATGTATCGCTCTTCTTGTTGAAAAGGAATTTTCTTTGCCAGTTTTGATGTTAGTAGTACAAAGAAGACAATACGATGAAGAAGAACATATTAATTAACACATCATCACCATCGGATTAAAACAATCCCTCAATTCAACGGGCAAAGTTTGTCCCCTCTAAATCCGATTATGGCAATCCCCAAAAATTTTCTATCCATTTCTTCCTCTCATCAGACGGCAGAGACATAAGTTATGTCAAAGACAAGCCTCCCAAGTACATTGCCTCATGGGCTCGTATTTGTACTACAGTCTACGAATAATAACGTTCGGTTATTTTTTGTTTGTTTGCCTAAAGAAGTGCTCTAGTCCAGCAATAATAAAGACAGGTTAGGGTTGGAGCGTTTTTATGATGAACTTTTATTGTAATGGAAGAAGAGTCTTTACTTATTTTCTCTTGATCTCTTACTGCATTTGAGCCTATATGAGAGAGAGAGAGAGAGAGAGAGAGAGAGAGGTGGGGAAGATCAAAGATGATTCTCTCTACGCTAGTTATAGAAAGGAATATTGATTTTACTAGTAAACTAGTTGTAGACTTGTCTGATTTTCGGGAATTGCATGCTAGATTCATTAAACAAAACATATTCCATGTAACTCATGTCCTTTGAATCATTATGCAACGAAATAAATATTTTTACAAGGGTATTAATAATAGTATCTTGATTTTCAAATTTTAGTTGAGAATTTTAGTCTTTTTTCTCTATTTTATCACAAATTTCACTTGAATGAAGGGTGGAATCAAGCACTATTTATTTGGCCATCTAGAGTAGTCACAAGTTATATAAACTCTTTTAACTTTCTCAAAAATTCATTAAATCTAATAATTGTTGCTTTAATTCCATATATTACCCAAATCTAATTTAATAAACAAAAATTCTATATACACTCACTTTTACGTATTCTTTTGTGCACTCCATTGATGTGATTGATTGTATATTAAAAAAATTGATACAGCCAATCACATTAGTGGAGTGTGCAGAGAGTATACAAAAATGACTGTATGTAGTATTACTCTTTAATAAATAAATAATAAAAGTTGATGATGTGATCAAAGAAGAGCATGCAAAACTCTTTAAAAAATAGAAAACAGAAGGGTCCTTTTATATTTCTTCTTGTTTTCAGTTGAACTGAGAACTGAAGGGTCTCTTTTTATTCCATTTAACAAACGTTTTAGTTCTCGTGAAAAAGAAAGAAAGAAAGATTATGCCACTTGGGAACTCAAGAAATGTGCCACATGGAAAGCCTTAGATTCATATAAAGAAGTTGGCACTGCACGGGTGGGTGTATTGCTCAATAAAGATCAGCCACAGCTAGCTCTGATTGAGAACAACATACCACAAGGGAAAAAAAAAAAAAGTTGCTCACAAATTTCATACTGTTAGGTTAACCATAAGGCTTCCTTCCTCCTCCGGCAAGTTAGAAGCATTAATTGGGACAATTAACTGCATATGACCCGTGATTCTGAAATAATGCCTCTAACTTGTAGCACCTTTTAATGCAGCAACAGGTCGTGTAATAACCATATACATATGCCTACTTGAATTGGGTCAACTCCTAACTTACCACTGATAATGAAAGCATCCATTTACCTAGCCAACTCTGCTTGATATCTCGGTTTTGAGTTCATTTGAAGAGAAAAATCTGTGATAATGCAATGGGTAGGCCCAGTTTTAGTAATTTGATTGAATCACTGCACTAATCTATTGGAAACTTTTGGTAATTCTTCAAGCAGATTTCTTAATTTGGCCATCTTCCTCCTCATCATCCTTCGTTTATTTCTGGAGTTAAATTATGCAAATCAATTGAGAAAGGAAGTTTTTTTCCCTTTCACAAAAAATCTCTAATATGTATATTGAATGCAGATTAAAGAAGAATTACCAGGTACTGGTGCATTGCAAACACCTCTAGTTAATCACCTTCCGAATCATTTCTACCTTGTTTTGACTTTCAGTTCCCTTTAAAGCAACGTCGACCGTCGATTGCTGTCAATCCCAATGGAATGCATGTGAATGTAGCAAGACCATCACCAATCACCACCCTCTCTCTCTCTCTCTCTCTCTCTCGCCCCAAGATATAAAGTGACACTAGCCTCTTGATGAAAGGAGGGTTTCTCATTATACAACGAAACTCACTAACAACCATACGAATTAAAGTATCATTTTTTTTCCCTATTTGTTTAATGTTTCCCATATCATGGTTGCATGGTACTGTTGTTTCTCAAGTCTAGGGAATCATCTAGATCGGAGCTTTTACATTAGAATCACCATTTTCTGCACAAAATATTACTCCCATTACCATTACTAACCAAAGCTTTTCTTGTTTCCAGTCAAGAAATGTTTAACAAATTTCATGCAGGAATGGAAATGGCTATGGACAGAAACGGGGATTCCACTAATACCATGGGGGATTGGGGGAAACGTATAAAAATCTTTGCCCAGAAAATGAAAAGATTCCCTGGTTTGGTGTGGCCAATGATGTGGAAAGTGGGAAGAGAAGACCCGAGAAGGGTGATCCACTCTTTGAAAGTTGGTCTATCTTTGACGCTGGTTTCCTTATTATATCTCATGGAACCCCTGTTCAAAGGGATAGGACAGAGTGCCATTTGGGCAGTCATGACTGTGGTTGTTGTGCTAGAGTTTACAGCAGGTTAGTCTATTTGCATAATTAATTGTTTCTGTATGCTAATTTAAGAGTTTGCCACTAATTTGGTCGAGTATTTTTGGATTACAGGGGCAACTTTATGCAAAGGACTGAATAGAGGGTTTGGGACGTTATTGGCTGGATCATTGGCCTTCTTCATCGAGTACGTTGCAAATGAATCTGGCCGGGTCTTTCGAGCTATTTTCATTGGTGCTGCAGTTTTTGTAATTGGTAATTAAGTTTCACCTTAAAACTAAGCTGTAGCCAATTAATCCTAGGCCTTTTAATGACATTTGCTATTTCAAAAGAGTGTTTAAGACAAATACATTCAGTCCATTGTACTTTCATAAGATATGAAGTGAGCCTTAGTTTGCATATCAATTTCATTTCATTTCATTTAAACAAACTGAAATTTAGCAAAATTTTGTCTTGTTCGATACAATGGGCAGTTTTATGATACATAACCCTGCTGAAATCTTGGGTTTCCATAGCTCAAGTTCCATTTTTATGCAACATATAGATTTCAATTAAATTTATAGTGTTATTGTCCAAACGTTTTCCCAATCTCTAAGAAAAGATTTAATGTCAAAATCCTTACTTTGTTGATTTATGTAGGATTCAGACTCGTAACCAGAACCGTTCAAATTTAGTACCAGCTTCAGCTGACTTCAGTTTAGAGTTTTGCTATGCTGCATCTTTTCTGAGGCTAAATGTTGAGTTGCATTACAGAAGAAGCAAGTTAATTTATCCTGTTTTTCATTTCCAATTTTTATTTAATTTGGCAGGAGCTGCGGCTACATACATGAGGTTCTTTCCCTATATAAAGAGGAACTATGACTATGGAGTTGTGATATTTCTCTTGACTTTTAATCTTATAACTGTATCGAGCTATCGTGTTGAGAATGTCTTGAGGATTGCACATGAGCGTTTCTACAGCATTGCCATTGGCTGCGGTGTTTGTCTATTCATGAGTTTGTTGATATTTCCTAATTGGTCGGGGGAAGACCTCAATCATTCTACTGTGTTCAAGTTTGAAGGCCTAGCAAAATCTATTGCAGGTATGCTAATTGTAATGATGGTAGTATGGTACCACAAATTTCTATGCATCCTGTCATATATAATGGTAAAATTTGTTTAGATTACAGCAACAATGGAGTTGAATGCATGCAAACTTTAAAGTCAGAAAATTAGAACTTTTTTGGCTTATGCAAATACTTTTGAAACTTTAATCACACTTCAATGCTCCTGTGCTCGATCATGCCAATAAATATTAGTAAAATATGTGATGTATCCTTTGCAGGTTGTGTTGATGAGTACTTTAGTGATAGTAATACAGAAGTAACTGAAGTTAAATCTTCAGAGGATCCCATCTATGAAGGTTATAAGGCTGTCTTGGACTCGAAATCCATTGATGAAATGTTGGTAAGCTTTTCCAACTCTCCTGGTTTAGTTTGCTCTACTCGAGGATTAATGTAGAACATATGGTAGCTCCTCAATGTTCTTGGAATGATGTCGATGATATTGTGAACTAAGCAGGCATTACATGCAAGTTGGGAGCCAAGGCACTCAAGATACTGTCATAGGTTTCCATGGCAGCAGTATGTGAAACTGGGAGCTGTTCTTCGGCAATTTGGCTACACGGTTGTAGCCCTGCATGGATGTTTGCAGACAGAAATCCAGGTAATATAGACGTTTTTTTTCTTATTTCATTCTTGTGGATTTCTTGTCTTGTAACCACTATATCATAACAACTTCTTTGCACATTTTTAACCTAACACTGTGTGGTGCCCGATTTATTTCTAAAAGATTAGGAGTCCTTTTTGTCTACAAGTTCTAGCCTTCTAGGACACACTTTCCACGCTGTTGAAAATGAAAAGATTTGATTTGCAAGAAAAGTTTAAAATTAAATTATAAAAACAAATCAAATCTTGTCACGTAAATGACATAAAGTATGTGTCCCCATCAGCTTACAAATATAATTTTTCTTATGATAATTATATTTGATGTTTTGTTTCCTTAACGATCTCTTATTTGACATGTTTTCTGGCTAGACCCCACGATCAGTGAGAGCCCTCTTCAAAGATCCTTGCATTCGACTTGCAGGGGAAGTATCAAAAGTACTAATGGAACTTGCAGATAGCATAAGAAAACGATGCCACTGCTCTCCCGTGATACTCTCTGACCATCTCCATGAAGCCTTACAAGACCTTAATACAGCTATAAATTCCCAACCAAGGCTCTTCCTTGGCTCCAACAATAACCAAGCCACCAACATGCTCGCCTTAGCTGCTGCACACGCTAGCCAAAAGCAACCGAAAGGCTCTGGAGTCTCATTATCAAGTGTGAAAACAGACTCTTCTGCATTGTCGGACTGGAAAACCAAAAGGGCTTCTGAGCAGTCAAAGGAGGCCGACCGGAAGTTCTTAAGGCCACAGTTGAGTAAGATTGCCATCACTAGCCTTGAGTTCTCGGAGGCACTTCCTTTTGCTGCTTTTGCTTCTTTGCTTGTAGAGATGGTGGCAAAACTCGACCAAATTATCGAGGAAGTCGAAGAATTGGGGAGGACAGCATGCTTCAAGGAGTACCAACATAGTGATCAGATTGTTGTGACTTGTGGGAATCCGCATATCAATGTTGCTCAGAACAACTTGCCATCCCATGGCCCAGATTAGTAGGAAAAAGTTGTTGCAGTTTCGTGTTGAATGAAAAAGATATTCAAGTTGTCATTGTAAGCAAGATATTGATTCAAAATGATTAGAACCAAAAGGCAATTGATTTTTCGGTTCTAGATCAGATATTTTTCTCTTGAAATTGTGTAATACTGTCAAAAATGTATCATTGAAGCAAATAACTCTTATATCCACATTGTGGTTTTTTAATTATAAATTTGCAAATCATGTTCAAACTACCTAACGTGTCAGTGGAACCTCTTTGTTCTACCTTCTAGCTAACCACAAGGGTTTACACAGAAACGTTAAAGGTTGCCTGAAAGATGTACAATAAGATAAGCGCTACCTGTTGTGGGAAAATAATTAGAAAAACGAAATAGGGCCCAACCGGGTTCGAACCGGTGACCTCTTGATCTGCAGTCAAATGCTCTACCACTGAGCTATGGACCCACTTGTCTTCTTTTGGTACACACTGTTTTATCTAACTATACATAAATAACTTGCAAACACAATTACACACTAATATATACATCAATTTAATGTAATTGATCAAAAAGTAAATTTTATTGAAAACAGTGCTAATTTAAATTTTGAATATGAAGTAATCAGTATTAATACACAGATTAATACGTAGCTTTACTTGTACGTAGCAAAACTCATATAACAATACAAAAGCCCAACCCAGTTGTTTTCCTCTAGTAAAACCAGAAAAAAATCTACGGAGCAGGAGAGGAGATTCCGATGAGAAGGATGAAAAAAGATAACTTGAGATTGTTTTTTTTTTTTTAAGAGAGAGAGAGAGACTCTTTTCTTTGATTATATGTAAGGGAAGATAAGCAAAATTTAATTTGGAGCGTGACATTACTCATCTTAATCTCAATAACGATACAACAAAGTTGACAAAGTAATGCTTAGATCCGCAAGTGTCAATTGGTTTTTCGGAGAAAGCAAAACCATATTGAAATATAATATAACTTATAGTTTTAGAATATCCAAACCCCACGTAGTCTATTTTTTTTTTAAAAAAAAGTGGATAAATATAAAATTGACATTTTAAAAATATTTTTTCATAGTAAACTCTATTTTTTCAAAGGGAATATGTGAAATTTACACATTTTATGATTGGATCTAGAATTACTTATATTTTAAACAAAGGATTGTGGCTTATTAGTCTAATCATAGTTCCCAATTAAGATAAAGACTTTCATTAGTGCCAAATCTGGATTAGGATGGAACACACTCCCATAGCAGAGTGACATGTGGCATTAAGTGGGTAGAAGGTTCACGGATAAGATATTGCTTTTCCTGATTGTTGTGAGGACGCAGGTGAAATAGAGATAACGTATGGATTATTCATCTGCAGATGGCCTGTTGCATCTCAAACACTGTATCATCTGGCTGGTACAGAAGCCCATATAGCTTATTTGGTTGGAACATAGGCAAGAAAAAGTATGATGATGGGCAGCTGACTAAGTACCATGATATTGATCTTCCATTTTCACTTTCCCTGGTTGATAAAACATTCCTGAGGGGTACTCTCTCTCTCTCTCTCTCTCTGAAATGCATGTGCACCTCTAACAAAATACAGTATAAGATTCAGTGACTTGTGCATCTTTTTCAGAACAGTAGTGTTCATCTATGTCTTTAACCATATGTATTCTAAGTCTTGGCATTATGATACTTTTGTTTGAGCTGATGACATAATAGCGGCATGGGAAAGGAAAATGATATGGGATTGGGTTTGTGCTTCTTTTCTTTATATATGTCATCATATGAAATGATATTTCTAAGTGTATAAGATTGCAATCTGTTGATTGTTGCAATTGATGAATGCAGCAGCCATCAATATTCATTGTGCCATTTCTTGCGCTGGGTATAACTGAGAATATTCGAATTCATTAACATATTATAAGGAATCACCTAAAGTTTAGAGTGATTGTGAGCAGGGAGGGAACTGAAATGCTGCTACAAGGCCACCATTGATGGATTTAGCGCAGCTAACTTCCACAATTGCTGCGACTTCAAGGGGCCATGCGTTATAATAGGCTACACAAAAAAGTCCTTCAAATTTGGTGCATTTAACCCTGAAGGTTACAGGAGCACGGATGATTATTATGATACTTTTGATGCATTCCTATTCTATTGGATGGACAAGGAGAAAATTGACCCCATCGTTCTCCCCAAGATAGGGGGTAGCGGTGCAGCCCTTTTCGATTATGCTCGGGGCGGGCCCCAGTTTGGGGCTGATGGGCTGCTCATCGGGCCTCCTCTAGCACCAGTTATGGGTGGATTTGCAGGGCCAGACACCAATTCAGGCATTGGAGATCTGAGGCAAGCAAAATCTAGATTAGGATTGTCGTATGCAAAAAGGGAAGATGGGAAGGAGTCTCTGTTTGGAGATGATAATAAGGCTACCCTTGAAGAAGTGCAAGTTTTTTGCAGTCCTCAAATTGCAAGCTTATACTGAAGTGGATAGCAACAAGTTGTAAGTTGTAACGCAGACTACCTTAATAAAAACAACCAACCTTTCCTATACTCATCATTATTGTGTAAATGCTTTCAGCACAGCAGGAAAATGATGCAAAAGAGTTGTCTCTTTCACAGCATACCAACACTACTACTTCCATCAAGAATAAGCAAGCGTCAGCCCAGGAAAATAAAATACATCTGCAGAAATTAAGTTCCATGATGCACTTATTTTCCTCATCTCACTGTCAAAAATGGAACTAGTGGCGTATAAACGATAAAGGGTTTTCTCTGACTAATAAATTTAGTTGTTTTCATAGTGAGGAAAAGTGACATAAATGCGCATTCTATACCATATGATCCATGAAGAAGGTGACAAGGGAAAAGTAGTAGGACTGTAGGGGGCGGGAGAAAAGTATTCTGAAGAATTAGATAGTGTTGCATGAAAAGGATTTGTGGATTGCAGGGCTTTAAGGAAAGCATTCTAAAGTCACACAACTATGGTTTCTTTATCAAGATTCTTGCCGAAGTGAAGATGGCTTCCGGAACAATTTACAAACTTCGGCCAGGAGAGAGATATTTTTTTTAAATGCTAGCTAGCTAGCACTTGCCTTCTTTGAGGCGCTGCTGTTTCACATTTGAGTTAATGGTCGCGGGTTGCATGGAAAGATGTTTTAATTTTATTTTATTTTTAATTTTAATGAGTTATATAAAGAGAGAGAAGACATGAGTGTTGATGACCTTTAAAATCTCGAGACTTCTCAAATTATTTTAAATTTATGGTCGTTTGAAATGTAGAATGAACGACATTGCCTGGTTATTCATAAAACTAAGTAGCTACTTGAGTTCAAATGTAGATTTTTTCATACAACGCTTACTACCAGGTTATGGGGCTCTTTCTAAATTTCCCTTTGAAATTTAGCAGTTTTCTCTAGAAAACTAAGTCAAATGTAAAATGGTTTGAGGATTCTGAGTAAATAAAGTATTTTCCTTAACAAATGAGAACTCCATCCTGACAACAGTAAGTAATAACTCCATCCTTACAAGCAGCATCCTAACAGAAACGAAACCAGAACACTGAAGATGCTAGACAACAGGTTTGAAACAGACTAAATTTTCTTTTCTTTTCTCCCCACTTATATATATATATATTATTTCAGACTATATCAAACTGCTACATATATGAGTGAAAATAACAGAACTGAAGCACCAACTTTTGTGCAACTTTCTATGCATTGCAGAGTTTTCAATTTTATTCTAGCTAGCAACGAAAATCTTTACTAGATTTGTTTTGATAATTCTCCTTCCACTATCTGTACGTTGTAGATAAGAGATAACCTGTTTTTATATCACAAGGAACCACCCCCTACACCTTTCCATGTCACTGAGATGCTAGAAGAAAGGAAAGTTTCCAATGGATGTCTTGTTTGATGAAGCCTAATAAAAGAAAAATAGAAAAAAAAAATATCGAAATGGATCTATCTTGGAGCAGCTTCCAATCCAGTAGTGGACGTCTTTTAGAATCCCCCAATAATTCAGATCCCACCAAAGCAATAAGAAACCAACAAAAAGTTTAAAGAATGTGCGTAAAAGTGACTACTAATTCAATGGCTTATCAGCATAGATTTTAAAAGTAAACTTTACCTTGGCTTTACCGGTTGTATTTCAAACTAAAGCAACAGTCAAACTATTGTATTTCAAACTATTCAAGCAACTTGACGAGTACAGTCACCAACTAAAGCAACTTTACCGGTTGAAAGTCCAAACAGAACTACTCTCTCCAGTTCACATGCCCTGCAACCTTTCAACTTGTTTTGTCTTTACCTTGCAGACTAACAAAATTAAGCATCGTTATCAAACAATAATACAAAGTTAAACAGAGCAACTGTTGCAAGCCAATTGATTAGGAAAGAGCGTCGCATCACTGTTCTGTATATACTTAGGACCTGTGTGACATTCTCAACAAAATGAACCTGAAGAAATTTACAAGAGAATGTTCAATTCGATCTGAATTTTGGGCAAAACAAATATACAATGTTTGCACGGCATTGCAACATTAGATGGAACCATGCACAAATATACTTCCATATGCAGGCAAAGGTGACTGGTGTTCAAGCACTTGAAATTTATAAAACCATGTAGACTACTGCCAGCAAACCAACTCTGACGCAATCAATAATAGTGATTGTCACCGGGGGATGCTAGGTAACAGCAATAACAAGAATTCGAGGGCAGACTTGGATACCAAATCAGCTGATCCAATACAATGGAATGAGAAGTACTTATACAGCAAGCTGTTTTCTGCTTAATAGTACATAGAGGGTTATAGTCATTATTTTAAATTCCAAGAATCAACGATAAAAGGCGTTGTCTCGGAGGCCCCTTCTAGATAACACCAAATACAAGATACTCATAGTTGATTAAGCCTACCACAAAGTAGGCGCCTACATTACAATCATAAAGTTGTCCTCCTGCAACCATAGACCACCAAGTTCCCCGGAACTCCCATCTCCAATTGCTTGCGTGCATATCGAAGCTTGGTTCCAAAATTCTAGCCCTGCATTAAAAAAAGAGCTACCATGATCTTTCATTCTTTTTCAGAAGGGATGCGGATATCTTAGTGAGCTGGTCTGGTCATAACCTTCGTATGGCACATCTTCACTTCCGAAAAGGCCTATGTAGTTTGTATGCCCGGAGTAAGGTGACAAACAGCCAATTCGACTAAAATCATCATGAGCTTCAATTTCTCCAGTGAAATTTGAATGTGATGAGCTGGAAGAGATTTCTGCATGTTCAAATGTTGGCCAAGGAGTTTCCAAGCTTGGAAACTGGTACTGTGGAAAGTATTCAGATGCAGCTTCTTGTACTTGTGAGTAGTCCTGCAGTAATCGAAGGTGATATCTTTCAAGAAATTGTAAAAAATCTAAAATAAGCTCACTGACTGGTGGGTGGTTCCTTAACTCCTCAATTTGATACCTTTGAAGAATCAAGGATTAGGTCAGGTGAGACCCAGAATCTTGTAGGATTGGTCTCCATCAAAGCAGGCTCAAACTCTGCCATTGGAGTAACTTCATATGGAGAAGTGCTAGGGCTAGAATACTGACTCTCATTGTTGGGAATGCTCATGGCCTCGTTTGGGGTTCTCGTGGACGTAAAATCCCCATTGCTCAAACTTCTTCCAAATCTCTCAGCTTTTGTCTCTCCAGCATCCTTCATCTTCTGTATGTGCTCATTCTTCTTAACAACACGGCACAAAGCAAAAGCTCCCTTGGGAGAATAACCAAATATATTATCAGTCTCCCAAACTCTAGAAGGAAACCAAGCACCAAAGCCTTCCAAACAAACTTGAGAGGCAAATGTAAAGCTAGCCCATTATATGAGATTCATGAATTTACCTGAAATCTTGGTGATCCTTGTGAAAGATCGTCACAAAGGCGGTACTCATGCATTACCCAGTCCATTCGATCTCCTAAAGGAGCCCGTCCACGATAGAAAACTAGGGTCTTGCGATACCCAGTCACAGAAGACTGACAGACCACCTTCCTATCTTTTCCAGTGGCTTTCCAGTAGCCAGATTTGGTGGCTCTATTTGTTCGTGAGCCATTTGGGTACTTTCTATCCCGGGGACAGAAGAAGAACCACTCCATATCTCTTTCCGGGAGGAATGATTTCTCTGCAATTTTCCAGTTATAGATCAATAAAATCTCCCAAACAATAAGCTTCAAACGAAAATAATGAACCCTCAGAGGGAAAACTTTCCTTGCAGTGTATCCTTTTCATAATACCAAGGGGAATAAAAGAAATCCAATTGAACTGGCTTTTAGAACATAAAAGTTAAAGGTCCCATGAGAAAAAGAAATTTGATAACAGGTATCGGTCATAAAGAACAATGATTGAAGAAAACAAAACAAACAAAAAATCACTTTCCAATACAACAGTAATCTCTATTCACACTGGCATAAAATTTCAATTCACTGAATCCACAACTAAGACCACAGGCTGATTTTACATTGGTCCCTGAGTTCTCAACAATCTCCAACACAAGTCTTAGTTTTGACTCAAACCAACACAGATGGTCATCTATGATTGTTCTAATATTTCCTTTCCAACATTTCCAAACTCCCACAGTAACGGCCTACAATTCTAGACATAAATAAACATGATAAAAACAAGATAATCAATGGAAAAATCGTAACAAAAACCCAGAAAGACGGATTTGAAGATTACCCGGTAACTCCCATGGGTCGAATTTGTAGAGATCCACTACCGGAATAACTTCGAGCTCAATTTCAAGCCTCTCCACTTTTCTTTTCAGGTAATACCCCAGCAATTCCTCATCGGTCGGGTGGAAACGAAATCCTGGTGGCAATGATGCTCGTGCCATATTTCTGCGCTCCTCTACACTAATCTAATTCTTTGAGAACAGACGCGGAACGAACAGAACGGATAGAAAAGCAAAAAAATTCAGGCACAAAAAATTTCAAGTTGTTGGATATGTTCCTACATTGTACCTAGTAAAAATTTGAAAGATCCAAAAATAAAAGCTTTTATCAACAACAGATTTTTTGTCGAAAACCGACCAAAACTTCCACAGTATGTATCCGTTGTACAACGGAATCATTGTCTGTAAGATTCGAGATTTTGACTATGATCAAAATGTCACCCCCACCAACCCCCTCAGATTTTAGTCACACTCACAGAACAAAGTTGAAATGAACAAAGACTTGAACTTTCAGCAATACCCAGATGCTGAAACAGTTTAAATTCCACCAAAAACAAAAAGAGACTTTAGAACTTCCAAAATTGGAACCTAATCAAAGACCCGGAATCTAAAACCATTCAAAATAGTTATAAGAAAAAAAAAGTATTTTGAATGGGTCGAACTGGAATGTGTGGGAGGCGAATGGGAAGTGACAAAAAGATCAGTGAGTTGCAAGATGCAAAGAAGAAAGGGGAGGGGAGGAAGAAGTGTAGAGTAAAATCGAGAGGCGAATGGGGTGTTTTATAGAAGACATTGGGAAGAACCAACGGTCCAAAAACACACACCGAAAGTTTCGAGATTGCTTGTCACAAGCGTTCCCAAAATTCCAAAGGAATGGCCCACACAACTCCAACCCAGTTCACACCTAACAGTTACTTCGCGCCAAATCAATTGACGACCGTTAACTTCGTGGCTTCAAATGTGTTTGGCTGCCTGGAAATTCATATGCATGCTTGTACTCATAAATGACCAAGTTTTTTTCGAATTTTTGTCCGAATTTGAGAACTATATTACATAAAGTGTGTCCTACGAAAACCACGTGAACTTGTAACAACGCTTATCACGCGATAACAATTATATATACCATAAGACTGATCATATAATGTCTCTCTTCTACTTAAAACAACACCAACTTGAATAAAACCTTTTCAAAATAAATGTCCTGTTTATGACACTAAAAGAGTCAGCATAAGAGGTCAGAACACAGAAATGTTCCTGTTTAATGCATTTTAGTTCATCAAGTTCATTAAATAAGAGTAATGTTCAGGATTCTACCATTTTTGCAAACTGACTTGTATGTTTTTTTTATATGTTTCTTTTGATGGGAAACTTTATTGAGTTGTCATTGAAAACTATAAGCAATGGAATCAATCAAAACACTTTGATGAATCAGTCCTTGTACATAAAACCGCCACATCAATACATCCACCACAAATTGGCAAGAAGAGCATGTGAGTTACTTCATTTCATATACGACAATGGAGTGAATACTTATATTCATAATGTGTAAGACATTAATATAAATGATTGAATTCATTATTTTAATCTATTATGGACGATTTATTATGATTCTTGGAACTCTATTGACGTTATTCCACTCTCTCTTTCATTAAAAAAGGGAAAAAAAACTTTAAATGTTGTGGTAAAGTATCAGAACAACCACGCACACACAATGATATCGAGACAGGTAGTGAAACAATATTACGAAAACATAGGCATCAAGCACACTCACGACACATAGTATTTAACGTGGTTTGGCAACATGCCTTTGTCCACAAAACTGTAAAGGATTTTATTCCAGAGGAGATTACAATCACACACAGTGAGTTGCAAAAGTACCACTCTACTCACAGAATCTCAACTCTCACTCTCTAGGGTTTTTTCTCTCTCAATATGCTATCACACCTTTGCCTCTCTTAGTTCACTCTGATTTGTTGAACTATGCCCACAAAAGAACAAACATTACACACACACACATATATATATATATAGTGAAAAAGGGCGTTGGAAACCCTAAACAGAAAAACTAAATTATTCGCTCAAGCGAGTGTCAAACGTGCTTCGAGCAAACAACCAATCGAGTATTGGCTCGAGCGGTTTGTCGAGCGCTACTCGAAAAACACTAAGGTTAGTGCTTCGCTCGAGCACAATATCATGTGAAACTTGAGTGAACAATCTATCTAATCTTCACTTAAGCCCACTGTCAAGTGGATCTTGAGCAAACTCACGGGTTGAGCTTCGCTTGAGTGCTAGGCCGAGTGATAGTAGAGCGAACTTTCTATGTACATCTTTTTTGCTCACAAACCAGGAATGCAACCCAACAATCTCCCACTTGGAGATTGGTTCTTCACATGCCAACCATTCTTTCAGGCACAAGCTCTATCACCTTTGTAACTCACAACTCTCATCTTCAAGCCAAAAGATGCACTAAAGTTGAGCCCAACTTCAATCTCATCGCCCTCGGCCAACACATCCACTGGGCCACACTCAGAACTCCCACTGCACTGGGAATATCCGATCTTGAACTGACCATGGTAACCTTAGTTGACTTCCACTTGCTAGATCTCCCATCTTACAAGATTTTCTTGATCTTCCGTAGCTCACTACCTTCTATCAACAAGATATAGTTTAAGGTAGGTGTCCACCATAGAGTTTAGGTTGTCCTGGCAACTCTGCGAGTATCAACTGTAGGTGTAAACATCCCTAGAACACTAGAGGCTCTACTCTTATGTCTCACACTTCTACACCGCACCGTGGTCTCAAGAGATTTTCCAAGGCTTACATGAGGAACGACAAAATTGACTCCCTTTTGCCTACTCATCTGATTCGCGTGACCAAAACTACTCTTTTGCACTCCTGTATTTTCCTACACATCACTAAAACCTGATATCAAATACAAAGTGTTAGATCTCTTACTACTTGCCAAGATCAGCGCACACTTTGTGACCTTCTACGCTCCCCTAGAAATGCTATTGTATGAGTGCTGTCGTTGAGCTATCCCATAGAGATTAGGCTTTTTTCAAATCTGGAACATGTCTAACTTGCTATAAAGTCTACATGCTCTTGTCCGGAAGTGCGATACACACATCGCCCACTCCCACTACATCCAGTGCTTCTCCATCAGCCGTACACATCTTCCTAAAATATCACCAGCATAGTTCTGCATGATCTCGATGTGAGGTGTTATGGAATGAAGCCCTTGAATCCAACACCCAATCGTTAACTAGAATGTGCACTGCAAGAATTAGAGCATCCTGTTTTTCTTCAGCCACCATGTTCACAACATCATCATCAGTACTTTCCTAATTTTGGCAATCTCGCTTTATGTGGCTCGGCTTGCCACAATTCTTGCAAGTGATCTATTGCCTAGATCTCAATTTGTTCATGCCCCTATTCTTGGAGCTTGGCATGTTGTGTCTCATGCCCCAATAGTCAACATTCAAGTCCAAGCCCGAATTCAAAAACTCACCAGAATCTCTTATGCTTACCTCCTTAGCAAACAGCAAGATTCATGTCACGTACGTCATTGTAATTCAGTTTCATCAAGCGGGCTGAGTTACTCACCTCCATCCTCATGGCCTACCAACTATTTAGCAACGATGCTAACAGAATCAACGCTCTGATCTTATCATCAAACTCAATCTCATCGACGACAATTGATTTGTGATAGTATTAAATTCATTCAAGCGTTAGGCAACAGATATACCTTTTGACATCTTCACATTGAACAGTTTTTTCAGCAGATGCACCTTGTTATTTGCAGACAGATTTTCATACATACCAAACAAAGTCTCAATGAGATCATTTATGGTTCTCTCCTTGATAATGTTGTGCACCACTGATCTGGATGGTGTTAGCCGAATAACCTTTAGAACATGTCGATCCAATAAATTTTACTCAGCATCAACCATACTCTTTGGTTTCTGTCCCAATAAAGGAAGGTGGAGCATCTTCCCGTAGAGATAATTCTCGATCTACATCCTCTAAAAACCAAAATTTATGCCATCAAATTTTTCGATCCCAATCTTCATTTCTTCTCCAGACATTGTTCAGCCATGAACTCCAACCTAGCTTTGAATCCAATTGTTATCGTAAAGCACCAGAGCAACTGCACATACACAACGATATCAAGACAGACAATGAAACAATATTATGGAAACACAAGAATCAAGCACATACAAGACACATAGTATTTAACATGGTTTGACAACATTCATCCACAGAGCTGTAGGGAATTTATTCCAGAGGAAATTATAATCACACGCAGCGAGTTACAAAAGTATTACTCTACTCATACAATTTCAACTCTCACTCTCTAAGATTTTTTTTCTCTCAATCTACCTAATTTTCGTTCAATCCCACTTTCAAGCACTAGGTCTAGCAACAATCGAGCGAATTTTTTATCTACATTTTTTTTGTTTACAAATCAAACTCCACATGCAAATCATAAGTTCATATTTAATATGCAGATGAACATAGGAGACCTCTCTGCCAAGTAGGTCAAACGCGGCATTGATTGAGGAGAATTTGGGGTTTCTTGGTCATGGCCTTCAGTCCAACTCCTTCCACATCATGGTGAGTCGGACAAAACACTTTTTTCTTTACTTTATCGAAGTGATGTTGTCATCAAGCAGGGCCCACTCCCTTCTTCAAAAGAAAGACCAAAAGTGCTTGCTGAGTTTCTTTTCACTTTGTGGAATGACCAAATGCACCTTATTGGTGACTTTTTAAGTCTTTGGGAATTCACATGCTTGTATATTGTACACTTTATCCCATTAAGTGGGACCAAATAACGTAATGTTTTGCAAAGAACATAATCGATCTGTAAGGTTAGTTAATGGGATACCTTAGCTTGTGCATTAGAAAGAATGAAAAAAAAATATATATTTCAAAAACAAAAAAGAATGAATGAAAAATGTGGGAGTTTTATAGCTTGTGTTAATGATTAAAGGAAATATCATACATGGATTGATATTATAAAAGAATAGGTGAATGTTATAATATTAATCCATTTAATTTTATAAATGATAAGAATTTCTATCTCACAATTAATGTGAAATCCCATTTATCGCCTTTTAAAATATATTTATTACAGTATAATTGAAACAGTTAAGATCATTACAAATTGCACGATCTTACTTATCATGGCTAATGTGAGATTGATGATAATATTTGTAATAGATAGATCAAGAAAAACCCAAATCATATGAGATTTATCAAAATTATAATTGAACCTTTTAGAATATATATAAATTATAAGAACTTCAAAAACTTTTTTCTCCCAAGGCCGAGAATATGTGGGTGGCCCCTTACTGATCATCATCAAATGGCAAGAACTTCCACCTGGATTATGATTAACTACTATTAATAAAGAATTTAGTGAGCTAGGGAATTCTAATTATAACTAGTACGTGGGACTTCTTTTTACCACACTAGCTAGAGATTTGGAAAAGGGAAATTAAAGAGGGCCAAGAAAAAAAAAAAAAAAAACATTTGCTAATTTAGGCCTTAAGGAGTGTATGGAAAATCCAGAAATTTATTTTTTGGATTTCTATATAACTAATTGCTGTGGCTTGTTAGTGAAAATATGGTTAAGTACTGAACATATCCAGCTTAGTATAATTTTATCAAATAAAAGATTTGATATTATATATTGAGTTTTTGTAATGCTCCCCTAGTTAGCACGATTCTTATAACTCGCCCCAATTATGAAGAAACTAGCGTTAATATTAGGCATGATCCGTATTAGTTGCAAGCATGCTCAAGAATTTCTTGGCCTAAAAAGTTTTAGATGTTCTATTGTCAACTCTTGATGATCATGATCTATGATTCTATGTGCAAGGTAAAAAAGCATGCAGGATCGATGAGTTGATCTTTATTTTAACATTTGTTTTATTTTTCCAACCCGGCAAGATCATTTGAAAGTAAGATATGTTCTCCATCGATCAATGGCGGCATGACCATCAATTTTCAACTGAAATTTTGCAGCACAGAAAAACCTATTTCTGACCAGTAACATATTTTACTAACTAAATACATACATATATATTTATATATTGAAAAAGTTAAAAAAAATAATCTTTTTGTGAAATCAGCTTTTCACACTCTAAAATCTTGGTTCAAATTTTGTCTTGATCTATAAATGCTTTCAAATTGAAAAGGAGCTTTTCTGTGCCATATTATAATTGTATTGGCCGGGGATTATATAACTTAGAAACAAGAAGGGAAAAAAAAGGGTTTTTGAAGCCCGTGTTTCACAAACATTAATGGCACGTGCAGCTGAATCTAAATGTGAATGAAGTAAAAAAAGCAAATTAAAGATGGTGGTGGGTTTACTTGTGAGGGAATGAAAATGGCAGGAACAGTGACGGGGAGGACTTTTACATATGGGGAATTGGAAAATAAGAAGACCACCTTATCCCTGTCCTTGTTTGTCTACTGCTTTCGGTTCCCTTTGTCCCCTCCCGGTGCCAATGTGCATCACCTTCCTCTAATCAACATATAGAAACAAACCTTGGAAAGAGAGAGGTCAAAAAATGGCAGACAAATGCTCATATATAATTAAATGGGTCATGTTCCAAGCTAGAACCCTAAATTCAACCAAGTAATAGATCATGATCATGAGTATAATGCCATCTTTCGGTTAATCAAGCTAAACCCATACCAGCTTACTAAGTTTGATTCTCATGAGGTGCATTTAATAATCAATTCTTCTTTATCTTAAATGAATGCTTTCTCCAAGTTGAGGCTTATCTAAATCATTTGTGGGTCAAGTTTTCTTCAGCTAAACCCAAAGTAGAGGCCTATTTCCCATGTGGGGGAGAAAAAGAGCGAGAGGAGTTGCTTTCCTACATCAGAGGATGAGATTCTAGGAGATCTTGAGTACTGATACATATGAATTTGAAGGAAAAGTTTTATTGTCATCATTTGGATGCATCCACCAAAATCATATCCCTACACCGAGTAATTAAGTGAGCTCCGAGTCATGATCTGACTGCAGTACTTAGCAAGTAGTGGTTTTTGTAATAATTTGATCATTAGGAAAAAATTTTAAAAGGTAGCCCCCAATTACTGTTGCCAAAGATTCGTAAAGATAAAAAGTACTTTTCTTTTCTTTCCATAAAAAGTGTTCGATTTTGTCTGTACTTGGATTTACTCCCACCTGACCATGCACCTTAATACTACCCAAATTATCAATAAGGATCTTCTCTGATTGTCATTATGTTGTTAAAGATATCTCTGATCATTGCATCATGCAGGGAATCATGTACTAGCTAGCTAGGCATGTCCCTTACCATATGGAAGAGGCACTTGCACCACATCAGTATCCAGGGCATGGATCTATCCTGTAGAGTCTTGGTGTGCGAGCGGCGGTCTCTTTGTCGCGACGCGATTGGTTGAGCTTAGATTTCAGGGTTCAATCGAGCTAGATCTTGACCATGAGAGGCTTTGACAGATGACTAAAATGGTTCAGATGAATATTCAGTGTGTGCTGCATGGTTTGACAAATTAAGGATGTAATTATGCAAGTATGATGCAAACATATGGTCAAACATTAAGAACAGTGTATAAGTGATCCCTCGATGCGAAAAGGTTATGGCGTGCGGTAATGCGCGCGGTGCGTGTTTGATGTAATTAATGACCTACCTCGTGTTTCACAATATCCTTGGATTCTTTCTCTTATTTTCTAGTTTCACCTTTCTAACTTTACCTGAAGATATGAATTCGAATTTGTTAACTGTTACTTACCGACGCTTGCTTTATAATCTTGTTTGATATTCTTGAAGTTTCCGTACATTTACGTTATATTTTCACTGGGATCATATAATTTACCATAAGAAAACAGGTTATTCGCAACCAAATATTTATGACGATAATGAGTCCATTCGAATAACAAATGGCCGTTTTGTACTAGTGTTATTCTTGCTGCTTTTAGATTCACTTAATAATTACTTGCTAGCCTTCTTGTTAGTGCACAGGGGATGCTGCAAAACAAAAATAGTGAAAAAAAAGGCTTTTTTTCGAGGTCGTTACAATGTCACTTTTTTTAAGATAATATTCGCTCTCATAAAAAATAGTATGCATACAGATTACAAATAAATTTTTATCTAAGATACAATGAATTAACTCAAAATAAGTATATTTGTCTAATTGAGTTATACATATATAAAATTAGATTTCGAATATCTTTAGATTTTACTATACAACTAAGATATTAAAAATCTGTTATATGTAAAATAAACAAATCCTAATAACAAATTTTGAATAAATTAAAACTTTTGGAGAAGAGGGAATTTCGAAGGTGTGGTTTGAACCCTTCTCCAGGTCAATATTAATGGTTATATATACTCCCCAACGCTAAGCCATTGCGAAGGGCTAATGGCAAATGTGTAGACCCATTTTTTTTTTCATATATAAGCCTAATCTTTAGCTTATAAAATTTTCATAAATTCTCACTTTCTAAAATAATTCGTAACTTTCAAATAAATCTAAAAAATAATATCAATAATAAATATATAATATATAATTTTGAAAATATTTCAAACACTTCTCAAGATCTAGCTTGTTGATAGTTTTTGTTATTATTTTGTTGGGAGCATGAAATGATACAATACCATACAATATATCTCACGATTGCATAAAAAGGAAAGGATTTCTGTGTTAATATTGGTACATGGGTTTTCTGTTATTGTGAGCAAATATATATATATTATATATATGCGTGTGTGTGTGTGTGTGTGTGTGTGTGTGTGTGTCTCTGTGTGTGCGCGTGCGTGCGTGCGTGTGAGTGTGTATGTAGTAAATGCCAAGTGTATGAGTACAAATGAAACTAGAGGATGATAACCTTTTTTTTTTTTTAATTTTCTTTAAAAAAGAATATGTAGTTTCAAGGTTCAAAATGGATGCAAAAACAAAAAATAAAATTATATGTTGAGCAACCAATTATGAGCTTTCGCCAAGTGATCGAGAATATATCATATAAAATATATCAAAGAGAAACGATTCAGCTGATGAATTAAAAGTAGATTTTCCACAGTAAAGGTATAACTTGATATATAGTCTTTTGTAAAAGAATTATGCATGCTTTTATAAACTTAAAATATATATTTTTATTTAGTTATACAGTATTAGAATCTTGAATAAAAACAAACAATTATTTTGTCTGTCACCGAATAGTAGTTTTTTTTATTTTAAGGAAAGTAGAATTTTATTAAAATACTCTGTAAAAGAGTTTTTATACAATCTGGAATTTCTTCAATGTCAACGAGGACATCTAAAATAGATAAAGCATGAGCAACACCATTGATCTCACTTTTAACATGCCTAATAGACCAGCTTGCAAATTGATTAAGAATTTTGTGCACATCATAAATGAGCATGCCTTTGGTGTCTCACCCATGGTTGGTATCCTTTATGGCCTTGACCACACTTAGAGCATCTCCTTCTAGGATAATCTTCTGAAAACCCAGTTTAAGATCCAAGAGAGCTGCTTGGAATTAAGCGTATGATTCTACTAGTAGGGTGTCTAGATAAAGAGATTTGTTCATCCTCATAGTGGCTAGCACTTGTCCCGCACAGTCCCTTGCAATTGCTCCAATGCAAATTCTACACTTTTGCTTGTCAACAGCCGCATCCTAGTTTATTTTGATCACATCCATAGGAGGTGCCTCCCACTGAGATCTACTTGCAAGAGAGATTGTAGTAGGAGTTGGTGACTTGTGGTGAAGGAATTTGAGATCCTGTATTCTTAGAGAAACCTGTTTAGGCTGAGAATTAGGGGGAGTCAATACACTTTGAAATACAACTTCATTCTTCCTCTTCCATAATCTCTAGGAAACCACTGCAACTTCCATCAGTTCCTCTCTGTCTAGGTTGTCAAAAAGGGACATCAAGATATCCTTAAAGCTCTAGTTGACCACTCTACACTTCTGTAGCTTTTTTGAACATTGGGACCATACATCCCTAGTTGACACACAAGACCATAAGGCATGCTTAATTGTCTCCTCTGATTGTTCACAGATTGGGCACATTGGATTTTCAATCACCTTCCTCCTGAATAGCTTGAGCTTTGTAGGCAAGCCATCATGACAAGCTTTCCAAATAAAAAGCTTTTCTGCACTAGGAACTTCCAGGCCCCACAAGACAGTCCATTTCTCCTCTTGAGATGACACAATAGAAGATTGGCATTTCTCCTTTTCTGCTAGTTGCACTTGCAGATGACAGCATATTTGACTGTGAACAAACCATTTATTGTACATCTCCAAATTTGTTTATCAGCACTACCACAAGGGCTTATTGGCATTTTGCAAATAATATCAGCCTCTTCATTCAAGAAAACATCTTTAATTAGCTGCATATTCCATTGTCATGATCTATAAGGTTAGCTATCTTGGCTTCTGCTAGTAGTGTAGAAAGCAGGCCTTGAATTTTAAAAGAAGTTGGTTTAGGAACCCACTTATCAAACCAAATCTTGACAGACTCTCCATATTAATCCTTCTTCAACAAGAGGCCTAGCTGCTAGAAAACTTCTCCATAAATAAGATGGGTTCTTGTCTAGCTTTGCATTCAAAACATCCCCTCCTGGGAAATACTTTAGGGCCAATACTTGTGCAACAAGAGATGAAGGATTTTGAATTAATCTCCAGAGTTGTTTGGAAATCATGGCAAATTAAAGTGCTACAATAAGTATGGATGGCTTGGATCATAGACCTGAGCAAAATTTCCTTGCCAGACTGTGAAAGGAATTTCATCTCCCAATTTGCTAATTCGAGCTCTAACTTTGTCCAAAATATTGCTAAAGGAACCAACTCAAGATTTGCCCAACATTGTTGGAAGACCAAGGTATTTTTCATAGGATTGTTTTGCTTTGACTCCAGAAATGCTGGTGATGATATCCTTTATAGTTGCCTTGGTGTTTTTGCTGAAGAAAATGGAAGTTTTCTCCTTATACAGTCTTTGGCCAGAGGCCAATTCATATGTCTCCAATATCCAATATGCTTAGCAATCTACTCTGCTCCAATGAGTTGACTTTACAAAAAATCAAACTATCATTTGTAAAAAAGAGGTAGTTGATGTGGAGCTACCCTTAAGCTAATGGAATTACAGTTATATGACTTGCATCTTCAGCTTTGTTAAGCAAGTTACTAAGGGCTTCAAAGCAAAAGAATGAAAAGATAGGGTGAGAAATGATCAACTTGTCTAATACCTTTGGATGGTTTAAACTTGCTGCGAGGACCTCCATTTATGAGTAGAGAATATGAGATAGTTGACACACACTTCATGATGAGTTCAATCCATCTACTTGCAAAGCCCATTTTCTTCATTATAGTCTCAAGAAAAGGCCACTCTATTCTGTCATAAGTTTTGCTCATGTTGAGATTGAGGGCTATAAAGTCATTCCTTCCACTAAGCTTGCACTTCATAGTACGCATGGACTCATATGCCATGATTACATTGTCAGAAATTAACCTGCCTAGAACAAATGCACTTTGGGTAGGGGAAATTATAGAAGGAAGAATACCTTTCAGTATCTTTGCTAGAACTTTAACAATTATCTTGTACTGTACATTATAGAGGCTTAAGGGCTTGAATTCTAAAACTTTGGTGAGCTTGGAGACCTAGGGGATCAAAGCAATATATGTATCGTTTAACTCATCTCCCCATGAATCAGTTCTTAAAGTTGCAGACACAGCTGCACACACCCCTTTCCCTACTGTTTGCCAATGATTATGGTAGAAGGCTGTTGGAAACCCATCAAGACCAGGTGAACTCAGTCCATTCATCTGAAAAATAGCCTCTTCAATCTCTTTATTGCTAATATCTTGGAGCAATCTCAGATTCATGTCGACTATAATTGAACCCTCTAAAGATTGTAGGCAAGCATCAATTCCAGTTGGTTGAGGTGTGGAAAATAAATCTGGGAAGAAAACTTAGAACATTTCACTAATCTCCTCATGAGTTTTGGCAATGTTTCCTTCCCCATTAGAAATGCTCTTAATCAGATTAGTATTCCTCCTTTTATTGGCACACGTATGGAAGAATCTAGTATTCTTGTCACCCTCATTTAGCCATTTTTGCTTGGCCTTCTACTTCCATTTCAAATCTTCCTCTTCCAGTAAATTGTCAACTTCCTTTTTTAAAATCTTGATATGCTCAGTCTGACTACCTTGTTATCCTCCTTAAGCTTTTTAAGTAGTGAAAGCTTTGTGTTGATAGTCTCCTTTTGATTTCTGAAAGTTTCCTTACTCCATCTTTCTAAAAATTCTCTACACCTGACTAGTCCTTAAGAAGTCCTTGTGAGATTATTCAAGGGAGGGGAATTATAATTCCATGCTTTTCTCACTACATCAGTACATTCTTCTCTATTGGCCTATTTTGCTTCATATCTAAAAAGCCTCTTCATCTTCCTGTCTTGTTGCATCAGGGAACCTATCTCAATGAGAATAGGGCTATGATCTAAGGTATTGGTAGCAAGAGTGTGAACTCTAGTGTTATTGAAGACGTTAAACCACTCTAAATTTCCTAAGGCATGATCCAATCTTTCCTTGGTGAAGTTCATTCCTTCCTGATTGTTACTCTAAGTGAACTTGGGACCATGATAACCAAGATCATTAAGATCACAGTCCACAATCACCTCTCTAAAATCTTCCATCTGTTTATAAGGCCTTTGTGCAGCACCAACCTTTCATGTAGGCTAAGGATCTCATTAAAATCACCAGCACACAGCCAAGCCAAGTTAGCAGTTGGCTTTAGAGCTTTCGTAAGTTTCCAGCTTTCTGGTCTTTTAGCAGTTAGAGGGCTTTCATAAAAGCCTGTCAAAATCCATGTATTACTAGTGTCTCACTGGATGACTCTCAAAGAGATGTGACTTTGAGTATAAGATTCTAGAAAAGCATCATCCTAGTCTATCCAAAAGAAGGATAATCCATCACTTCAACTATCCACAATAAAACTTCTATTAAAACCTAGCTGGTTCCTCACTTTTTCTATCTTCCATCTCTTGTAATTAGTCTCAATAAGAAAAACAAACTTTGGGCTCTTTGTGATAACCAAATGGTGAAGTTCTCGAACTGTTTGAGGGTTTTCAAGTCCTCAACAGTTCCAACTTAGGCAAGTCATTATTGTTGGTGGGGCTGCTTTGCAGCCTCCACCACGGAGTCCTAAGTTTTGCTCCATGCAGGTATGAGCTTGTTCTTGAGCTTCTTGACACTTGGGGCAACCAGAAGCTCCCCCTCACCCACTTTATACTCTTTTATCTTTTTCACAATTGCTTCAGTCAATGGGACCTCTTTAATGTTTAGAGAAAGCTCTAGCCCTTCTTTTCCAACTACTTTTTTTGGTGGTATCATTATTGCAAATTGTTGCTTTTCACAACTAACTAAGTAAATAATGTTTGTGCCTTCTTTGGCAACATTAGAAGGAGCTAATAAGGAAGGAGCTAATAAGGGTGACTCAATATCCATGATGGCAGAGAGATTACCTAGTGAGATGGATGCTTGCAGATCTTCGTTGGAGTCAGAAATCTCCTTCCTGAGAAAGTTTCCTTTAGAGGTTAGCTTCCCAGTTTGGTAAGTTGTAACCTATGGATTCGCCCTCCTTCCATGATTAGTGTTTTGACTTTCCATAGTAGGATTGGCAATCTCATCACAATCAATCATTACCAATTCTGCGTTAATGTCCTTAGAATGCTCCTCATTTTGCTACACCTCTTCCTCCTTGCCTGATTTGGTGCCATTGCATTCTTCACTGTCAGAGCATTGCTACCACCATGACTGCGGTGGTGCACCTCCCATACTACCACCGTACTTTTTTTAACTAGAAGAGTTAAACTTGATAAGGGCCATACTATTGTTGAGAAGAGGCATCCACATGCTTTTCTTTAAAAGTCTTGAAACATCTTCCCCCAATTTGTCTCAACACCCTACATTTGAAGCAAAAGTTCTACAACCTCTCATATTTGAAAGCTGTTGAACCTAAAGTCTCAAGTTTCATGCAATTATATATCTATACATGGATTTTGATGATAACAAATGAATTCAAAGAATAAAGGAGTCTCAAACTCAAGTTCTTTATACAATGGAGTCAAGCACATCAAGGAACCAAGCATGAGCAGGAAGAGAACAAGTTCACATTAAGGTTCCGCTTGGCCATTGAGAATTTTCAAATAAGAATTTTGAGTTTTAAGATAAAATATTAAAATATTATATTTTAATATTATTATTGTTTTGAGATTTGAAAAAGTGGAGAAGTTTATTATATTTTATATGAGGATTTGGGAAAGTTGTAATGATGAGATGAGAATTTTATATTTGAGATGAAAATTTTATGTGGCCAAGCACAACATAAAACTCATAGAGTAATGTTGTAAATCTCTTACAAATTCAAAATTAGGATTAAGGCTCAAAATTAATATTTTATCATAAAGCATTAAAATACATTGTTCAAATGTGCATGAATATTTTTAAAATTTTGAAAGATGATTGATTGTCATCTTTCACATGTGCATGATATGATTAAATGCTTGAATTTTAAAAATATTAAAGATAATTGATTGTCATATTTCACATGTACATGCTTTATTTGAATATTTTCAAAAGTGAGTAATACTATTTTTGTCTTATGCAAAAAGTAGATGATTTTGTTTAAAAATTTTGAAAATTTTAAAGATGATTGATTTTCATCTTTCACATGTGCATGCTTTATTTGAATATTTTCAAAAATAATTTATGCTCTTTTTGACTTATACAAAAGGTAGATGATTTTGTTTGAAAATTTTGAAAAGTAAATAGTACTCCGTTTGTCATATGCGAAAAGTAAAAAAATTAGGTTTGAAATTTTTGAAAAGTGAATGATGTTGTCTTTGACAAATGAAAAATAAGAAATTTTTATTTGAATTTTTTGAAAAAGTGAATGATGTTGTCTTTGACATGTGAATCATTTTAAATTTAAATATGAAGTCTCATATGCTTATAAATAGATCATTTGAGAACTTCACATTTACAACACCAAGAACATACAACATTCATTCAAAACTTTCATTCTCTCTTTTCTAAGTATTGAGCCTTAACCCTTGTTCATTTTGAGAGATATATAATTTGCGCTGTATTGTTCTTATTTCACTCATTGAGTAGTGTTTTCTGATAACCTACCCACTATCAGCTCTTCTATCAGTAAAAGGGTGTGTATAATCCTTATGCATATAGAAAGTGTTCTACATAGGGAATAATTGAATCACCACGTGTAAGGTGATTGCAATTGTAGAGGGTGTTCTATACCGATCCTTTGTAGTGGTGTTGTTCAAATGTGTAATAGGTTTCTATCTCTACTTGAAGGAGGTTGGATAGTGAATTCGGAGATCCTCGAGGGGTAGCTTGAGGCGAGGACGTAGGCAGTGGGGCCGAATCTCGTTAACATATTGAGTTTGATTATCTCTTACCCTAACTCTTTATATGTATTGATGCTTCATATTTTATTTATATTTTATATTGTATATTTGATTTATAATTGTTAATTTTTTATTTATAATTGTTAATTTTTTAAATATAACACAATTCACCCCCCCTCTTGTGTTAGTCATCTGGGCAACAAAAGTAATCTAGTGCAACGTCCCACCAATGTTCAACCATCTTCATCGAGCAAGAGGTTCGGTGATATCCATAGCAAGTCTGACTCTCAGAAATGTACCCCAACCCAAACTTTCATTGTCAACATCTACTTTAAAAACTTGTCCTACTGCTGAACCAATCTATTCTCCAACTTCCTTTGACATACCTTCTAAGGGAAAGTTATGAAATTGCACCCAAAAATGTTCTTGGGAGAAAGCAATGTCATGAGGTGCAATGTTGCCTTCAAAATCTTGTAGAGCAATTAGAGATTTATCAAATTAAGGACCAGGGCCTACCAACCATGCTCTTGTTTTTGTCCTCCACCTCCACCCTTTGAAACTTCAAAAGAAAATGATTTTCATCAATCTCTTTAAAAGTAATCCACCATTCAGGTTTCCACACTAGAGACATTGTGGACCAAAATTCTTTTTTATTAACCCCCTCTGTCTGATATGATCATTGCCAAAAGACATTGCTTCCCTATATTCTCTGAATCTTGAAGAACACTGTTTGAAAGATTAATAGCGTGCTCTTCCTCTTCTATAAGGCTTAAACCTTCCCAAAAGATAGATAAATCACCTTCTGCCATACTGCCACTCTACAGACAGTACCAAAGAGACTACATGTCTTTGCCAAATACTACAAGGAAACAAAATTTTCCCAACGCCACATTTCGTCACTAATACTATGGGAAATCGCCAGAAATTCACTTTCTCGTCACTATTTCCCTCAGCGCAAGTTTGTTGGAATTGTTTGCTTTTTTTTTTTTTTTGCACAAAATCAGTGAACTGGAAAAGTCCTCGCAATTAGTTACCTTTTTTCGGTGCATTAAGGTCGACGCAAATAAATCTATAATTGTTGTTATTGGCTGTACAGATCTCACATTAAATCATTAAAAAAAGTTAATTGCAGCAAAAATGTTCGTCTCAATAGGTTAACTCTTCATTGCAAAATAGTAGAGCCTTTTCTCTACCAACGACCTGAATTGCCGCACTGGTTATTTTTCTAGCGTATACATATCATCGTAATAGACTAAGTTCTCATTGCTACTGTGTTTTTGTGACGATTCCCCAAATCGACACTAATGCCTATTCTAAATATTATTGCAGTTTCTTGTCATTTGTATATCAACATAATAGGTTTTTATCAACGATTTTTCTTTCAACACAAATGTGTTTCATATGCAGTAGATGGTTGTTGTGGCACCAATAAAATTGCCGCAATACTGGATTTCCCAACGACTTGAAGTTCGACACAACTAAGTCCACAGTTCTGGAAGCATTCTCGTCTGCTGCAAATTTTTCTGCGATAAATACATTTGTAGTGATTTTTGAGGTTCTGAAGGTAAAATGGTTGTTGAGGTGCTGAAATTTGCATCTACAAAAATTTTGCACAATAGCCTATTTAAGTCCCAGTAATAAAATATTCATTTTTCTTGGTTGGCAAATGCGAGGCACATAGGGTCAAAACACAGAAGTTTATTGCTACTTTTGGCTGCATTTTTTGTGCACAACTATATATTGCAAAAATAATATTCATGCTTATTTAAATAAGCATGATTATTTGCATAAGATTTGTGATTTGAAAACAATTTTTCAACAAATTTGGGAACAATACCCAAATTTGTTTCCATCCAAATGCATTTGGTAGTTAAGCAAAAGGACTCAAGCCTTACTCTTCAGAGAAGAAGACTCCTCCACGCTTAGCATGGCTCTCTCTTTTTAATGAAAGGAATTGGAAGTCAGTGTTTATGTACTATGCATGTCATGATATTTGCAAGCACGTCAATCATCATGTTTTATTCCTCATATTATAGTTACGTATGTAATATACATTTCACTTTGCATAAGACATATAAACTTTCATAAGATCAAATGTAAGATAAGTTCAAAACAATTAATCAGATGGTCATTTAGATGCATGGTACCAATACAATTTATGGGTGAATGTGCCAGTTATGGAGCTAAACGTGGTCCTCCATAGTAAGCTAGAATAATATTAGCAGCTTCCCTTGCAGCCGCGAAATGTAGAGCCGGTGCACAACCTTACACACAGGGTTAAGTGCGTGGGCCAATAAGAATAAATTATTTTTATGACATACAATTTATTCAGTTGTTTCATTTGGAGACATTTTTTTATTAAATAATTCTTAAATGAAATAAATTTATTTTATTAAAAATGAGATCTCTTGTCAGGTTATTTTTATGAAAACATGTGACATCGCTAGCCAATGAGAAGAGGTGTTACATTTTTGCAAATCAAGTGTATAAAATATATTTATCTCATGCTATATAAATTTTAATAAATAGAATTTCAAAAGGACGAAATAGAACTCTATTAGATATGACAAGATTTATAATAACATATGCTGATGTAACAACATATTATTGGGGTTAGGCATTGTCAACTGCACAACGCACATATTAAATAGAATTAAAGCCAAAGTAAAACCCCTTACACCTTACAAGACATGGACAGGTCATAGGCCAGTCTTAAACAAACTCTATGAAGTTGCAAGTCTCGAGTGCTTATCCTAAGCCAAACTTCTTGAAATAGATTGTTCCCATATTAAAAGTGGGACTCATTTTACTTTTGAAGTCCCAAGGAAGAAGTGAAATAAATTAACTAGTATATGATAAGTCATGTAAATTTCCTTGTGTGGTGGTGTCAGGCCCTGGTAGATTTTATGCTTTCGAATGGTTTACTTGCTTTTTTGCTTAGGTTTGAGTTGAATTTTTTCATCATTTTCTTGTTCTGGATGAATTCTCTGGTGGGTAACTCTGATCTATATTCCTCTATTTCGACAAAATTGTGATGGTCTTTCCTAATCTCATTTTACTTATATTTTTTTATGTTTTATGGTAATTAATATAAATCCAAAACCTCATGATCTATTTTGTACTCTTGTTTCTCACAGGATTAAACCAAGATATCAAGAAATATAGAGCAAAAACGTTTCAGAAGCTGTCAAAGATGGAATCAAAGTTGAACCCATGAAGAAAGAATTTCACTTGTAAATTTATATTCCATTTAGATATGTTGGAGGGTATTGTGAAAAACTTAAAACTAAAAAGTGGTGAATTTCAAATATTTACGTTGAGGTAATTTGAATGATGTTGGTAGCAAATATAAATTTCTCCAAATTTAGCATTTTTTTAATTTATTAGCAAGCAATTACTTGTCATAAAAGAAATAAATATCAGGAAAAAAAAAACCACACGCCCGGAATAAATTTTGTCAGTTCCAGAACGCAAGGAAATATAATAAATAGCGGCTATTATTTTCGTCGGAAATTATGGATATTTCTGTCAATTGTAAAATTTTCCAAAAAAATTTACTTGACTCTATAGAAGCGGTTACTTGGGCGACTTAAAGTAGCCGGAATTAAGCAATTTCGACGAGTTTTGCTAATATTTCAGGCGACTTTTATCGCTAGAAATAAACTTATTTCCTATTGTGAATGCTACTAAAGCATAAGTTAAAAAGTAAAACCTGTGAAGCAGGTTTACAGGGTATGTAAAAAATAGGAGTATTTATCAATCTTATCACTCTAAAAGATGATTGATAGAAAATAAGAATGTTATCTTTCTCGAAAACACATGCCTAACTACTCTAACCCGATCGATTTGTTGAACGGTTTAGAGAATAAATAAGTTTCTATAGCTTCTAATGATTCAAATATTAACATTACTCAAGTACATAATAATGAGAGTAGAAAGAAATTTGATCAAAATCAATATTCAAGTATTAATTTTGGAGATAGTGGGAGTAAATGAACTAAATTAACATCATTTCAAGTCATAATGCTTTTGAAACATGTATTGAAAGTTTAGAAAGTGATCTTGAAAATTTTTCTGAAGTATTCAATAATAATGATTCAGATAAATAACTTCAAGCCATGAAAGATGAATAAGAATTAATTAATAAAAATGATATTGGAGAGTTAACAAAACTTTTAAAGGATAGAAAAGTTGTTGGTTTCTAGTAGATTTTCAAAAATGAAAATTTGGAAAGATTTGCAATGTTAGTTGTCAAAGGATTCACTCAACAATTAGGTGTAAACTTTGTAGACATGTAATCATTAGTAACAAAATTCATATTCGTAAGGATATCATGTCTATAGTTGCAAAATTCAATTTGGAATTACATCAATTAAATATTAATACAACTTTTCTTAATGGTAAGTTGAAAGAAGTCATCTTTATGAACCAACCTAAAGGATTCCAAATTGAAGGACATGAAGGCAAAGTTTACAAATTGAAGTCATCATTATATGTAATTAAACAATTATCAAGAAAATAGCATTTGAAATTCCACCAAGTTTGGAAATTGGATATGAAATGAGCCTAACTAGATCATTGTGTACACATGGAAATGTGACAATAAATTAATAATATTATCATTGTACATTGATGATAGATTAATGTTGGCAAGCAATTGTCTAAATATGATGAATAAAGAAAAAGAGTTTTTGTGATATAAATTTAAAATGAATAATATGGGTAAAGCCACCTATGTTCTTGGTATAAGAGTTTCAAGATTTAGGAATTCAAAATTTTTATATTTAGATCATTAAAAATGTATAGACAAAGTACTTAAAAAGTTCCTAAGCACACCTGTTTGTAAAGGAAATACTTCGAGTAAACATATGTGCCTGAAAAATGAGCAGGAAAAAATTTAAATGTTTAAAGTTCTCTATACTCAAGTTGTTGGAAGTATCATGTATGCATTAATGACAAGTACAAGACCTGATATTTCTCGTGTAGTAGGATTGATAAGTAAATTTCAATTTAATCCAGGTAAGAAAATGAATATTAAGGTATTTAGAAGGTACAAAAAATGTGAAATTATGCTTTGAAATTAGTGATTTAGAATTAATTAGCTATAGTGATGCTGATTTTAGAAATAATGTAGACAATAAAAAATATAATTAGTGGTAACTATTTGGTATTACAACACTTTCTTCGTTGGATAAGAAACAAGGTGATGTTGCAAAGTCCACAATGAAAGTTAAGTATATTGCATATAGCATTGCAATCAAGAATGCAGTCTAGATAAAACGTTTTATTGAAAGCTTAAATTTAGATATAATTAATAGACTAGTCAATGTGTTTTGTAATAATAAATTTATTATTTCATTAATAAAAGGTAGAGCACAAGATATGAGATTAAAGTTAATTCCATTTCCTCGACTGAGATGGTAGTAGATCTCATAATTAAGGGATTATGTTTGGAAAAGTTTAGAGAGCATTTGGGTAATATGGGGTTGAAATATACCTAAATAGAGTAACCACATAATTAATAGAAATAACTCTAAGATTTTAGGATGCCAAGATAAATTGGGTTATGTGAAATTATTGAAGCAAATGGTTGGTTATTTTAAAGTTGTTGATAAGGTAATTAAGGAAAACATCAACAAATGGCCTTGGAGGAAGTACTTAATAGAAGTTTAGTGCAGGTTGGTACATGTTTTACATATTCAATTGAAGTCGCAAATTATGGCGGAAGCACTTACTCAGTCATAGATATTTTATGCTTTTCACTAAAATATAGTGAAATGAAGTCACTGCTAATATGTAATCAGCGACGGAGCATATGGCAAAGAGAGCGATCATAAAAGGTAATGAAAAAAGCGTACGCACATAAGGCCTAGTCATGATTTGATGCCGATATGTAGGTGTTGTAGATGAGAATTGACTTGTGGTAATTTTAATAGTGGTACCAAGGTAAACAAGCTCAACTACATTAGTCATTGGTTTTGTGTGTTCAAGTGGGAGATGTAGATGCATGGCATGACCACACAACAACAGTGTGCATCCCGTTGCATCTACGTCCCCCCATGGGGGTGACATTTAGAGGTGAGTCAAGAGATATAATTATTCAATTATATCCAGCGGTTGTACCTCTTGCTAATTGTTGCCAGTAGATCTATAAATAGAGGCTCTTTGCGTAACTGTTTGACCACTTTGATATAACCCCGATTAATCATGCATAATAATTGAAGTATTTTGGTTTTTAGTTGTTATGTATATCTTATACATATACTCTAATTAAGTATATGAATTTTTGTAACTTAAAGTGGGGTAGAGACAATAGTGGATTAGAGAATAGCCTAGAAGCCCAAAGTAAGACCTAGATTCTTATGAAAACCTAGTCACAACCCAACGATGACTTGCCCTAAAGACCTTACCTAGTCGTGAAGGTAATCACACCAACGTAATCTACGGAATAGGTAATGCCATATATCTAGTCAACTCATCATCTTATAAATAACTCTCTTTCACCTCCATAAGTCAATTTTCATCTGTTTCACATTCCCATGCTTCTTCTTTCCCTCTTGTCTGTGTGCCACTAAGATATGTGCATCTCAGTTTAACCTTACAAGAAAGTACAATGTTTAAGGTTGTGGAAGTTGGGCAAGGTCATTGTGTTCAAACACCGTTAAGACCTCATTCATACATTGTTCACAGACTACTAGTAAAGTCTTTTGCTGTAGTAGCACTCATTATCCCTGCTTAAGACACACAAATCATGTTTCACACACTTTGATTTGTTAACTGAGAACCAAGGAGGACAAGAGTTATAGTAACTTACCCTTACTGTACTGAGCCACCACAATTATGTAGTTAAGGACCGCTAAGCACCACCCGAACAAAGGAATGAAGGAAGAAAGACCGTCGTATCTTTACCTCGCAAACACACGCACTATTGCTAGTAAGTTTCCCGTCTTATATTCATATAGTTTTCCTTCGCATACGTATATAGACCTTTAGACAAACTTTTAGATCTAGGATAAGAGGTCAAGAAAGGGAGTAAGACCAAAAGAGACAGTGTAAGAGTTATTCGCAAGAGCATAATGTAAGGGTAAGTGATAGAGGCTTACATGCATTTTGGTTTAACATAAGTTTCAAGTTTAGATCGAGGAAAACAATTAAGTGAGGCAAAATGTTAGGTGAGGAAAGTGTTAGGCAAGGAAAGATTTGGGCAAGGTAGTGGCAAGAGTATTAAGCGGGTGATTTAGGTGAGGAAAGAGTAATGATCGAGGAACTTAGGTGCCCCCAAACTCCGTGCATGAAACACGTTATGAATAACGTAGGATGATTGAGAATGCTTATGTCACTACCTAAATATTATAGATTTGATTAAAGCTTGAAGGCACACATTGTTAGCATAATATATACAAGGACTGAGGTAAGTAAATGTTTATGAAAGTATGTATACATATGAGCCTTCTTTGGTAATCCCTTTTCATGAATGATGAAAAGATTATTTTAAGTGATTTTAGAGTGCATGAATGATTATATGATTGAATATTATATACTATGACTCTATATTTTAAAGCATGAAAGGTGAAGTAAAGTAAAGTTAAAGATAAAGAAAATAAAATTGTATAACTACATGTGTTTGATAAGGTTAATGAATGGGCCATATGAGGATGAGGACGGTACCATGAAGTTGAAACGGACGGTAATATTGGAATGCATCATTGTGGTGCAACTAGTGATGACTCATTCCTAAGGCTCGATTCTTATCTGCTATCTAAAAGAAGAACCATTGATCTGCTAACATAGGGGGGTTAACAATGTTTAATAACCATTAAAGGTTGAGGTTAAGGTAATAAATAACTAATGCTTTGAGATTGAGAAAATAAATGTTTTTCTTGTAATGCCTTGAGGTAAATGTTTTATGTATGCCTAAAGGTAATGTTTCTTGAGAATGTTAATGATAACTGAAACCCTATGTTTATATTATATAATGATTTGGTTCTTATTGAGTATTCGACTCATTTAGTGTTTTTTTTATTATGTTTTTTGACCCTAGGTGAAGAGACTTACAGGGATGCTACGAACAAGGATATTGCCTCGGGGAATGACAATGACATTGAGACTTAAGGCAACATCCAAGAATCTACATTTCATTATTTTGTTTTTTAGGAGATTTGTAAGTAGAAGACATTTCACTGTTTTATTAAGAATTTCCAAACAATGTTACTTTCGAGAACTTTTGTTTTAATGAGGTATTTGGCTCTACTCTATAAATGTTATGTTGTCTTTTATACTTATTGCAAAGAATGTATGCCCAAGTTAGTAGCATCCATTCCTCTAGCTCAACATGCCCAAGAACGGATTGTTACATTTGATCCCTCTATCCATCCCAACCCATGAGACCGATACCCCAACGTGAATTCTCACCATATTTTGATCCTTATTTTCCATCACTAATTAGTAATTGACATTTTTGTACGAATAGCTAAATTGTTAGGGATATATGTGATAGTTGAATTTTCATAAACTCATGCAGAAGTATTGGCTACTGAGCTTATTTACCGTTTAGTTAGACCCTCCATGTAATACATGTCCTTACAATAAGACTTTAGAAAATGAGAGCAGAATTACTGAACTTTTTAAAACTTTCTCTTTCCTTCCCAGGATATAAAAGATTCTATATTTAAAATTAAAACATGTTTTATAAATTAAAAGAGAGTTTACAGAGAAAACCATTAAATTAAAATTAAAAGTCCTTTTTCAAAAATTTACTTTCACACATTACATAAAAATCTGTCTAAGCTTCTATCACTCTTCCCTTTGGGTCGTGTCCATCCTGACGCTTCTTACTTATTTTGTTCCTAAGGGGGGGACATATATAAAAACAAAATAAGTCGAATATTCAGTAAGTATTACTTCATACTATAAAAATATACTAACGTAGGTTTTCAGTCATGCATTTATCATTCATCTACATACTTTTACATAAAACATTCATTTCATTTGAAAATATTATAAGGTGGGGTTTTTCTTTAAAAATGTTTTCCTTTCTCATAAAACATTTCTTACACCTTACACATTCATAAAGAAACTAAATCATTTATACATTCAATTATTCTTTTCACTTTTCACGTAGCTGATACACACTGTTACAAAATGTGTATTGGGATTAGTGATCTTTTGGAACCAGATTTTTCCTATGGCCATAAGTTGGGAATCCTTTTCAGTCAGGGGGTAGGACTGGGTGCACTACCAGTACTACTTACATAGTATTGCAATCTGACCAGTCCATTAGTATCATCATTGAAATGGTGTTGTGAACTGTGGATGGTGAATAGAGTAGTTTGTGATGGCCTAATGGCATATGACCATGTTCTCCAAATGGAAAACCTAGGTTTGAAACCCCCTACCCCTTGATCCAAAAAAAAAATAGACATACCCTATTATCCAAGTCCATCTTCTATGCTTTCCTTTATCACTTTTTCCAAATCTCAAGGTCGTAGTTTGTGACCCACTTGAGGTCACCTTCACAATACATAGCCTTTTACCTCATGCTCTTATCCTTTAAGGTTAACCTGATTCACTTTAAAGGTTAAAACACACCGTCACCTTCATCACACCCTTCCTACCAAACTATCACTTTCGATACATAACTTGAACCAACAAAGTTATACACTCAACCCTAGCCAATACTACATTGCTTCCTCCATTCATGCATAATCAAATCAACACTTCATCATAATCTAAACTAAGCATAATACACAACTTTAAACCAACCTTGAGGCTTAAATATATTGTATTCATGCTTAAGACAGACTATTCATTACATATGGTAAATCTGTCTAGTACATGCGTCCAACCAATTTATACATTTACCCTATCCATATCACCTAACATCAACATATAGTCGACCCATACACCCACTTGCTTTTGCAAGCTTCCTACCAGGGAATATAATTCCAACTGACACATCCCTTCACACAACACAACCAAACTACATAGTATATCCTGACACTTCCCTCAACCTACATGACATACAACTACATCGCCAACTACACAACATTCTTTCACTTCAACAATTCACAATCACTTTTCAAACTGCACTATGATCCCATCACTTCACAAAGCACTACCACATTATAAACTTCACATTAATCCCCCTCACTTCACAGTATGCTACCATAACACAAACTACATGATGATCCCATCAAGTCACAGAGCATACAACCATAACACCAACTACATCACAATGCACAACAACTCTGTCACTTCATAGCATACCACCATATCACAACTACACACACTGCATAATAGCCCATCAATTCACACTGCACAAGCCACATCACAAACTACTCCATTCACCATCCACAGTTCACAACATCATTTCAACTTCAACTTCACAACATAATAAATTATTGAGGGAGAAAGATAGGAATTATACCATGATTAGGGGCTAGGAGCTTGTTGTGTCACTTGCTATTCAGTAGCCTCGTGGTGGTGGCTATATACATGCTAGGAGGGGCTGGTTGGGGCTCGATGGTCACTATCATGACCTTAAAACAACGGTTGTTTGGGTGGCTGGAGCTAGGGTTTGGCGGATATGGGTGCATTGTAGTAGTTGTTGGACTACCATGGAAAGGTTTATGCGGTGGTTACTTAGCCATGGACGGTCGTTCTGGGTTGAAGGGTGGAGGACTATGGTGGTCTTTGGTGGCTAGAAGGCTCACAGTGGTGGTAGGGGCTACTTAGTGTGGCAGTACACAGTAGAGAAAGAGGGATGGAGTGTACTATCATGGGCTAGAAGGGTACGAAAGTAGCTCGATGTGGTTTACAGTAGTGTGGTTGGTTGTTGGTGGCGGCTTGAGAAAAGATGCGGGAGAGAGGAGAGGGAGATAGAGGCCTCGAGCTGAGCTGGGGTATGGTGTTGGCATGGGGGGTATGATGAGGCTGAGCTCGACGTCCCAGCGTGACTGTTTCGACGGTAGCTTGAGAAGAGATGCGGTGATGCATAGCGTTAGTATAGGGGATCGAGTGAGATCAGAGAGAGAGAGAGAGAGAGAGACAAATGGTGAGAGAGTAAAGGGCTGAGGAAGAGGAGAGAGTGGTTGGCGAGCTCGTGGGGGGCTACCCACGATGGTGGCTAGTGGTGCCATGGAGAGAAGCCGAGGGAGAAGGGAGAGAGAGGACTACATGGTGAGCTTCTATGACGCCCCCAAATTTCGCTTGGGATCGGACACACATTTGAAGTGTCGAGACATGCAACACAAGGTTACCTACCCCCGTTCATGACATATAAGATGTAATGCTCCTAACATGCATATATTATGCAATATTTGCAGCGGATAATTTTTTTCTTTAACAATACTATGCACCAAACTGGAAATATCTCAAACACTTGGAAGATATTTCATACATAATTACATACTACACAACTGAGATCATAACACAAGTCCAAAATGGATATGATCAAAAGAGTACTGGAGATGCAACTCCATAGTACAAGTAGTAATTCAAATTAACTACTATATTAACATTGACGTTGCACCATTGTTCAATTGATCGTGTTCAGTTGGTTGAATCCCGATTCTCCATTGGGTCCTGTAATAAGCCCAACCATTTGGGCTAGAATGGTAGTTGGAACTACCAAAATGAGATTTGATTACAAATCTCAGCATAAATGACATAACTTAAACTGAAACATAAACTAAACTTGACTTGCTTAAACTGAATTGGACTTAAACTAAGACTTGATTTGATATGAACTTGGAATCTTTTTTCTTTAACTGCTTAAATTCAACTTCTCCGGTGCTACATAGGTCAAAGTTTTAAAAATCGTTTCTATTCCTACCGAAATTGTCGGAATTTTTCATTCTGGAACATTAGCCAACACAGTGGAAGTAAATATTCTGTACCAGATCAAATTCTAGTCGTTTCGGTGTGTTTCGGTCCATTTCTACCGGTTTCCGGTGTACTGGACGAAATATAGATTTCGGTCCGAAAAGTAAACATAGGGGCATGGTTGTGGCAGTTTTGTAATTAATGGGTAACTCTTGGTTTTTTCATAATTTTTGCATGAAAACCAGTGGCAGGGCTGTGGCAATTTACTCGCCCATCCTCTGCTACTTCTCCTACCTTTTAGCAAAATTTCTTCTCCCCCAAACTCCATTCTTGACATGCTATCAAAGCTTTTTGAGAAAAGCTTCCGCATATTGCTACTCTGCCCGTGTGGGCTATGGGGGGCTATGCCTCTATGAACTCTAAGAATGTGTTCATCATTATCATTCGATGAAATTCATCAAAGACTCCAAAATCTGAAATTTTTTTTGGGTTCTCAAATCTTGAAATGAAGTTTCAAATTTCTTGGTCTGTGAAATGAAGTTTCCAATCTCAAAAGGAAGTTTCAAATTGGTTGTCAGCATCGGAAATCACAATTTGCTACACCTCAATGAAGAAGCATACTCCAGTTTGGTTGCTTGAGTTGTATCTTCCATATTCTGGATATAAGTAACCTTGTTTGGATATAATCCAATTCATTCACATGTAGCCTGTATATATTAGCAATGTAGCTAAAAGATCCCTTCAAGCCTGTCCATTTAGTATACTTTTTTGGTTCAAGTTAGTTCAAGCCTCTCATAAGCCCAATTCAATTCAAAGATAGCTAAAGCCTATCATAAACCCAATTCAATTCAAAGATAGCTATGACTTTGATACTTATTATCTCATTTACGAATATAAGTGATTATTTTTTTAATAGTTGGATTGAGAATTTAGAATTATTTTTTTTTTTATACTTGTATTGAAAAGTATTATCGAATTTTTTATGTATGTATATTTTTAAGTCTTGCATTAATGTTATTTTGAAATATAGTTCATATATATAATTATTTTATATAATTTTAATTTTTTTGTAACTTTAAGTATGTCTCCTCATTCTCTTTTTTTTTTTAAATATCATTATTTTTAATAATTTCTCTATTCTTTTTTTTTTTCTTTGTTTCTGTTTTTCAACTCAAATTTGTGATTTTTTAAACTTATATTCATTTTATAAATCTTCAATTATTCCATATATACACATATACATGATACACTTACATATATATATATATATATATTTGTATTTATTATATTAGTTGGTAGTTTATATATACATATAATTATTTTTATATAATATATAATTAATTTCGAAACGGTATCCGAAACGATACCGGTACCAAAATATTTCGTTCTAGTGCCTTAGCCGAAACTGCCACCGGAATGATATTAAAAACTTTGACATAGGTCCCCTAGAGCCATGTGTCCCAATCGATTACCATATCACAGCATAGGTATTTGCACCAGCTATGAGTGCGTTGTATGTGTCACACTGACGGTGGTCCCCATACCTTGTGTGCAACATTGATTGTGATCCCATGAGAACTAATTGTTATTCTATCGGCATTAGTACTTGGCGTGCTCCGATGACCAGCTAGTTAAGTTCTTGCCCGTTACCCGTTGACTGTATTTCATCAACTCAGGAAATTTCACACATATTTAGACATTTCAGTATGAACAAATGAGTTTCACTAGGATATTACCTCATCCTAGCACTTAGGGTTGTGATTAACATAAATAACTTGACTTGACTATTCTCGAAATACACAAACTGTACTTGAGACGAAATGTGATTGGAATACAAAAGGACAGAAGCCCTGAGATAAAATAACATGACTTGAACATAACTCAAAAGACATAACTAACTTGAGATAGTAACATTTTGTAACATGACATAAATATGTAACAGATAACATTTCATAACATGGCATCACATGTAACAAACAACATACTTAACATGACATATTTGCAACAATGAATATTAAATGACATGAATACATGTAACAGATAGCATACTAAACATGACATACTTGCAATGTATAACAATATGTGACAGAATATCTTATATAACAGATGAATAACTCGTGACAGAATAAATTCTATGTAACAGATAAATATGTGATAACTTGAAATTGCATGGCATATATGATAACATATATACATATATTGTAGTTTCTTTACTTATCACCCATATATAGTAAACTACTAGTAAGTTAAAAACTAATTTATCTCAGTTTTCGCATTTTCTAAGTAATTTCAAGTGCGATCATGAGGAACTGAAAATAGTCATTTTTAAAAGTTAAAAATTAATCACTAACAATTAGAAATATGGAAAAATACTAACTTAAAGCAAAATTACCATTTTACCCTCTACATGTAAAAAAATGATCATTTTACCTCTAACTTAAAACTTTTGCATCCTAATTCTAAAAATCACCAAAATTTATATACCTCATGTTAATAATATACATACCTCATTTAAATTTTATCATAAACGCAAATATCAAATTAGAAAAATTTAAATTTTATCATAAATGCAAATATCAAATTAGAAAAATTTAATACTAAACAAAACCATAATAACTCTACAAGAGCGAAAACTTGCATAAGCTTTTTCCCTTCATTTTTGTTGCAATTCTTCCAATTTCAAAACTTATTATCAAACTAAATTTTTGTAACAAAGATCTTTCTGTCCTAAGTTTAAAAATATACTTAAAACACCCACTAAAATATGCTAATCATAACATCAAACTTTTTAGAAAAATGATTCAAACTTTTTAACTAAAAAGGCAAATCCTTGAATCAAATGATTTGATCTATTTCAAATCATCTCCAAGAATTTCAAAAATCTAAAATTTTCTTCTAATTTATTCATAACATATTCCTAAGAATAATTATGTTTTGAATCATCAATAAAAGTCTTCAAAATCAGTAAAACAATACTTGGAATTTTCGGTTTCTTTCAAATTTCTAAAAACAGATTTTTGTTTCTACTTGTTTTGATCAAACTTTTGATCCATAACTTAAAAAGATGTGATCGTCTAACTAAAACATTACATAGTTTAAAAATGTGTACTAAAGCATATCTAAGCTTCAAATTCAATATCACATGGTTAAAAATCAACCAAAACATAAATTTAGCTAAGAACATCAACACTTTGGCCTATTCGAATATCTCTTTGCATAAAATTTTATATCTTTAAAAATAACATCAAATATCATCAAAATATATTCTAACATGTATATAATAGGCTAAGTATCCTCCAATAAAATTATCAAAGCCATTGAAATAGGTTTAAACCACTAAAGATTTAAACTTTCTTAAAACAGAAATTGTTTTTTCTCTTCCAGTTTCTAAGTTTCTAGATCCAAGAAAATATTTTATCAAAACATTTAGTCATGCAACAAATACTCAACCAATAATCATATACACATGTTAAAAATACTCCATAAAAATTTCGGACCAAGATCTATCCATTAGCTTGATCAAAAATTTCAAAATATAACATACTCTCCAATTTATCGCCCAAAATGACCTTTATGAGGTTTAAAAAAAATTTGACTAATCAAATGATCTTCAAATAGACTAAAAAAGGAACAACTTTTATGAAGAAAACTTTGTGAGAAAACACTTACACAAGCTTCGAAATGGGCGTGTAAAATAACTCTGAAAAACTGTCCGAGAGAGTCTTTTATTTTCTTTCTAAGGAACATGAGAAAAAGAGGTAGGATGAGTTTGAAATGAGCTTGAAGACTTCTTGGACAAGTGAGGGATGAAGAGGGGGTTGCTCTTTACAATCCAAAAAAGTAAACAAAACTATCCCAAGATATTTCTTCATGGTGGAATGTTGAGTTGAAAGAGTGAGGTGGCCCCTTTAGCTTATTCCTTCTAGAACCTCCTAGGCCCCTTTTTGAAAGATCTGGTTAGTCAAGTGGGGATGCAAAACTTAGCCAAGAAGCAACGCTAATGTGGCCAAATTCTTGGGCGTTAATGGGCCTTAACCAAAAGGCCCTCAATTTAGGATTTTAAAAGAGTTTAGGTTGCCGTCGATAACAGTGGCAGTGGTGGCAGCGGCGGCTTTCAGTGAGGCAAGGGAGAAGAGAAAGCCATGGGGAATGGGTGAAAGACTGACAGTGTAGGGTTGGGGGGGTGTTCGGTTGGGGGGAGAGAAAGAGAAGAGGAAGCTAGGATTTAGGGCAATTAATCTAGGCCCCACATATTAGGGTTCCTAACTCTAAACCAACGTTGGAGATTAAACGTGAAGAAAACTAACTAAAATAATATGAAGATAAAATAGAAATGTAATGGGACTAAATTAAAATCAAACTTTGTTTTATTAACCCCAAAATAGTATTTTTCATTATAAAATAAAATAACAAAATTTACTAAATAGTTTTAAGAGAAGTAAAACCATCTAAATAAATAGAGTTTTTAACATAAAATGAATTCATGAATATTAAATAAAATTCTTAAAGGACTAAAATCATTTAAATAAAATAATTTTCTAAAACTATATTATTTTTGGGACTCCAAAAATATAAAGAGGCTTACTTTAAAATTAGGTTTTGTTCAATAATACTAAAAATACCCCCATTTAAAATATTTCAAAAACTTTAAAACACTGGACTTCATTTAAAAATCATCTACTAAATTTAAAATACAAATTTGAGATTTAAAACGTAAAGGCAAGACTCGTAACTAATTGAGAGGAAAATGAACAGTTGGTCACACTCCAAGTGTAAGACTCTAAAAAGAATTGAAAGTGTTGACACATCAAACATTGTGCAAGCTGGTTTTATTTATAATTGTAAGTTGTACTATGAAAATAAGATTTTACTTCAATAGCATCTTAGGAGATCTATTGACTAAGGACTTGTTTGTTAGAAGAAGTCTTCTTATCACTTCAATGCATTATATCTTTATCGGATGAGATTGGTCTGAGCTTGTTCTTGTTAGTAACTTGAAGATAATCATTGACACGCTCCCTCAAGTCCAAGGTGGTGAATACCACGTTGAGCTTGTCCCAGATGGTGGTGAATACAGTTGTCAAAAGTGTTGTAGTAAAGATGTCTGCTAGCAAGTCTCAAGTAGATAGGAATCGAACTTTAACGAGTCTCAAAGCAACCATTTTACAAACAAAGTGGAAGTCAATTTCTACATGCTTCGTGCGAGCATGAAAGACTAAATTCGCCGATAGGTAGGTTGCACCTATCTTATCATACCATAAGATTGGTGCCTTGGTGTGATCAACAACAAGTTCATTCAATAGAGACTTAAGCCACTCAAGCTCAGTAGGGCTTTGTACTCAACCTCAATGCTAGACCAAGCTACCGTTGCCTACTAGCTCCAACAGATGAGATTATTGCTAATAAAAATACAGAAACCACCTGTGGAGCTTCTCTCATCACACAACCCTATCCAATTCATGTTAAAGAAGGCTTGAAGTTGAGTGTTGGAGGACTTTGAGATGCAAAGACCAAAAGCGAGTGTGTGCTTGAGGTATTGGAGAAGGCTCTTGATTGATTGCTAGTGAGGGAGTTTGGGATCTTGCATAAATTGTGATAACTTGTTAACTAAAAGGGTAATGTCAAGGTGGGTGTTGGAAAGATATGCAGAGCACCGATGGATTGGGATCATCAAATGTTTCACCATCAGAAGTTGAGAGGCTAGTGGATGTTCCTATAGGGGAGCTAATTGGCATGGCCTCAAGCATCTTGGTTCATTTGAGTAAATCTAGTATGTATCGATGTTAAGTCAAAACTATGGCTCCATTGTCATCGAACTACTCTACCTCCCAAGAAAAAATTTAATCCACCCAAGTTTTTGATTTCGAAGTCAGCAGATAAAGAGTGGAGTAATTGATCAATGGTAGAGGATTTGTAGCAAGTGATTATGATATCGTCTACATAAATCAAAATGTACATAGTGAAGGCATCTGTGTTCTGTATGAGGAGTCTGACCGAGAGCCATGAAATCTAAGTGCTAAGAGTCGATTTGTCAATCCAAAGAACCAAGCTCTTGGAGCCTGTTTGAGACCATCAATAACATTCTGCAGTTTACAAATGTGATGTGGATATTGAAGATGAGAGAAACCTAGTGGTTGTAATATGAACACTTCCTCGTATATATCCCTGTGTAGGAATGTATTTTGAACATCAATGTGGCTGATAGCCTAGCCTACCAAGAAAGCCAAAGATGAAACCATGTGCACTATTATGGGCTTGATGACAGGACTATATGTCTCAAAATAATCAATACCAAATCATGAATGGAAGTCTTTGGGGACCAGTCAAGCTTTATAAGGGTCTATTTGGCCATCAGCTTTCCATTTGATGTGAAATACCCACTTTGAACCAATGATGTTACAAGCTTCACCTAGTGGAACTAGTGTCCATATGCAGTTGCGCAACAAGGGATCAAATTCGTTGCTCATAACTTGACGCCATCTTGGATATTTTACAGCTAAAGAATAGTAGGTGGGTTCAACCATAAAAATGAATGAGTTTTGGCAATGAGAGCTTTTGCTATTGGGTAGTGAATGGTACCATCGTTGTACATTTTGGGTTTGGAAATTTGATTGGGGGAGCTAGTTATCTTGGGATGGATGGAGATTGGTCCCGATGTATCTAGTGGTACGTTTTTATGATTTTGGAGGAGACATGGAGCTGGAGGATAGAGGGCACAACCATGTTTACTTAGCCCATGCAGTAGAATTGTCCCCATAGCTTGGTCCTTCACAAAAAATCAAGAGGGATGAAATTCTAAGTCAGTGTTAGTGGTAGCAATGAAATTTTGGACTGACATAAGGTTTTTGTTTATTTCATGAACATGTAAAACATTGTGTAATATGAAAGGAAAATTCTAGTGTGGAGATTTGGGCAGTGCCCAAGTGTTGGAAAGGGAGTTCATTGCCATTACCCATTCTTATTTGATCTCACCCGATAGATTCCTCAGCTTTGACATTAAGGTTTACTAGATCGGAAGTGATATAATGTGAGGCACTAGTGTTAAAATACCAAGAGGGGTTTGAGCTTTGAGATGGAGATGCCACATAGGCTTGGATGGCTGAGGACTCACTTTGATAGCTATCATCGAACCTATGAAAGCAATGAAGAGCAGTGTGGCTAGCCTTGTTATAAACTCGGCAAACTAGTCTGGGGGGCTAAGGTCTGGCATGCCTCGAGAGCCTCTGTAGTTGCTAGTGTTGTAAGAGCTGTTATTTCTAGAAGAGGATTGTGAGTGCCCACTGCAGCTAGGGTGAGAAGAGATAGACTTATTATTAAAGTTGGCGTTGGCCATTGAAAAACGAAGCTCATGAGTAAGTATATGACCATATAGATCCTTAAGCGAAATAGGCTCGACACAAGTGGTCATAGAGGTGAAAAATAGATCATATTCCGAACCAAGACCTTCCAAAAGAAAGGAAACAAGTTCGAAGTCATTGACGGGTTGATCAGTGGCGGCTAAGGTGTCCGCAAGTGGAAGTAGTTAGAAAAGGTAGAGCTAGCCTTCTTTAGCGTTGCGATTTGGTAATGATGGAAAGAGCCCAAGAAGAAGTAGTAAACATGTTTTCCATGGTGAGCCACACTGCACATGAAGTAGTGCATTTGACAACATTAGTCAAAATCAATTCCGATAGCGAGGAATCCAAAGCACTTAAGATGAGTTGATCCTGAAGCATCCATGATCTGTAAGCCGGGTTGGTGACTTTTGATTTGACGGGGAGTTTATAACTGCCGATTGACAAGAGAAACTGCCATCGACGAAGCTAAATAGGTGCTGAACTTTCATGTACGGAATCCCTCGTGCCTTCAAAGCAAATAGCTGTCCCTCGTGAGTTTGATAGTAATGAGGTTATGAAGCGACATGACAGAGGTGGGCGTGGGTGGCAGTAAAATAGGGACACAAAGAAGAAAAGTTGGGGACATATCAAAAGCAAGGAGGAAGGATCAGTCATGGCTATTGTAACGTTAGTCTAGATGGCTCTTGATACCATGTAAGACTCTAAAGAGATTTGAAAGTGTTGCCACACCAAACATAGTGCAAGTAGATTTTATTTATAACTGTAAGTTGTACAATGAAAAAAGAAGTCTATCTAAATAGCATCATAAAAGACCTATTGATTAAGAACTTATTTGTTAGAAGAAGTCTTCTTATCATTTGGTGGTGTTGTATCTTTATCGAACGAAATTAGTCTAAGCTTGTTCTTATCAGTAACTTGAAGATAATCATTAACATCAAGCAATGCCAATTTTTCTACGTCTAGTTCAATTTTATTAAAAAAAAAAAAAAACCAACCACCTGACATCCACAAAAGAAGGAAACAAGAAACGAAAGGAGTAAGATGTTGTTTACAGAGCAACAATTGAGGAAGAAGAGACTCGTGCATTGCGAAGCCCTTAACGTGCAAAAAAAAAAAAAATGGAAAACCATGTTTAGTTAGAAGGAAAACCCAGGTCTTCACTGAACCCTTTCAATATTTTTTCCTTCAGTTGGCAAGTTCAAAGAGGTCCCTTCCATTTAAGTCTTGGTTTTAGTCTTCAGATTACTTCGCAGAAATAGATCCATACTTCTACATAAATTGATCGAATTGCAAAGCTTACAATTTCTATAATTGAATGTTCAATTGCTGTAGTAAATTTTGGATTAGGCGAAAAGAAAGAAGAAATCATTCTTATAAAAAAAATAGGAAGAAGAAACAAGAAAAAGCGCTCCTAGGACTCTTAGGAAGTAATCCGTTACTATGGGCCCAACTCAATCACGGAAATGCCCTACAAATATAAAAGACCGAAGCCCCATAATTCAAAAAAACATAAAAAATAAATCAGAACCGGCATCGATGGATCTGTGGGAAGAAGAAATTAGAGTGTACGTGCTTTTGGTTATACCTTTTTCTTCTCTTGTACTTGCTTCACTAGCGCTGATGACTCCCAATCCAATTATTCTTTCATGTTCTCAATCAAAGGTCACATATGGATTTGGTGCGGCCTACAATTTGGTTTAAATCTATCTTTGCCCAATGACCCTGCACAAATTGTGATAATTCCCGCCCATAATTGGTGACTACGTTGAAGAAGTTGATTGGACACACCACTGTGACGAGGGGAAACGCGACCGTTGCTGCATTTTTGGAGAGATACCTAGGGCTTAGGGGAAGGAGATTCGCACGGAAGGGGAGGAGAAGCTCGAAGATCTGTGCATTTTGCATTTTTTTATTTTTTAAAGCCACGTTGGCAAGCTCATATCGGATACGTGTGGTGTAACGGCTTCCGTATAGCAATGATCGTTTATAAATATGTTAGGATGAAACAAATAGCTTGGGAGATAGAGATTATAAACAAGATAGTCTTTTTTATATAAAGAAAATAGTTTTTTTTTCCTTTAAAAAAAGTGTGGTGTTATTCATTATTTTATGATGTGATATTTAATAATTATAAATTATTTATTATATTTTACTTATAAATTAATTATTTAATATCAAATCTGGAAATAATGAGATAATAATAAAAAAATATATGATAAATAAAAAAATGATAGTACAATAAAGAATACCATTACTATAAGGATTGCAACTCAAAAACCCAAAATACAGTATTCTGAATTTCTGATCGAAATATTTTTTACCTCTATCAATCTTCTTTCCCCTTATTGCATTTTTTTTTTAAATAAAATTCAACCTAGCTTATAGATGAGTTCAAGTCGAATTGTATTTAGTTAAGTTGGGTTCTGGTTGGAGGGTTCGCTAATCATTTTGTCTGTATCGATGGTTAAGGCAGGGCCAAGTGCTCTTCTACAAGACGCTCGGTAACTCCAAACTCCAGACGCACTATCGTCGTCCATGGCTGCTTTAGCCTTCACACCCCGCCATCAAAGACCTCCAATCCCACCAGTCTCAACTCAGACCAAGTCTCCAAAACCCAGAATCAGACCCAGAGTCTCACTCCAACCCTCTCCGTCCTTCTCAGACCCCTTTGTTCTCCAACTAGCAGAAACCCTTGAAGATTCTCTCCCCACTTCTTCTTCTTCAACACCGTTGCCTCTTCAAAAGCTCAGAGATACCTCCTCGGAGAACCTCCTCTCAACCCCTTGGCCCTCCCGCAAAGACGAGCCCTTTCGCTTCACAGACACCTCCTTCATCAAACACTCCCAAATCAGTCCAATCACTCACCCTCCTCACTCCTCTGATCTATCAGGCGTTTCTTCGAATACCCAGTTCCCTAATATTGTCATTGCTGATGGGTATGTCGTAAATTCGGCGAATTTGTCCGAATTGCCAAGTGGGGTTTTTGTTGGAAGCTTGTTGGAGCTCTCTGAGGAGAGTATCACCAAAAGGGTGTGTGAATACTTGACTAATTCAGTTTGTGGGGACTTGTTTTGGTCTATCAACGGGATTGGCGCGCCGGATTTGACAGTAGTGTATGTTCCGGCGGGTTGCAAGGTAGAGAATCCTATTTTTTTTAAGTACCTTTCGGTTGAGGGTGGTGACGAGGGCTCAAATGCATTGCCCGTATCAAATCCGAGGGTGTTTGTGATGGTGGAGAGGGGAGGGGAGATTGATATAATTGAGGAGTTCCTAGGTAAGGATGAGAAGAAGAGTTACTGGACGAATTCGGTTCTGGAAGTGGTGGTTGGAGAAGGCGGGAAGGTTCGTCATTCATATATTCAAAATCAATCTTCAAATGCTGCTCATATAAAGTGGACTTCTGTCCAGCAGGTGAACTTTTGTTCTTGCTTTTTTCTTGTTGAATTTATGCTTTTTTTATAAAAAAAAAAAAAAAAAAATACAGTGCTTGTTTAATATGTTTGCAATTTGGTGAAGATTGTTGGAAATGTGAATTATTTTCCTCTTTATGCATACAATTGCAGCAATTTTTCTCAGGTATCATTTAGCATGAGGAGATAAATGGGCCACTTTGAGACTTATACATGTATACATATATTGATTTTAGTGGCTTTTGCTAAGTATTGTAAAATGTGTGGTTGTTAACACATATATGAAAAGCACTCACATCAAATTATTGATGAATTGAAACTGAGAACTTTTAAGAGTTATCATCATCCATTATTATCATATTTAATGTAAAGACTTATCCAAAAAAAAATATTTAATGTAAAGATGCTGAATTTATTTGTAATCCCTTTTCTTACTTAAACAAAAATTATAATCCCGTTTGGGAAACGAAAAATCTAAATTGAGGATGACCTTAAGCCATCTTGGTAATCCAAAAATAATTAAGAATAAAAATAAAAGGACATGGTGTTTAATACCAGCTCCATTTAAATTAAGATTCCAATAGCTGAAGGAACTATTTCAAGTGACTGGGCTTTTGTGCAGCCGCTCAAACATAGCCAAAATTTCTCTTGCATATCTGACACACTCAAGGCGCATATAATTCAGTTATATGTGCTTCATGTCTCCTTGGATAGTTTATTTGGCATGCCAAAGTTCCCATCATGTTCATAGACTGATTAGGGTTTCCTTCAACCAGGATATGAAAAGATGGGTAATGGAATTGAGGGCTGTTTCTTTGTGATTCTGTTAAAGCTGGTTCTTAAAATTTAGTAATGATAGCTATTGAAGGTTTTTGGGTCAGATTTCAAGGAATAACTGGTGGATAAAAATTATGAAAAATTTTGGGTTTGAAGGCTCTGAAGGGTATCAGACAGTTCAAAACTTCAAGGGCTGTTTGAATGGTGATTTGAAGAGTAAGGTATTGTTTGTTTTTGCAGATGAGATGAGTTGAGATAAAAGCTGAAAGTTGAATAAAATATTTTTAGAATATATTATTTTTGTTTTGGGATTTGAAAAAGTTGAATTGTTTATTTTATTTTGTATAGGAATTTGAAAAAATTATAATGATTAGATGAGATGAGATAAGAATGGTTTTGAAAACAAACGAGGCCTAAAAGTGTGGCAAAGAAGAGAAGAGAGAGATTGAAATGAACACTCTTGTCTTAATAACCGCATCATTGAATATTCTATAACCATTATAGGTAAGGACTCTTGCAAGCCCAAGACTAACTTGAACTTAAAGAAAACAAACTTGAGACACTCAGGGGATGTTTGGAAACAATTTCTATCTCATCCTATCTCATTTCCTTCCCAAATAGCATTCAATCACAAACACTTTTAATCTAATCATTTCAACTTTACCAACCTTTCAAACAAAAAACAAAATTCAACTTTTTCAAATACCAAAACAAAAATAATATTAAAAAATTATATTCTAACAATACTTCATAATATTTTTTATTCAACTTATTTGTCAAAAAAAATATATTTTATTCAACTTTTTTTTTCCTTTTCCAAGATCCAATAAATACTTAACTCAAACTATCTCACAACTATTCACAAACCATCTTACTACTACTAGTCACAAAATTCTCATCTCATTTCATTCTCCAAGCATCCACTAAAGAAACTCTTAGCTAGTTCTAAACTTGACTCAGTTTCTAATGTATTCCCAATGCACAGGGGTTGTAGAGAAGTATCGATCTTCCCCATATTACAAATATTAGATATAAAATAACAGCCCTAACCAAAAGTTCTTTTGACCTTTAGACTCCTGATGACTTGACATACCAAATAAGACCTGACCTAATTTAGTGTTTCACGTATAGCCACAAAAGAAACTTCAAGAATTTTATAATTTACGGAGTAACAGCAAATCAATGCTCCATGGCTGATACAATACGACTTACCCAGAAAGTATACTCCCCCCCCCCCCCCCCCCAAAAAAAAAAAAAACATCCACGCATGTTTTGGTTGTGTTCACCTCTAGTTCTGGGTACCCTTTCACTTCATTTCCCTGTTGGGCTCTTTCCTCAACATGGAGGATTCAAATTGCAGGGCTTGAGGTGAAACTTTCTTCGTTTGAGGCTTCATAGGCGTCCTTATCTTAATTCATATATGGGTTGTCTGGGAATTCCTCGCAGCTCTCAGGCAACTTTTGTATCATTGATTAAAAGAATCAAAATGAATGTCTAGAACATAACGCACAGGTGATGCTCTAGAATGTGTACCATGTACTTGAGCTCTTTCCTATTCTCATGATCAATAAAATCTTGTTTACCGATCAAACAAATGTCTAGAAAATAGTTTCTATATTGACTGAATTCTAATATACTATGCTATTTGGCGTTGGTCTTGCTATCAGGCTACTACTGAGCTTCCATATGAGTCATTATTTGCTATATAAATTGATACAGGATTTCTTATTGCGATGCTTCAAAACTATAGCTTTGCAAAAAGATAGCGTGTATATCTAAAATGGTGAGATGAACACAGTGAAGAAGCAGTGGAGCTCGTAGGATGAATAGACATATAATAGAAATTAAAGATAGATTATTAATTAAAGCGCTAAAGATATATTGTTTTAGCAAGGCTAATCAAAACAATCAGTGTCCAGTGTGGTGATATATCCAATGCTACTTAGTTACATGACAAGGGGTTCTAAGTTCATGGTAAACTTGTTCTGAGATATTTGAAAGATTGTATCATTGGGAGCTTGGGCCTATGTCACTGCCTCTCACAAAAAGAGTGGAAGGTGATATCATGGATTAAAAACCATTAGGTTTGTGGGTAACTTGCCAAGCAAAAAGTGTTTCTAGGGGCTTGTTCTTTTTTTTTTATATAAGTATTTCTAGGGGCTTGTTCTTGAAATTGGATGGTTGCATACAAGCTAAGTTGCAATCTAATCAATTTCCATTATATGATTGTCATTATTTTTAGCAGATATGTGTAACACCTCGACCCAATAATTCTAAGGCTGGAATATTAATAATTTTATTGGGCCTAAATTATATTTAATGGGCCATATTGGATAAGTCCACGAGCGATAAATTATTAAGATTGATTATGAGTTTTAATTAGGCTCAATAACTAGGTTAAGTTTTGTTTATTATTTATTGAACGAATTAGACTCCTTTTAGAATTTAAAGATCAGTCATTACAAATTTAGTTCAATTTAAAATCATCACTGATTGAAGTCCCTTATGCAATCTCAGTCGCTGCCAATCTTACATTGAATGAGTTCCTAGATCATGTTCTTAAATCCAAACTCTCTTCTTGAATGATCGCAACCGAATCCAAGTCGAACTTGTCGGCACCCTCTCCCAAATATCTCTATAAATATCTCTCTTCCATGTGTTATTTGGAAAAAAACCATAAACCTCCGTAAGTGCAGCGGCCGAAGATACCTAGTCCAATACCGTGCATGTCCCACGTTTACCATGCCAATAGGCTAATAGCCGACTACCTTGTTCCTCTCACAACATCATTTACGTTTTCTCTCCTTCTAGTTCACATGATCAATTTCATGCCGAAAATATTGGATTAATGCTTCGAGGTAAGTAGCTTGATCATAAATTAGGATTAGCATACATTAGCTAGTTATATATATTATTATTAAAGTCAATTATTTGGAAGCCAGTGTTTACGTACCACGCATGTCATAATATTTGCAAGCATGTTTTCATCATGTTTCATTCTACATATTATAATTATATATGTGTTATGCATCTCATGCATTTCACATTACATAAAACACGTAAGCTTACATAAGATCAAGTGTAAGATAAACTTAGAATAGTTAGGCCTCGTTTGGTTACACAGATAAAAGTTGAATAAAATATTGTTAGAATATAATTTTTTAATATTAGTTTTGTTTTAGGATTTGAAAAAGTTAAATTGTTTATTGTATTTTGTGTGGGAGTTTGGGAAAGTTGTAATGATTAGATGAGATGAAATAGTTTGTACTGTGTAACCAAACAAGGTCTTAATCAGATGGTCATTCAGATGCACGGTACCAATGTGATTTATGGGTGGATGTGCAAGCCATGAAGCTAAGTGTGGTCCACCATAATATGTTAAAATACTATTAGCGGCTCCCATTGTTGTCAAGGGATGTAGGATCGGTGCACAACCTTACACACAGGGTTTAGTGTGTGGGCCAGTATGATAAGTAAGATAAACCCTGAGGGATAGCTCAATTGGTCGGGCCTTGGGTTTGCTCCCCAATGGTCACCAGTTCAAGTCCCCTCAGGCCACTGGAGGTTCACCTAGCCGTTAACTTCAGGGGCCCGTGGGATAAGTCTAGGTGCGCGCAAGCTGGCCTAGACATCCACAGATTTTAAAAAAAAAAAAAAAGTAAGATAAGTCAAATAAGCCAAAATAAGTCATGCATGTCATAGCATACGTATGAACAGTCATAATTTTAAGTTCTCAGCATTGAATATTTTATAAAAAACCTTATGTTAAGTATGTTTGCGTTATGATGAGTTTGTGACTAAGTCATCAACTCATTTTAGTTTGTTTTTATGTTTGTAAACCACCCAGATCAAAATATTTAAGAAGGTAGGGCTGTAGGACGGGACTTAGTCCAGGGAGACGTAACAGTGGCCGAGATAAAGTAAAAAGATTTGAAGTTATGATTTTTATGACACGGACTTTGAGAAATTTTAATAAATGCTTCCGCGTGCACTCTCTTATGATCTTAGTATTTTAATAAAAAAATAATTTTATGTATAGAATCTTTGTACTTGACGCTTCCTTCATAATAAAAGAAAATATTTTTAAATCAAGGTCAGTAGGAGCACTCTGACTCCCGTGATTTTTTAAAAAAAATGTCTTTCTTTATTGTGGGGAGTGGGGTGTTACATATATATATATATGTGTATATATACATATATTCACATACACATACACACAAACATACACACACCGATTAGTAATCTTGACTAGCAATATATGGTACTGACCACTGATGTAGGACCCTTATAGACAGCATATCTCTAATCTATGTATAGTCACCTTAGAATAAGAATAAGAAAAGTTAAAGGAGAGTTAGAAGACAGAGAGGGGGGGGGGGGGGGGGGGAGAGAGAGAGAGGGGCAACATGGTAAGGCCAATGTGTCTCAGCTCTCATAACACTAAACATTTATTTAACTAATGTCTGAATTCTATACATACAATGAAGCTTCTTTATCAAGACTCATTTGCTTTTAAACTATTCTGGCTAGGCTAGGACTACTAATTTGATTAGTGAAATGAAAAATCCTAAGAAAATGTGATAAAAGGCTCCACTATTATTAATCCACTAATAATCCAGGGCATGCTTATTTAAGAAAATAACAAAATTATGTTCAGGAAATTAGTGAGGCGTAGATCCATAACATTTCTCCTAATTCACAGGAAATAACCCAATTAAACCTTACTTTCAGTCATAAGACAACATGATCACGATGGACTTTGGGGGGTGACGTATAAAATTATAATTTTTATATTCGAATTTCCAGGGTTTACTCAAAGTCTCCCCCCCCCCCCCCCCCCTCTTCAGTGCTGATAATATTTGTGCAAAGCACATCAGGATACAGCCTAGTGGTTAAAGGAAGAGCTGAAGGATCAGATCAAACGTCCTGTATTCGATTCCCCACTAGAAGTTCCCTAGATTACCTAATCCACAGTTCTGGCTGGTGTGGTCCTGTGTTGGAGTTTACTCCCCAGGGATGGGTTTGAAGGGTGGTCTGACTATGGTTGTGAGACCAGTAAAATCTATAATGCGACCCTCTCATATATCTAACCTCATTGTCAATTACTTTCCTTGAGGGAAGTTTCTGTTCACTATGTGTTTGTGTTGCCTGCTGTGCTCACGTGTCTGTGAATATGTGGTTTACTTCCATCTCTTTAAAAACTTGTATTAATTATTCAATTAATGCCTCATAGATGCTTATGCCTTTTGGAGCTGTGATGTTTTCATTCTTGATTATCACCTAGGCACCAAATGTTTGTTAATATGAAGTTCATGAAATTCTTTGAAGCCTATTCTGATCATTTTTTTTAACAGCATATCTTTTGACATTAATCCAGAAATGGCTGATCAATAATTAGAAGTTGATAATTTACAGGAATCAGCTAGTACATACGAACTCGTAGAGGTAAGCAGTGGTGGAAAATTGAGCCGGCATAATGTCCATATTCAGCAATTGGGCCCAGAGACAGTCACAGAGTTATCCTCATTGCATTTGTCTATCAATGATCAGACACAAGATCTACATAGCAGACTAATCTTGGACCATCCACGAGGTTATTCTCGACAACTTCACAAGTGCATTGTGGCACATTCTCAAGGACAAGCTGTATTTGATGGGAATGTAAAAGTCAACAGGTAATTCTGCTCTATTTGACGACTAGTTATCATGAGTACACTTTAGTTTTGTTCCACATTATCCTGTGAACTATTTGAATCATATATGCTGTGTACATTCTTAGTTCCAAGACTATTCAGTTTCTGAGTTATTGTTTGTTGAGGGCTATTGCACCGCATTGGCGGGCACAATTTTTAATTTGATGGCCTTTTATTATTGAAGCTGACTATAAAATGATGGTTAGTTATGTCACAGACTGTCTTGAGTTGCATTCTTATTCTAGTCATTTATCTAGCTAATACTGTTTGATTTAGACGTCCAGTAACTAGTTGCTTGCTGATAGATACACCTTGTTATCTAGAACTAAAAAAATGGAAGAAAGAAAGAAGTGCACATACTTGCATCGATTTAAATTTTTGCTATATTTTGCAGATTTGCACAGCAGACAGATGCAGGGCAACTAACAAGGAGCCTGCTCCTTGAACCTCGTGCAACTGTGAATGTCAAACCCAATCTCCAAATAATTGCAGATGATGTCAAATGCTCCCATGGTGCTGCAATTAGCGACCTAGAAGAAAGCCAGCTCTTCTATTTCCTGGCACGTGGAATCAGCTTAGAGACAGCAAGAAAGGCTCTCCTCTTCTCCTTTGGAGCTGAGGTGGTAGAGCGTATGCCTTATTCTTTCCTCAAAAAGAAAGTAGAGAGCCAAATTAGAGAATTGTTGGATCCCACAGTTAAAGGGTCCTCATAGTGGACTGTGGACTTGTAAGTTTTCTTGTGTTTATTTGTTTTAAGATAAAAAGCTGTGAAATTCTAGAAAATTTTGGTCATTCCGAAATTGTATACAGCCTCCATTTAAATTTAATACCTAAGGAAAGGGGAAGAGAAAAGAAGGGGGAAGAAAAACTACAATTAAACTCCATTTCTTATACTTCTTTCAGTTTTCCTCCTTTCTGAATTCGAAAATCATTGGTGTTCATGTGTGTGAGACCTTGAAAATCACTTGATTTCAGCGGCAATGTATTTGTATTCGCAAAAGATACTTTTCGTGGAAACTTTCTTTTGAAATCATCAACGAAACTAATCGTAAGTGATTTTGCATTCACATCTCTCTCCAAAAAAACAAAGATTTTTTTTATGTTACCTATTAAAAAACAAGGATTTTATAATTTTTGGAGTAGGAAGCCTTTTACCTATTTAGTTACATCACCAATTCCTAATTATGTTTACCCAATTTACATGTCATTAAATGGAAATCAAATAATATAGTAAGTAAAGTTAAAATTATTAGATGCCAATTGATATGACTAATTAAGTTTGGATCACTGATGCTTGGTTATCTAAAATTTACCGCTTAGATAGCCCTCTTGATGTAGCACCACATGTGGTTTATTAAAAATTTTAATATACATATATATATATATATATATCCATTAAATAAGTGCCAATGAGATGAATGATGATTTTTCATCCAATTTTGTTTTATTCTGCTTCTTTTCATTTTATTCTTTTCTGCCATCCAATTTTTCCCTTCTGACCCCTGCTTTTATGACTTTTTTTTTTTTTACCCCTGGCTTTATGACGTGTTTTCATTTTGTTTACTTCTACTTCTTTTTGGAAGGATTTCTTTTCCTTTTTTACTCTTGCTTTTATGACATAGTTCCATTCTTTTTCACTCCGCTTGTTGCTCAAATGTCTTGAACTTCAGCAAAGAACTCATACCCACAAAGATGAAACGAATACAGATTGATTCAAAATTGAAACAAAATAGATATAAAGAAACAAACAAACACACACACACAGAGAGGGGTGGGGTTTGTTCTTCGTAGACGACAGCTGGAGAGATCAAAGCTTCATCCAATGGTGGAGAGAGAGGAAGAGAACTGGCCACTGGCCACATCTTCATAGATTGACCCAAAAAAATGGAGACACTGGCGGTTGTTCTTTGTTTCAACGGCTGCAACTTCATCCAGTGAGCGAGAGAGAAGCAAAGAAATGGTAGGAGATGAGATGGGGAGATGGGGAGAGTTTTGTGAGAAAGTTGGTGTTGGCGCTGTGGGGGAGGAGAGAGAGAGAGAGAGAATATATTTAGAGTTTTGTAGAAACGGTCTCATAGGGTGCAGAGGTTGGGCTTTGCAAACATTTGGAGAGTACTTGGGCTTCTTATGTTAAAATTTGAGCTTCCCACGTGGAAAAACACACTACTTAAAAAGTATCCTAAAAAATACTAGCTCTTAAAAAAATAAATATTAATCTTAGGTGACATGTTATTTTCTTCGCTTTTATATTATGTGATTATAGAATTTATTTGTTACATTTTGGTATTGGACATTATATTGCTTTTGACTATTTTACATGTGATTAATTACAAATTTATAAATAAAAAGTGCTTCTATTTTATTTATGTGACTTATGGATTGTACAGCCATTATTCTTCTTAACCATACAAGTGAGGTAAAATGTACATTCATAAATATATTTAAGAAATTTCATACATTACTTTTTTATATGTTTTAATTATTACAGGAGTATCTACCATATTTACAAAAACATTTTAAGTAAAGTTTCAGAGAAATAATGGATTGTTTATGTAGGTGCAGAAATAAATTAACTTGGACAATTATATCAGAACAAGCTGAACATCCTCTCCATCAGTCATGTAACTGAAGCAATATAAACATTTCAAATCTCTTGTTCTAAAAGTCTTGATGCTGTAATTAGAAAAATTCTAAACATAAACCCCTACACCACACACCATCTATTTTTTAAATTTTATTTTATTTTTTTCTTTTATCAAATGTTTTGTATATAAATAATAAATAAAAAAGTTGAAATAGTTTAAAAAGAAAAAATCTAAAAAAAAATTTTAAAAAAATTTTAAAAAATAAAAAAAATGAGGTGTGTGGTGTATGGGAGCTTATGAGTAGCAATGCTCCTGTAATTATATGTTTGAATAAAACACTGACTTATATATAAAGTCGATGTTTGTTTTCCACATTTTATTATGTTTGGTTTAACTTTTGTAAATTTATGGCTTATTTTAAATTTGTTTGAGTTTTTTTTTTTTAATTTAGCTTCTCATTTATATTTTTTTTTTCAATTGGGCACTGCCCTTCCTAGTGTGTGTGTATATATATATATATATATTCAAATCAAGAGAGCATCCCAAAACACAAAAAGAAGAAAATTGAAACCCTAAGTTCTTTATACCACTTTTATATTTCTATTTTTTTTTTAATAAACCGCTTGACATGTATGGTAGTGCAACGTCAAGATGATCATCTAAGCTGTAAAATTTAATGGCCAACTAGCATTTTTCTTACGTTTATAGTTTTCATTTAAAATTAGTAGAATCTTTTGGTTTTTCTAACACGTGATTTTACCAACTCATTCTTTTTTGGGTTTTGTAACTAATGGATTCATCTCTAATGATTCAGTAACATAACTCTGAAGAGGTGATTAATTTGACTAAACCAAACTGTATACATTGGATCTGTCTAAGGTGGATTATGTCAATAGTTAGTGTACTATATATCCATCGGAGCACTGCAGTTGGAGTCTTCAACCTGCACATCCATAGAAAGACCTCATGCTAAGCAGTTCTATCCAAATCCTCTTAAAGAAATCTCTACATTCCATACTACTTCTGCAGAAAGCGCAACGAAGTATATCACTTATTGGTTTTTTTTTTTTTTTTTACAACGAAGTATATCACTTGTAACGGAAATAAGATCAATCCTCTGCTCCACTTAAAATGGATGTACTCCATATAACACTAGGAGTTTTGATCTTTGTATTTCTACAAGTAATTAGATTGATAAGCGAAATGATTAAAATATGGCTAACACCATAGTCACAAAAACATCTTCGTCTTCCAAAAATTGTTTTATTTCTTTATGAAATGGTCATTTCCAACAATACCAATACCTCAATTTCAAGGATTTCTGGCATGTGAAGTTTATGAGGGACAAAAGGTTATATTGTAGCTGGTTGCCCTGGAGCATCTATAAACTGGAGGATCATTATCACTTGGATAGGTGTGGGCAAGTTTGCATAATTGCTTGAACCTTTGGGAGTACTCATTAGACTGGCAAGCCTGTGGACTGCTATAGTTCCCAGTGCAGCAATATCTTGGATCCTTCAAAACATCACAAGCACTGTAACACCCGACATATCGACCATCCTTGTTCGTGGCGACTAGGCTACCCGGACACACGTTACTCACATCTTCAATGCAATCTACAACAGGGCACAAACCTGTTCCTCCAAGCAGAGACCCACCATCCGGTTGGATCCGGACAGGCAGGTTGTGCCCGTGGTTCAAGCTCACTTCATAGGAGACCACCGATTGTTTGATGTCAAAATTGAGTAAGGTCACCGGATAAGTGGGTGGTGGGGATTGGCAATCTATGGTGCCAGAACCACAGTCCCCAGTTTCACATGAAAAATAGGAGACATTGTAGGCACAGTTTGTCCTAGCCCAAATGCTTCCACTCCATTGATCAGGCATTGAGAATAGCTCCAAGGTTCCCGAACCGCTCTCAGGATCAGCATCACCAATTGAAGGGCTGGCAGCAAGCCATATTGTGTAAGTGCATTGGTTTTCGAAGTTGAACATTACCTCAGAGTGTGCACCTGAAGAAGATAAGCACAACTGGTTCAGATCAATCACAATGGTTTTATCACATTAAGATGACAGGAATGCACAGAAAACATAAGAAAGAATCAATTACCTGTAATTAGTAACAAGAGAAGAAGGTTGATAAGAGTTTTGCTACCCATCAAACCTTGGCTTTTGAGTTATCAGATGTGAGAGCTGGGTTAATGGAATAAGTTGACAAAGGGAGAGTTTATAACTGTAGAGGCTGAAAGCGTAGCGTATCGGGTTATACTTATTTATATGGAAGAGATCACTGAATTTGGAAGGAAAGTATAATTGGAATGTAAAAGCTTTTTTGGCTGTAAAACTTGGCTTCCATGGATGCCAAAAGTGTAGCTACAATACCATCAATGCCTGATTTCAACCTAAGGTCAGCATGCTGTTTTGTTCTATATAGATGTTGAAGTGAGCAAGGCTGTCACTTTCCAATTCTAAGCCCCATTATTCTTTAAAATTTGTTTTACTCTTTGGAATTCCATTGGCTTTTAGAAAGCAAAGACATTCCTGAGAAACATATCCATTAAAAGGTGGCCCAACCGGCATCACAAAAAAAAAAAACAATTGAAGACTAGTGGTGCAAATTCAGAAGAAATTTCCAATTTGGGTCCCAAGTTTTTTAGTAGTTTGATATGCAATTCGAAAATTGGATTATTGTTTCGGGTGCAATATCAAATTTCCCTCACTATGTTACTGATTTAGCTGATGATCTGTGTCTTCCATCTTAGGTATAAGACAAGAACAATGCAAAGATTTCGTTTGAAGTCTCCTTCCCCGATAGAAGAATCTCGATTCCATCACTGATGGTACTAGATTTAGGTTGACTTTGATTTCATGTAGAGAAAAGTGTTACACATCCGTACTCTATATTCAATAGGATTGTTGAAAGAAAATTTATATTCCAAATCAAATTATGTCACGTGAAATATATGTGATGTAAAGATCTTAAAATAGAATTATTATTATTATTAAAATTATAATTAGAATTTGTTCGTATTTTTTTAAAAAATAATATTTATTATTAACGCTTTTATCATTACCGTCCCCTTTGTTGTTAAGCTTTCATTCAGTTTTTTCCTTTCTTCTTGAATTCTTGAAGAAAACTTATACAACATCTTTTATTTCCATCATTTGTTTTAAAACTAAAACAAATTCAGACCTCTATTTTAAAAATTGAGGGTTAGTCAGTGATGTTATAGGCCTTTAACGTTGTTAAGTTTTAATTGGTCATTATCGTCCGTTTTTCAACCATGCTGTTTGACGTAGCCAGCCATCATGTTAAAAGTATCTACGGCAGCACGGGATCCACCTTTAATGCCTCATTTGTGAAGGGGTTCAAATTCCTGGAAGACGTTTCTTATATTAATTTGGCCGAGTTTCCTGATGAATTTCTACTACCTTTTTATTCGTTTGGTTTTTGTTAAAAAGGGGGTGGCGTACGTCTAGTGTCAATTTTCTATTTTGAGTGTGTTGTTGTCTATCTATACAATATAGAAAAAAAAAATTGTTAGAGAGAGAATAAAAAATTTTAAAAAAAAAGGATTGTATTTAGATAATTTTGAGAGTATTTTCAGATAAAATAAATATATTCTTTTGGTAGAGCTATGAGTTTAATCACTTGTGCAGAGTAGGTTTGAGTTATACGACAATCAGTTAGGCTGACGTTATATCTTGGAGGAGTTAAGTCAAAAGTAGTTATACTGTATCGGTTAATTTGAGATTTTGTTTACAGTAGAAGGATTGAATCTCTTTAAAAATAGCGAGATTTTCGTGCGTCAGTTCAAACTGATTTCGTTTGAATGTTAATTTTATTATAATTTTTATTATATTATTGTGTATTTTCACCAATATAGTTTATCCTTTTAAATAACAAACAAAGACGTACATTTAAACTGGGATTACAACTTATCACTCTTTCTGTGTACATACAGAATGAGTGAATGTCTCAATATTGGTTTAGAACAAAATTTTAACAGAATCAGATGCAGGTGTCTAGAGCATAATTGTTAAAGGAAATATATAAATTACACAAACTTAACGGAAATTTTACCATTTCTAAACTAGTTCTGTTTTTTTTTTTTTTAAATTGAGTGATGCTAAATAAAAGCAAAGTATCAGCAACCCATATAAACTCTTTGAAAAAAAGTAGGACCCATCATATAAATTAATTAATTAATTAAAAAAATTAGATTGATTCGAGTGAGTTTTACTTTCTTTCTTTTTTGCAAAAAACTTCTGCATCCTGGACTTGCACAAATCATATTTCAGTAAGTCCCAATAGGGTTCAGATGAATACAAACAATCTCATATAGGAGTAATGCTAATGCTAGTGTTAAGGACATGTCTCACTTCCCCTCTGTAACCGTTCGACCACGCACTGTCAAGTAGCTCTGATGTGATCCACTTGAAAAAACTCTGATGCCTAAGTCAGCAAATGCAACTAAAGAATTTTAGAAATCAAGAAAAGAGTTCGATCCCTTATATCGAGAGTTACCTAATATATATAGGCTCATATAAAGTATTTATCTTATTCAAAATTTATCGGTACAGATCATCACTCTATACTTTGAATGATCATGCAACTATATGAGGTCTTTATCTATTCATGAAAGATGGCGTGGTGCATGTATAATTTTGATTCACTTTGAACTCATTTATTTCTTTCAATCAACTCAGGGCCTTTGCTATGGGCTTCTCCCTTTTTGGGCTTTTACGATTAAATTGGCTTTTTGGTTTAAATAGGCCCTACAGCTACATACAGACTTAAGGCGTATAAGCCCTTTAAAGAAGTGAGACTCATCATTTAAAAAAAAAAAAAAAAATTAATTACTTCATATGGGTTCCACCTTCTTTCAAATGACTTACATATCTTAGACTTGCACAAAATGTTTTTTATAAAAGAAACCGTCGTTCCATGCTCATTTTTTTTCCTTTTGATTTTTTTATTAATTTTCTGGTTTATTTCCCCTCTTGAAAATGTGACATACCCCAAGTCAGCAATAAGCTAGCTTTAAAAAGCCTTAAAATAATACCTTTTTTGTATTAGCAATTTAGCTAATATGACAGCTGCTACATTCAAAAAGAGAAATAATATTTATAGGTTTTGGGTGTCCAAGTTTCATACTCTTTTTTAAAAAAGTTAAAAAATTTAGAATTCATAAGAAAAAAATTATTTTTTAATAGTAAATTTAATTTTTTTTTTTGTAAATGAATACACGAAACTTCTATACTCTAACTAAAACTGTATCTAACATTACTTATTTAACCAATAAAAATCCAAAAATAAATAGGAAATGTAGGGGCCTTTTGTGTTGGTCTGGGCCCTGGAGGAGATGCGGGCTTATCTGTGCTCCCAACATATCCGGGCTCAAGGTGTATCTTATAATCCAATTTTAATTTTCTTTTTCGATTTTTCGGCCCCTCCATTTTTACATGCTCAATTTTAGGGTTGCTTAAACCCTAATACTAGGGTTGCTTCGGATAAGGTTTGAAAAAATATCCCAAGGCAAAGTAAACTAGCAGTTTTTTCTTCAACCAAAGCTCTCTCTGTATCTCTCATGGCTACTGCTCTGTCTATTGCTCTTGATGTTCATTTTACAGGGAATCTCTCGGACACAAAGAGACCCATTATCTTCAAATCTCCGCTCAGACAACACCCAACCAGAAGATTTACCATTTTGTGCAGCTCTTCCAAGTCTCCCCAAAAAGCCTCACCCAATTTGATAGAGCCATACCAGAAAAATCCATCTTTATCCGAGCAACTCAAGCCTCTATCCACAACCACCCTCTCAAATCCCACCAAGGACCAAACCCATCTCATGTCCAAGCCAAAGTCCACCTGGGTGAACCCCACCAAGCCGAAACGCTCCGTGCTCTCCCTTCAGAGGCAGAAACGCTCTCCTTACTCATACAATCCTCAGGTCAGAGAGCTCAGGCTCTTTGCTCAGAAGCTCAATGACTGTGATGAAGCTGCTTTCTTGGCTACTCTTGAGGAAATTCCACACCCACCCACCAGAGAAAATGCACTTCTAATACTCAACTGCTTGAAGCCATGGCAGAAAACGCGTTTGTTCCTCAATTGGATCAAGACCGAGAATTTATTTCCCCTGGAAACTATATTCTACAATGTCACAATGAAGTCTTTGAGGTTTGGAAGACAGTTTCAGCTCATGGAGGACCTTGCCCAGGAGATGATTAGCAATGAGATTGAGCTTGATAATATCACATACTCCACCATCATTACTTGTGCCAAAAAGTGCAATGATTTTGATAAGGCTGTGGAGTGGTTTGAGAGGATGTACAAGACTGGTTTGATGCCTGATGAAGTGACTTACTCTGCTATCCTTGATGTGTATGCGAAATTGGGTAGTGTTGAGGAAGCTTTAAATCTGTATGAGAGAGCGAGGGCTAGTGGGTGGATACCTGACCACGCTACATTCTCTATATTAGCGAGGATGTTTGGTGCATCTGGGGACTATGATGGTATTAACTATGTGTTGCAAGAGATGAAGTCTGTTGGTGTGCAGCCTAATTTGGTAGTGTACAATACGTTGTTAGAGGCAATGGGTAAGGTCGGGAAGCCAGGTTTGGCTAGAAGTTTATTCAATGAAATGGTTGAATCTGGGTTAACTCCTGATGAGAAAACGTTGACCGCACTTGTTAAGATTTATGGCAAGGCGAGGTGGGCACGAGATGCCTTAGAATTGTGGGAGCAAATGAGGTCGAACAGGTGGCCGGTGGATATGATTTTATATAATACTCTATTGAATATGTGTGCAGACCTTGCATTGGAGGAAGAGGCTGAGAGGCTATTTGAGGACATGAAGAGTTTAGAGTATTGTAGTCCGGATAGTTGGAGCTACACGGCAATGCTTAACATATATGGGAGTGGAGGAAAGGTTGACAAAGCGGTTAAATTATTTGAAGAAATGTCCGAGTTGGGTGTTGAACTCAATGTGATGGGCTGCACATGTTTGATTCAGTGCTTAGGGAAGACCAAGAGAATTGATGACTTGGTTAGAGTGTTTGCTGCATCTGTTGAAAGAGGGGTTAAGCCAGATGATAGGCTTTGTGGATGCTTGCTTTCTGTTGTGTCTTTATGTGAGGAAAATGGAGACGTTGATAAAATTCTTACTTGTTTGAACCAAGCTAACCCAAAGTTGTTTTCCGTTGTGAAGTTGGTCATAGAAGAGAAAACTAGCTTTGAAATCTTGAGGGATGAGTTCAAGAGCATTCTCGGTGAAACGGCAGTTGAAGCCCGAAGACCCTTCTGTAATTGCTTGATTGATATATGCCGAAGCAAAAAGCTTCACGAGAGAGCTCATGAGTTGCTCTACTTGGGAACCCTGTATGGGTTGTACCCAAGTTTACACAGTAAGACTGTAGATGAGTGGTGCATGGATGTTAGGTCCCTATCTGTTGGTGCAGCTCTAACCGCACTAGAAGAGTGGATGGGAACTCTATCCAAAATTGTTCAGCGCGAGGAGGCTTTACCGGAGTTATTTTCAGCTCAAACTGGCACAGGAACGCACAAATTTTCTCAAGGACTGGCCAATTCCTTCGCTTCTCATGCCAAGAAACTTGATGCACCATTTAGGCAGAGTGAAGAGAAACTTGGTTTTTTTGTGGCAACTCGGGAAGATATAATGTCATGGGTGCAGTCACGGCTTGAAAGCCCTGCTGTTGCAGCATAAATGATTATGAACCAACAGTAATTACAGTGGCGATAGCTTTCATCATTGCTTTAATATGATGATACTTGTAATTTGGATATGTTATATTAGCTTTAGTCATCCATCTAAAAAATGTCAATTACATATAGCTTTCACCATATTGCAGTCCTTCATCTGCTTTCTAGTTTTGAAATTCAGCAATATCTTATCTTGATATCAAACCAGATTGTACGCTTTGATTTCCTTCAATTCCTCTGAAATGCAATAATTAATCATTGTTCTCCCTCAAGATGCAGGGCGAAGTGATTTTACTAAGTTAAATTCGTTAAAATTAGATATATATATATATATATATATATATATATCTGAAACTAAATGCTTAGTTGGAAAAAATCAACTTCTTGTAGCTAAGAGAGGATTGAGAACTCTTTATGTAGTTTGCCAAAGTGATATTGACCATTAAGAATCATAACTTGCATGCTCTTTAATTTCCTTTAAACTTCAGTAGGGTTGCAAATGAATTAGTCTATTTGGCTCGGTACTTGTCCGGTTAAACTCGAATCGAGCTCAATTTCAGCCCTAATCGAGTTAGCTTACCGAGTCGAGCTTGAACAAAGAATAAATAAAAATTTCGAGCCTGAGCTCAAGTATTTTAAATCAAGCCAAGCTCGACAAACCAAATACTGACTCGGCTCGATTCGCTTACAGCCCTAAACTTTAGAATCTTTACCAATTTATTGATTATAAAACTAAAATTTTACGAAGAGAGAAATTATATGTGTATGTGTCCACTAAGCTCAATAAACTTTAAATTAAAATTAGTAAATGTCATTTTAAGAGCTTAAATACACTTTTTTTCTTTTTAAAAGAGGCAAAAACTTCATTTTTATTAAAAAAACTCACTCAGGTTGAAGAAAGTCACAAATACAAAAACTAGCGCCTAATATACGAAAGACCCCATTTATCAATTCAAAGAAGGCCACAAAAACATCTCTCTCGAAACTCCTCATCTAGAAAATCTAGAGTCTAATCCTTTACACCCTCCTTAGCAAAAAAATCCGCAACCATGTTAGCTTCACAAAAGATATGTCGAACTTGAACATTCAGCACTTAAAACAAAGGAAGAGCTTCTTCCCAAAATTGTCAAAGGAGGCCATGCACTCCCCCTCCTCATAACAAAAACAATTGGTTTTATTTTTCAAGTTTCTGTACCATCATCTCACTCATTTTATTGTATTGACAGCCCTAATCGAATTTAGCTTTCCGAGTCAAGCTCAACAAACTACAGACCGACTCAGTTCGGCTAGATTACAGTCCTAAACTTTAATATCTTTACTAATTTATTGATTATAAAACTAAAATTTTACAAATAGAGAAATGATATATATATCTAAACTCAATAAACTTCAAATTAAAACTAGTAAATATCATTTAAAGATCTTAAATACACTTCAAACTCTAATCCTACCCACAGTTACCTTGTCTAAATTGTCGAAGTCCCTCTCTTGGGCCATGCACTCCCTCTCCCTGTAACTCTCCTCAGAACAATTGTTTAACAATTGGTTTTATTTTCAATCTCTGCACCATCGTCTCACTAATTTTATTGTATTGACATAACCTTACAAAACTCTTCTCGTACTCCTCTTTTATCCAATCTGATAGACCCAAAACTCATTGACTGATTTTTGAATGTCTTTGAAAGATGATAACTCTACAACTAATTTCATAAGCAGAAGGCTCACAATATATGTTCTAAGTAAATTGCCAACTCTTGTAACCTGCAGTGGTGAAAATCCACCACAAAAATTATAGTGTAGCTCATTGTTGACAAGGGAATCATCAAGTTCTGTAAGTAAATCTGTAACCCCCCACCAATTTACAACCACAATTTCTAGGCTTTGTAAAGGAAGAAAGAAAATGAGCAATTGAATGAAAAGACTCTCGTCCTATGCAAAATTTCTATTTTTTTCTTTCTAACAAAAAAAAAAAAAAAAACAAGATTTGTTTTTCTTTTTCCTCCACAGAGCATTTCCCCACCACCCCCGCTGGCAGATTCCCCGTTTTCAACCTTGAACCAATTCTTTTTGGCATCTACTCGAAACCTTGGTGAATATCTAAGACTAGCCTTTTGCCAGTATCATACAGGACTCCCTCTATTAGCTGTATTCTTATGCTGTGCAACAGAAAATAAAGCTCATTTGTGAAACTTCGGCAACCGGTTGGAGTGGCTCGAGTTGAAAATTGGAGCTTCCATTTCATTAGTAGATCACTCGTGTATGAAGGTTTCACAGGTACTTTCCTGATGACTTCCAAATTCTTCCTTCAAGTGATATAACCATAACAGTGACATCATCATGGTATTTTCTCCGATCTCCTTGTGGGATGTCCAATAATTCATGAAACTCCAATCCTGCAAAGCAAACCACTGCAAGTTTACTACCTGGAAACGCACAAAATAGGAGTAGACTGGAAATCATTAGATTTGAGTGATGTGGAGAAATGAACACAGGGTGAATGGAGTCTCTACTCTCATTCGGCTCGCATTTATTCCAAGAGATCGAATTTAATCTCGATTAAAAGAGTTTAACAGACTACCTAAACAAAACAAACCCTGCTACAGGGGTTGAAGAGCACTTTCAAGATGTCGACATTTAATCGTATAACCAAAGGGTTGAGCTATATTGTGTGCAATATTATATAGAGGGGTTGTACTTATCAAAAAAAAATATTATATAGAGGGGTTGCATTACTCAAAAACAGCCAAATGAACAGAATACAAAATGTTATTCACTTTAGAGTTATTTTCAGACATTTGGAGGATATTGTTAAAACCGCTGATCCTCATACTAACAGATCAGATAGCTTAAGGCAAACATGCAACCATACACAATTTATATGCCAACATTAGAATTTGGCGATCAATTTAGTTACTTCCCATGTAAAAGTATCTTCTTTATCTGATAGTATTTCCAACACTAGAATCTTAGGTTGGGGTTAAGACATAGTAGAGTTGGCTAGAGTACATCAAATAATTTTTCTACCAACTCTTTCATCATCTCAAAGACCACTTGTACAGTTCACATATAAACATCAGTGTTTGAGAAATGAATGACGAGATATTAAATGGTTGGAAAACTATTTACCAGCTTTCTTGGCTGCACGAAAAAGAAGCTCCTCTATCAAATGTTGTGCAGGATCTCCATCAGGGAACTTCTCCATGAAACTCTCAACAAGAGAAACCACTTCCTGATTACTCAGATACTGATATAGACCATCAGATGAGAGGATTAAGAACTGATCTCTAGGACAGAGTCTTTGGTGACGAAGAGAAGGTGAGCAGGATATGTAAGGGGCAGTACCAATGTACTCATTCCGAAACATTTCCAGCAGTGCATCATTCCATTTGGGCTGCACCAACACGTACATCATGTTATTATGCAAATCTAGACACTGACAACATATGACATATACAAATAAACTATATATGAAAAGCTTCATTCAGTGGACATGACGCACAAGTATGACTGACTCTTTTGGCTGCACTTGCAAGTTAGTATGCTTACACCACCACCAGAATAGTTTCTACTTTGATTCGATTGAATCATACAACATATGATTTATTGCATGGAATGCACACGGGACATGTGCACAATCAAATCTGACATTGTGCAACTTGAAGCAATGAAAGAACATTTTTATACGTAATAAAACTTCATTAAAAAATGCAAGAGGTGCATTCAGGTATACAGGAAGTATACAGAAGTGACATTTCTAGAAGTAGAAAAAGATATAAGAAAATTATGAAAAATACGCTCATCAGTTGAAAACTTATTAATCAAGAAACGGAGGGGTGGATGAGCTTGGTAAAGATGGGTTACTCCATTAACCACCAATTTAGTTTCACACAACAATCCAGCAGATGTGATAAACATCACGCACGAATATCAGAATATATCAAGATACCATATAATTTTCAAAGCATGAAGATTTACTCCTATGAAACTACCTATGAACTATCCCACTATATTATTATTAAATGAAAACTAGTGCTATAAACTTATATCATGCACTCCCCATTTTTTTAATAATAATATGCATACTTAAGTTAAGCTTATAATAATAAATGGAATTATTAAATGAAATTTTTAAAGAAATTTTTACTTTTTGTTCAAATTACTAGTCTTTTAGTTTTACTAATGTGTTTTTTGGTTTTCCCAAACTTATAATCTTTTATTTGGCACACTATATAAATAGCTCTTTGTCCTGCTCTTCATTAAAGCAAAATTTATGAGTTCTCTAATCATTAACGTAAAAATAAAGAATAGTACAGGGTTAGGATCAAGTTGCTCAACCCAAATTTTGGCGATCGCAATACTGACATTTACACTCCTTCAAAGGTTCTATTTATTATAGAATGCTAAAATGTATTCTAACTTGGAAAATGTTAGGTTTCCCCCTGTCCGCCCCACAAAAAAAAAAAAAAAAATGGTTGAATCGTAAAAAAAAATAAAAATTTACTTTACAGATTTATTAAATTTTGAAAGGTAAAAAAATAAAACACATTCGGTCAAATTGGGGGCTCTTTAGAAGGAACCTTCTAACTTATTTACATAGAGTGTTTCTTCATCTAATAACTTTGGCCATTCCTGCACATCGCATAGGTTTATAACTCGTTAAAGTATCATTCCTAAACTTGCCTTCTTCTGTTACATATTTGTTATCTTCCCTGCCCCAATCCCCAGCCCAACTCCATGATAAGAAAAGGACAAATAGGTTGGTCATTCACAACATACAAGTATGTTGTACATCTTACCTTTTTTTTTTTTTTTTATTGGCACTTCCGAGAACAATGTCCTGACTAATCCCGGAGGTGCACAGACCTTCGACAAGGAGTTTCTCGCAAGTGCACCTCAAGTAATTCAAGAAGAAAATCCTCCAGTCTAATGGCCTCTAGAGATTGTTTGCATCCAAGGGGATTTGAACCTTAGACCTGGGGGGAGCATACCCCCAAGCCCAAGGCCTTTACCATTTGAGCTAACCCCTAGCGGTTATATGTTGCACATCTACCCAGCAAATAAAAAAAGGGAACAATGGCGATTTTTTTCTCTCCGTACAATGGCGATTTTTTTCTTTGAAAAAATGGTACGTTAGCGGGGGGTTTTGTGATCGTTATTAGATGGCTGGTTTCTGGGAGTTAGTTATAGAATCTAAATTGATTACGCTGGTGAAGGATGGGGGCAATATACGTATCTCAGAGCAGGGGTGGAAGGAGAGTCACGAAGTGCTGGTGGGACTCAGCACTGCTTCGTGGATGGTGAGAGTCCTGGAGGAGTGTCTGAGAGGGGGAAAAAAGATGGTTTATTCTGTCGTAAGGGAGAGTTACCGAAGTTTCGTGGCTCAACGGTGCGAGAATAGGCGTGGGCGATATCTGTCCCTTGCAGAGTATGGCCACACGGGAAGAAAGGAAATGCTCTGTTTCCCGGAAGGTGCAAATGGGTGGGGTTGGCGACGTCTGAAAGATTCAGTAGCTGAGCTGGTACATACAAGAAATAGGATCGGAAACACTGTTGGAACTCAGGCGATAAGAGGGGTAACCAACCGGTCCTTCAAGGAGGTCCTTACGACAGCTGCACCAAACCAGGAGCAGAGAGAAGACGGTGACAGAGCCTATGTCGAAGAGGAGGAGCATCGAGCCTCACACTTTGTACGGGATGCAGTAGGTAGCAGGTTGCGTGTAGGACAGGAGGCGTGGGAGACTCGTAGGAGGTTGATGGAGTTGCAGGGGCAACTGCGGAAGCTGCAGAAGGAACTGAGTGAGGTGCGTGTGCATGTCGGGCTGAAAAAGGCAACTGATTGGTACCGGGTTGAGGATAGGGGCAGATTTGGAAAGTCAGTGTGGATTAAAAAGGCTGGGCCGGAACCAACACGCGGGCTGAAAACTAATGAACGGGCCCAGCCCTTACGGCTGGCCCAACCCGAAAGAAATAGCCTGTCTAACGAAATGGTTGACCCGGTTCAACCCACGGGTCCGATAACACACGGAAGCCAGCTATCAACGCCGGCCGTGATGCTGCCGGAGGAGGAGCCGTCGGAGGACCAACAGAACGTGCCGGCGACTTGGGTGGACCTCTCCGATGACGGAAAACAGGGGGGGGGATGACCGGAATGTGGAGTTGGCTCAAGCTAAGCGCACGGCGAACCAAATGGGAGCGTCGGATCCACTTCTTCTGACTCAGAAAACGCCGAATATGAGTAAGGGGACCCCGACGAAATTTTCTGGACTTGCTCCAGACTTGAATGAGTTGATAAACTCTGAGGATCCTTTGTGGGCTTCCGTGAGCCGAAATGATAGGCCACTGTCGGGGGAATTTTTGGAGACTGGTGGGGCTACGGGGAACCCCTCTGGAGTACATGGGAATGATTTTGAAGTGGTTGTGAGGGATGGAGACGGAGTGGAAGACTCGGAAGTGGAGGGATCTCTGTACGATTCTCTTGAAGGGGTATCAACAGATGATGAGTACGCACTGGCTATGAAAGAGAACTTAGATTTGATGGTTTTTTCAGGGGTTGAGGAAACTAGAGAAGTGGAGCCGACACCACTTAATTTACTGTTTCCTGTTCATTCAGGAGTTTCCGGCTGGGTGTTTGAGAAGGTGAAGGAGATTCAGAAAGTAGTGGGCCTCGAGTGTGAGGGATATGAGGAACAGTTTATGGCCTTACTAACAGCTATAGAAGCAGGGCATCAACAACAACGTAAATTCGTCTCGAAGAAACAAAGAGAGCTTAAGCGGTTGATGTGGTCTTTGAACACCGAGGGTAGTTCGAGTAGGAGTAGGCCGAAAGGGAAGGGGCCAGCTCATTCTCAATGAAACCCAAAATAGTATCTTGGAATGTACGTGGTCTTAATGAGGCTACGAAACGATTGAGGATAAGGTACTTACTACGGGAGTGGAAGGTAGACATTGTTTGCTTGCAAGAAACTAAATTGAAGCTGATTGATAGGCGTATTGTGAGAAGCTTGTGGAGCGGAGTGCATGTAGATTGGGTTTATTTGGCTTCAAACGGGGCGTCAGGTGGAGTGGTAGTTATGTGGGACAAGAGAGTGGTGGAAAAAATGGAAGAGTTTATAGGGAGGTATACAGTAGCATGCTCTTTTAAGAGTGTGACAAACAACTTTTTGTGGGCTTTTGCAGGAGTATACGGCCCAAATTTGGATAGTAATAGAGTATTTTTGTGGGAGGAGATAACGGGTTTGCATAGTTGGTGGAATCTACCTTGGTGTATTGGGGGTGACTTTAATGTCACGAGATTTCCAAGTGAATCTTTTGGTAATAGAAGGGGGAGACCAGCTATGATTGACTTTTCTGAATGCATCTCTGATTTGAACTTGGTAGATCTACCGTTAGCCGGGGGCTCCGCCACGTGGGCTAACAACCAAACGTGGTCCCGTCTTGATCGCTTCCTCATATCACCGGAGTGGGAAAGTCATTTTCCTGATGTTTGGCAAAAGCGATTGCCTCGCATCAGTTCAGATCATTGGCCTATATTGCTTGATTGTGGAGGAGTGCGAAATGGCCAGAGATACTTTAAATTTGAGAACATGTGGTTGAAGACAGAAGGCTTTGTGGACCGAGTGAGACAGTGGTGGGTGTCCTATCATTTTCAGGGGACTCCTAGTTTCATCCTTGCGAGCAAACTTAAAGCTTTAAAAAGAGATTTGAAGCTTTGGAATACACATTCTTTCGGTGATCTAAGGGCAAACAAAGAAGGGAAGATGCGGGAGATTCAGGAAATAGAGCAAGTTCAAGAGGTTAGATCTCTTACCCAAGTAGAAATTGAGCGGAAGACTTTGTTGGGTGAGGAGCTGGAGAGAATTATTTTGATGGAAGAGATTTCGTGGCGGCAAAAATCAAGAGCCTTGTGGCTTAGGGAAGGAGACCGTTGCACCAAGTTTTTCCATCGGGTTGCAAATTCTCATAGGAGAAACAATAATATTGAGATGCTGAAAATTGATGGTACGGAGTGCAGGGAAGAACAGGATATTAAGGCCCATATAGTTGGCTTCTACGAGCAACTTCTTACTGAACCGATGAGGTGGCGGCCATTCCCTGATGGCTTAGTGTTTGATTTCATTGGGGAGAGTGATGCTTGTCGAATGGAAAGGGCTTTTGAAGAAGAGGAAGTGTCGGAGGTTGTGCGAAAATTGGCCAAGGATAAGGCTCCGGGACCGGATGGGTTCTCTATGGGTTTTTTCCAAGAATGCTGGGACGTGATTAAGGAAGACATTATGAAGGTTTTTCAAGAACTTCATGAGGCTGGAAAATTCGAAAAAAGCCTAAATACAACTTTTATAGCTTTAATCCCGAAGAAGGTGGGGGCCAACGAGGTAAGTGCATACCGTCCCATCAGCCTAGTTAGTGGTGTGTATAAGATCATTTCCAAAGTGCTAGCAAACAGGCTTAGCAAGGTGGTAGGGAAGCTTATCTCTAAGCCTCAAAATGCCTTTGTTAAAGGTAGACAAATCCTTGATGCGGCTCTAATTGCAAATGAGTGTGTGGATAGCAGAATGAGGAATGGCGGTAACGGAATCATATGCAAGCTGGATATGGAGAAGGCCTATGACCACGTCAACTGGGATTTTTTACTATATATTCTTGGGAGATGTGGCTTCGGGTAGAAATGGAGATCATGGATCCGTTGGTGTGTGTCAACGGCGAAATTCTCGGTGTTGATAAATGGTAGTCCAGCTGGTTTCTTTCATAGTTCACGAGGCTTGAGACAGGGTGACCCCTTGTCGCCACTGCTGTTTGTTGTTGTGATGGAAGGGCTAGGTAGGATGATGTCGGCTTTAAGTCGAAATGGTTTGGTGGGCGGTTTTTCGGTTGGAAACCAAGAGAGGGGCACTACTAATATATCTCATATACTCTTTGCAGATGATACACTTATCCTTTGTGATGCAAATCAGAGTCAGGTGCGGACTTTGAAAGCGATGCTTCTGTGTTTCGAGGCTGTATCTGGACTAAAAGTGAATTTCGACAAGTCAGAGATAGTACCAATTGGTAGGGTGCCAAATTTACGACAACTGGCTCGATCGTTAGGGTGCAAAATAGCTTCGTTCCCGATGACTTACTTGGGTCTACCATTGGGGATAGGGGCAAGATCGCCCCTCTTGTGGGAACCAGTGATTGAGAAGATAGAGAAACGGTTAGCGAGCTGGAAGATAATGTATTTATCAAAAGGAGGAAGGCTCACTCTGATTAAGAGTACTCTCTCTAATTTGCCTACTTACTTCCTATCGCTCTTTCCTATTCCAGCAAGAGTAGCAAGCCGTATTGAAAAGCTACAACGAGACTTTCTGTGGGGCGGCTTGGGGGAGGAGTTTAAGTACCATCTGGTCAAGTGGGGAACAGTGTGTCGTCCCCTCTCCAAGGGTGGACTGGGTATAAAAAAGGTGAAGGTTTTCAATCGGGCACTCTTGGGTAAATGGTTGTGGAGGTATAGTCGGGAACCGGACGCTTTGTGGCGAGGGGTGATTGGGTGCAAATATGGAGATATATGAGGGGGATGGTGTACGAAGGAAGTTAGAGGAGCTGATGGAGTGGGGTTGTGGAAACATATTAGGAAAGGTTGGATGGTCTTCCTACGGCATTCTCGTATTCAGATGGGGAACGGCTCGAGGATCAAATTCTGGAAAGATACGTGGTGCAGTAATGCATCGTTACAGGAGTTGTTCCCCTCTCTCTACCAAATTGCCAACCTTAAAGAGGCTTCAGTGGAGGAGGTCAGGGGTTTAGCGGGAGGACAGTTCCATTGGAACATACACTTTAACAGGGCGGCACAAGATTGGGAGGTGAATCACTTTGTGGATTTTTATAGTCTCCTTTACTCCTGAAGCCGAGTAATCACCAAGAGGATTGGCTGTGGTGGGTCCCGCACAGGAAAGGTAAGTTCTCAGTTCGCTCCTTCTATGTTGCCCTTATGCCGAATACCAACTATCAGATCCCTTGGAGAAGGATATGGAAACACAAGGCACCTCTAAAGGCGGCCTTCTTTGTGTGGACTGCGGCTTTGGGCAAAATCCTTACAACTGATAACTTGAGAAAAAGGAGGGTTATTGTGGTAGATTGGTGCTGTATGTGCAAGGGAGGGGGTGAGTCTGTAGATCATCTCTTACTACATTGTAAGATTGCAAGGGTTTTGTGGGACGAGGTGCTAAATAGAGTTGGGGTAGGCTGGGTTATGCCGGGGACAGTGGCGGCAACTTTAGCTTGTTGGCCTAATATAGGAGGTCAGCCCCAGATTTCAGCAGTTTGGAGGATGATACCTACTTGCATCATGTGGGTTTTGTGGTAGGAGAGAAACGCTAGGACTTTTGAAGACATGGAACGAACACGAGAGGAGCTTTTGGCTTTATTTTTTAGTACGCTTTGTAAATGGGCCACTGCTGTTGATTTCAATGGGATGGTCCTCCATGATTTTCTTCTTTCTCTTGCTCCCTCTTAATGGGAAGGTTTCATGTACATACTGGGCTAGGCCTGTTCTTTGATTAATACAATTTTGATTACTTATCAAAAAAAAAAATGTTGCACATCTTATTTTATTTAGAAACTTAAATCAATTGGCCATTCACATGCTTTTTTGTGGCAATAGCTTTATATTTTAATGGGCTTAACGTTCATGATTTCCTTGTCTGTATTTCTTCTTCCAAGCTAGGTGCTTTCTCTTTTATACAACCCATCTGCTTGACAACACCTATTAATATTAATAAGTTTTTAATTAAAAAAAAAAAAACTCAAATCAATTTCCAAAATGATATTCATATGGGAAAAGAGGGAAAAAGAAGCCCAGAGCAAAAAGATGCAGAACTTCTTGTTTCTCAAATGAAAAATGCATGTTAGATGTGCCAACTTGGAACTTTCGAGTGGTGAAAACTGGATCATAATACATTATTTAAATTTATTGATAGACAGGTAATTAATTATATATGCTTTACAGGTTTACTTATAAAAATAAATATATATATATATGTGCTTTACAGGTAACCAAATTTTCTCACAGGTAGTGAATATCCCAAACCTCACGAGGATCTTCAAACCTATATATGTTAATGTTATTGCCGCAAAAAAAGTCATGTATATACCGCACAAGGATTTATTACACAAACATGGAAAACACAGAAAATGCAAATTAAAAAGACAATATGATATGTGATCTGACAATATAGTTTTCTTCTTTTCTTGAAGATGTGTCTCATCTTGATGCCATAATTACCTTTAAAACTTAGGAGTATGCAGTCATCATGAGAACAAATCAGAGGAAGTATAGATTGCCAACTGTTTGATGATACTTTAATGCAGAAAACAGTAAGATACTTTTCTTGTTTTCCAGCAGAATTATTTTAGAAGGGAAAATTCTAAAGCCAAATTACCAAGAACAACAATAAATCTGAGAACCTGTTTCAGAAATCCTGCACCGAATGCTCTGGTAACCTTGAGACGACCTTTTACTCTATCATTGACAATGCATTGTTTGTCATCTGGGTGCTCATTCTTGATTCTTATGACTTCCTGCAGAATGATGACTGAAATTATTGGAAAAATCTGCAATACCAATCATAATTACCAAAAAAAAGATACCCACAAACATGGAAAATAAAACAAGCATAAGAAGAAAAAACATCCAAAGATTCACCATACGAGATGGGCACTCAAATTAGTGTGCAAATGAACAGATGGGTACTCAATCTTTCTTTTTTTATAAGAATAAAGTTTTATTGATTGTAAAGAGGCACAGCCCAAGTGCACAGAAAGTATACACGAATTACACCTAGCAGCCCCTACTGACAAAAAATGGATAGAAGCAAATTATGAGAAGTAGCCCCATTACAATCAATGACAGAAGCCCAAGAAAAAAGAGTGTTGAAGGAGAATCTTTTCAGCTCATCCAAGAAACGCTCCCGGTCTTTGAAACATCTACCATTCCTCTCCATCCAAAGGCACCACATGATACAATGAGGAATCATTTTCCAAACCACAGCAATATGTAAAGCCTTAAGATCAGTATAACGCAGTATTGAGGAAAAGAGAGAAGAAAAGCTACAAACTTTACCGCAAAAATAAATCTCATACACGACTTGTAAAGCCTTAAAGATCAAACCTCGAGTTATAATTTTCTAAAATCAGAAGTAAAAAGCTATTGCATGAATAATAACTACTAGATCGGATATGAAATTGTCCACATAAGATGAAATTGTTACTGAAAAAACATATCAGCTTAGAAGGCACATGCGCTGACCATGATGTTGCATACACTTGAAAAGTGGCATGATCCACAGTTCAACAATGTAGTTTCTTTTTTCTTTTTCGGTTTTTAGATAAGTTAGTTTGGCAATGTAGATTTCATTGAAGCACAGGAGATAAACAAATACAATAGACTAGAACTGATTCAACTCTTTATTGTGTATTATGTGGTGCATTTGGTCGGGAATGCGCGGTGTTTTGATGCTAGGGAGCGTACTATGGCAGAACTTCAAACATTATTGCTCTGGTTTTCAGCCATTTTGCTTAATGGGACTAATGTTCATGACTTATTTTCTTTAACTTGGCGCTCATAGAACATACTTAGGCATTTCTTCTGTATATTTCCTGTGTACATAGGCTTGCCTACTTTCATTCACTTCAATAAAATTTACTTCTTACTCACCAAAAAAATTGATCATGGTTACGTCCCCGCCTCAAGCCACAAGAATCAAGAAAATGATCAATTTTAAGCCATGCAATTGTGCTTGATCATTCCCTTAAAAGAAATAGCACAAACCCATATGGTTTTATTATCCTCTAACAGAAATAAACCCATCCAAGGGTGCTCCCAGTGTAAAATCTGAAGCCCCTATGCAATCTCAGGAGGAAGAGAAAAATCAAAAGAAGTACAGGTGCAGCAGATATTAAGAACCTATAAAAAAAAATAACTATTTGTACAGAAAAAAAAATGAAAAGAAACTATTAAATATGCACATGAATAGAGAAATAGACAGAACAATTTGCATATCTAGTGACATATATGCATCAAATCAACGTCCACGAAAGAAACACTTGTCATCAGAGCAGATTAGGAATTTGAAAAGAAAAAACTGGCAAGGAAGCTTCTGCACGTCTTCCTTCTTCACTTGTAAAAAAAGTCACTATGTGCATAAAGACAAATGACAAAAGCAAGCAAAGAAAGGACTAGAAAAAGGAAGCTTCCTCAAATCTTCTAGTGTCTCCAGTAAGATAAGACCAATAAAACAAAATTTTCAAAACAATTCACTTTTCTAAATAAGTTTGAATATTCTCATAATTGTCTTAGAAAATAAGAAAAAGTCAAATCAAAAGGAAATCATAGATTGCTAAACTCCAAGCTCCGAACCCATGTGTACCACACTCTAAATCAGAAGATGCATTACAGATCAGTAAGAGATTGGGATTTTTTCTGCCGTTCGAGATGGCATCGAAAGCTTTAAGAACTATGGTATGGATTAAAAAAAAAAAAAATAGAAGATACGAACACTCTCCTCTTCCAGATACCGGCTTTCTAGGGAACAAAAATTCTGGGTGGCAATTTCTAATGCTCAAGAGGAAGATCATCTAAGAAGAACAATCTATTGTGATTAATCACCAACAAACCTGCCTCAACCATACTGAATTCAACATTTTTCATAAGCTGGCCACAAATAATTGTTTGACCATAAGAGTGAAAGCTGATAGTACTGGCTACATAATCATATCTTGGGCAACTTTAGTACTGATGCAGAGTTCTTTCGTAGGAAAAGCACCTTCAAGGAACATTTGGGGAGTTCGTTCCACTTCTTTTTTTGTATAGGTAAAAGAAATTTTATTGTAAATAGGCAAAACCCGAGTACACAGGGAGTATACCGAGTTTGTTCCATTTCAATTATGAAATTAACATTTCCAAAGATCTGAAATGGCGGCAAATATAGGGTCCAAGATTTATTTCCTTTCTAACCTCCTTAATTAAACAGCAGGGAGATTGATCTACTATATACTATCTGTCCTGCTCAGTAAACCATTAATAACCAGAGGATATCACAAGTTTGAAACACCAGAAAAATCAAGAATTGCTAATTGGAAATGGATAGTGGTCCCATTGTCACAGTCTCAATAACTAATGGGACAAAGGCATGTGACCTGTGCCTAGATGAAAGGTCTTAAATATCTTTTTATGCCAAATTTCCATGAGATCTATTATTTAACTGATTTCAGCTACAAGTTCGACTTAAAGAATGAAATTCAATATCTGAGGTTTTTTAAATAAGAGATATCTGATTTTTTCCAAGTACCAACTACTGTTCAAGGCAAAACAAGAGTCCATAAACATCCAAATCTACAAAGGTCAGAGGGACACCAAATGAACACCAATTTGAAAACAGACCAAGTTTGCAGCCACGTGATTCCATCCAACACATGCAAATCAGACAATACGTCCTTCAAAAAGTTTCAGCAGTGAATATTCAAATCTCAGCTTCAACAGCCAAAAACGAAGAACCCAAAATTTCCAGCAAATGAAATAAGGAACAAGTAACAAACTTGAGATTTTTGCAAAATTCAAAACTTACATCTTCAATGCTCGTGCTGTGATCAGTGGAGAGCTGCAAAGCCACCAATCTCATTGCTTGAGCAGGAGCCTCGCATGCCGCTTTAAATTCCCTTTCACCCATAGCTGAGGATTCCTCAGTTATTCCCTCCATGCTTGACCCATTGTCCTCTGGCTCCCTCGGTTCGGCTGTATTTGAACCAACCTCCTGCGGCTCATACTGCGCAACAATAGCCCTACTATCACCTATATTCATCACGTACACATCCTCATCCCTCATTAACACCACCAATAAACACGAACCCATCAATGCAAGCTCCGGATTCGTATCAAGAACCTTGTCTGTCAAGTCCAAATAAGCGAGCTCTGTAACTTCGAGAGCCTGAGACAATGCCCTCAAAACCAAATCATGATTCACCGGCCCGTCCTTCTTCTTCCTCCCACTTCGCAAAGACCTCTCCTCAGTTCTATGCTCAACCTCAACCTTCTCTTTCTCCTCCAACCCAAACCTCCATGGGAACAGCCTCCTGCCATGACCCTCTTTGTGCTTCGATAAACCCTGCTTCAATTTTGACAGCAAAAGCCACCGTCTACTGACCGCCGAACCTGCATTGTTCACACTAAGAGCATCATCCACTGAAAACGCAAACCTATCCGATCCTGAAAGATCGAGCCCATCTTCTGGGTCATCCTCAGCGAGAAATTCCCAAAGCCTCCGCCTTCGAATTTCCGTTCCCTCCAATTGAAATGTCACTCTCTTGGCCGACACTCTATCAACAGGAATTGAGTCCGATTCCAAATTCAAATCATTCATATTTCCACCAATTTCACTTTTAACCTCTCTCCCGGAGTTTTCCATAGATGGGTTACTTGCTAAAGCTACATTTAATGAGTTCTCATAATTACCACCATCATTAATATTACTGCTACTACTACTATTATTATTATTATTACTATTATTATTACTATTATTACTGGCTTCCTCTGCTTCTTCCTCAATTTCCCAAAACAAGCCCTGGAGCTCATTGTACACGGCGCGATAGAGATTACCCATTAAGAACTCGGGCGCATCTGGGCCGTTAAATCCGTCATAAATTCCAACGAACAACCACCCCTGCTCCTCCGAAACGACGACGTGTACACGATCCTCGCCGGCTTTACCGAGCGCCCACTGTACGTTCTCGCTCTCGTTCCTCACGTCCGCCAAATCGTCCCCATCCGTTGAACCTTCCTTGCGTCCCACGATGTTGAGCACGGGGACCACCCACGGCCTCTTTTTCTCCGAAAAATTCCGGTAGAACGCCTTCCGAATCCCCGAAATGCCCTTCCTCTTCCTCCTTTTAACGTATGCACCACCGAGCGGAGCCGAGAAGGGGACCGCACCACCGGTTTCTGAGCTCGCGGCGGCGATGGTGTCGAGTGGACCTGACAGCGCGCCGCGCTCGATTGGACCCGATAGGAAGAAACCGCCCCGCTCCATCGGACCCGAGGGATCTCCGCCACCCCCGCCACGTGGCACGGGCTGGAGAGGGAGCGCGCTAAACAACGACGTGCTCTCAAAACCATTCACAATACTCCCCCTCACGCCACCACCAGCAGCACCAGTAGTGCCAAGAACAGTGTCAGTGGCATCGTCGTAAATATTGTCGAGCTGAAGGACAGTTCTTGGAGTGGAGCTATTGGCGCTGACCGAAGCTCCGGAAATGGTCTTGAACCCGGTCTCCGGAAAACCAGGTCTGACCCTCGACCCGGACGGTTCGTGAGAGGGAGAAAAGCGAAGGGAGCTAGTGGGGGAGAGAAAACGATCGGACTGAGTGGGAGAGACGAAGCGGGCGGAAGATCGAACGTAGCAGAAGGAGTGGCCTAGGGTTTCATCTAAGGGCTCAGAGGGCGCGAAAACCAGGTCCTGTTGGTTTTGGTCGGGCTGGTTGCTCGTCCGGTTCTCCGGTCTGAAGCAAGACAGCAGGCTCGACACTCCATTTCCCATCACATTTGACGAACTCCACCGTTTGGCACCCGAGAAAACCCCAGCTCTATAATATTTTCCGGCAAACTCCAAAGCAAAACCACCCCCCAAAAAAAAAAAGAAGAGAAAGAGAAAGAGGGAGGGAGGGAGAGCGAGAGAGAGAGAGAGAGAGAGGGAGGGCGAGGAAGTGTTATATATATACATAATGTATTCGATATATACATATAGTGTTTGCTTATTATAATATATATTTGAGAAGACGGACTGTCTCACCTCGTTTTTTTTTATTTTTTAGAGAGAGAAAGTGTGCTAGTGTTTACTTTTCTCTCTATTAAATATTTAAATTTTGATTTTTTGTTTTGTTGCTTTCGTTTTATTTTATTAATTTTTTCTGCTGTGTGCAGCTAGCTGTTGGCTCTCGGTCGACGGTTACACCTGGCCTTTCCCAATCCAAAATACACGGTGACACCTCGGATGCCAGGTGGATCGTTATGTTGGGCCCATTGGGGAGCGTTTTGATTAAGGATGATTTGGTCTTTCAAATTATAAATTGTATTATTTATCTTTTACATTATCTGCTTCTATTATATATATATTATGTTAAAAAAATGAAAGTTTATTCATGTATCATTAAAGTATTTTTAAAATCTATACCTAGAAGAAAATTGTGTATCCTGAAAAATAATGCATGAAGTAAATGATTTAGAATTCATATCACATCATATCATTTAAGTCAAATTATACTTGGAATTTAATATTTTTAGTTATTCGGTATCGAGTTCATATCAAATTCATGAGTCGTATTTAAATTAAAATTTTAATATTATATGAAATCTATTTTATATATTTTTTTTATTTTAAATCTTAAATAGTTTAGTGACGTTGACTGTGAGATAACTATAGAATTCTGACATTTTTCTTTAAAGAAATTATGAGGAAAACCAGTGGATGGTCATTGCTTCCATCTATTTTTCCATTACTTTGAAAGGGGTGCGTGAGACTTTTGATATGGGGTCAAAAACAAGATGCCTATGAATTAGTGTATAAATTTGTAATTTCTTAGTCAATAAAAATTTAAAAAAAAAATCCAAATTTTAACTAATATGGTAGAATATTTAAGAAATTGGTCATATTGGGATTAAAAAAAGGGTGTAACAGATGCATTGAATGTAAAATTGGTAAGACATTCCAAGTATTTAAACCAACCCATCTGGAAACTCCCTTTATTAGTCTCACTAACTATGATTGATTGATTAATTAATTAATTAATAAGGAGGAATATGATGGTCAAAAGTGAATCACAAAGGCAATGGAACGCATCCATTTATAAATGGGCACGTTATCTGTATCCACAAATAAATGAAAACATAGGTTTAGATATATAGTTTTTTATTTTATTTTACAAAAGTCCATATCCAAATTATAAAGTTTGGAGGGTAAAAAAAAATATAGATATATAAAATGGATTTTATGGTAGATCTTGATTCTTAGTCTCTACACTATTCAAATTTCAAATAATTCAGTCTCTTTGACTGTAATTAATGTGAATGATGGATTATTCTTGCAATTAAGTCTAGCTTTGTAGTGGAAATCTTACATTCTAGAGCAAGCTAAAGTCATGATCTTTTGGTCTAAAATTCTCATTCTTTTTTTAGATTTTTTTTTAAAAAAAAAAACTTAAATTTGAATAAGAATTCTGCCGCTTACAATTCAATACGTGCATAAACACGACATTTAGTAGAGGACTCAAAAAAATTCAAAACACAGAATAATTCTTATGCCAAAGTTGATATAGTAGGCTTTTGTATTAATAATCATCGCGTGCAATTATAAACCGAATTTGCAAGGAATATTTCACAAATTAAAATGATTGACTTTGATACATACTCTTCCTTCAACAAATCTAATGGGCATGTTGTTGTGTTACCAATCATTCCAATAGTTGAATTGGTTGAAAAAAAAAAAAAAACAATACCATTGAAGAAGAAGAGATCAAATTATCGAGAGAGAGAGAGAGACAGAGAAATTAGACTAAAATAAAAAGTGAAAATAAGTCCAAGAACAAGTTATATGTGCTTTGCTTTTGTTAGAATTTTAGATCCTAGCTCATTCTTTCAAGAGCTTTGCTAGGTACAAACATATTTTGTACATTAATTCGCATACAGATCATTTTTTTATGTAAAAAAATTATAAAAAAATTTTAAGAGAATAAGAAAATTTTCTATTTCATGAAAATTATTTCCGCATTCAATTCACATTATTTCGTTAAACATATATCTTACAAATCAATATCGGTGCGCGAATTGGTATGCAAAGTATGCTTGCAAGAAAATTTTTCATTTTTTTAAAACATTTGGACACGAGTTAGAACTCATTTCCAAATTCAAACCTTTTAATGGGTATCATTTACTCTCTCTCTCTCTCTCTCTCTCATGGTGCCATCCCTAAATGTGCCCTTCCATGTTGCCGGGAAGGAGAGAGATGTAGACAAGGGAAAATAATTAAAGAACACTTTTTAGACAAATTAGAGAGATTAAAACATAGATAAAAAGATAAAATTTCTTGATTTAAACATTGAAAATAATGTTAACATGTGGCTTCGATTTAAAATAATCATAACTCATGCCTTAATTACATTAAACTATGCCTTAAAACAACATTTAAATAGGGTTGATAATTCATATTCATAGGCTAGGTTTGTATTATGTTAAGCTATTGATATATGACTTAACTAGCCTCAACCCATTTCATTAAATGCATGGTATTGTTGTATCCTTATAACGCGTTTAATAAAGATCATGATAGATTGACTTGAAAGTTAATTGAATCAACTTATTTTTACATTATTAATATAATAAAAAATTTTATATGCAGTAACTTTTACGTACTCTTTTACTCACTCTATTGATATGAATGATTGAGTATTAAAAAAATTAATTCAACTAATCACATTAATGAATTGTATAGGGAAATGTATACCCATTCACAACTAGACTAATGACAAAATCAATTTTAAAATCCCGTTATTCATGATCATAAATAATAACATATCTAACTTCTCGGGATTTATATAAATATTCAACTAAGATAAGATTATTTTCAAATAAAATGCATTTAAATAGTGTGATAAAACCTCATTATTAGTTATTAAAATGAGTTTTGCTACATACAAGTAAAGTTACGTACTAATCTGCGTACCAATACTGATTACTTCATATTCAAAATTTAAATTAGTACTGTTTTCAATAAAATTTACTTTTTAACCAATCACATTAAATTAGTACATATATTAATATACAGTAATGTTACAACTAGATTTTTCCTATTAAAATTAGTTACTAATGTTGTCTTAGAGTTTGACCTTTAATAAAAATGAACCTATTTTCTCAAAATTAAGAAGAAAAGAAAAACAGAAAGTATGTAAAAAATAAAAGATGATGGGGGCATTTTGGTCATTTGTGAAGACCAATAATGGGCGAAAAGAGGTTTGACTTTGACAGGCCCGAACCACCCAAAAAGCATTCAGACATCCACATCAAGGATCCTGGTCGGGCATCTTTCACCCCCATATAACCAATACAAGAGCCGCACGATCGGACTTTTACATAATCATTAGACGGTCAAGATTTGTCTCCCTCGCAAGAGAGAGAAATTTGTCTCTCTGTGGACTCTGCCTGACCGTATCTGATTAGTCAAAGGCCTCCAATTCCCCCTTTTGCTTTTGTCGTAATCTCAACTTTAAAATAATTAAAAAAAAAAACAAAAAGATTATTAAATACTTTAAAACCCCAATTTTTCAAACTCTTCTCTTTCTTTAGTTTAAACTTTATAATAAAATTATATTTATTTCTCCAATTGCCCTTTTCCTTTTGCAGTCATCTTTATTTTTCAAGAAATAATGTTAAATTTTCTGAATCTGATTTATTTCAATAAAACAAATTAAAAAAACCTGAATATTTATTCGAAAAAAAATAATTGAATATTTTCAGTAGAGATTGATTTAAGTATATATATTTTAATTCTTTAAAACAAATTAAAATTATAGATTTTATTATTGGGATATTAAAAAGTAAGGAGAGAGAGAGAGAGGGGGGTGAGAATTTTGCATGTGAAGGCGGGAAACGCTCCCGGTCTCTTTCTTTGTGCCTTGTGTAAGTCAAAAGAGTTTGTTAGATGAACGAATTCTTGGAACTAAACGACACGGAGCACGTAATGTCACGCGACTCGTGTGAACACCCACATTCTGTCGTCTCTAGACTCTAAAATTATATTATTATTATTATTATAAGACTACATAAGTCCAGACTTATGTATTAACATATTAAATAAATTGGTTTTAAGATCACTCATACATTTAACTCCATTAAGAAAAATAATTGAAAAGAGGAAAAAAATCATAATATTTTGATCGTACTAAGACAAAGTCCCACGTGGGATAATCTCAAAGATCACATGTTTTTTTTTTTTCAATTTATGTTAAATGGGTTTTACTAGCTAGGGCGAATACTCCAATTATTTATGATTAGTGATTAATTTGGAGTACAGAAATATATATTAGGTTTATATAAAGATTTCATAAAAGTAAAGTTTAGAAATTAATGTGATTAGATATAATACCTTATATTTTTATTTTACACAAAAAATACTTTATAATCTAGTATATATATGACGTGGCATTAATTTTTTACTTTAATATAAATTACTTTAAGCGAAGCGGAATTATTACAAGTATGATAATATTTGATCATCTTACAGATCACGTCTAGTTGTTGAGATTACATCTGATCTATATCAAATAAGAGGTTACTAAAGTCTTTCAAATAATTATACTCTTCAAGATTAAGAGTTTAAAAATATTGTGGAGAGGGGAGTGGCCTTTTGTTTTCACATTCCCCTTTCAAACTATATATGGTAGGTAAGATAAGATTCATTTCTAAAAATCTTCTAATGGGTGGATGTTTAAGCAGTCAAGTCTCTATTACTCTTATATATATCTTATTATTATTTTCATTACTATTTAATATTTTATTATTTTATTATTATTTTTTCTTGTTAGATTAGAGAAATATGATCTATTGATCACTTTTGGCCATAAGATTGCCACACGCGTCCTATGCTCTCTGGTCACTAATCTTCAAAACTATATGGAATTAAGAGCAATCAACCAACGATTGTCGAGTGGCTCTCTCATGCGGCACTAATGTCATGCGCCAGCATGTACGTACCTTCGACCACCACACTCATGGCGCATCTAGAATCCTTATTTCATATCTTTTATCTCAATTTCACTGCCACTACTCCTTCACCGACACCTCCAATGTGTCACCAACAAACCAATTTGTTCTACTTTAGCTATCCGGTCATGTTTTCTTTACGATTGACGTACTTCCTTTATAGATGAGAATCACGATCTCATAATTTATTTGTATTTATTTTATGCAATATTGCAATTTCTATAATGAGATTTTTTTTATCAAGATCCCCCACACGTTCACCTCTCGTATTGTTTTTATATTTTCAGTGCAAGTTTGATGGAAAATACCCATTTTTTTGTTTTGAAGGTTAAGATATAATTATTTTAATAAACCAAATTAAACTGAAAAAATGTTTTTTAATCAACTAAATTAAACTCTAAAAATAGGAAACATTTCCTGGAGGGAGCAAAAAAAAATAAAAATTATAGGTCCCGATGAATCAGTTGGTCAACACCGTGACAAAGTCCTGATACGTGGGGTCCACTCTTTGTGGGTGGGAACTTTAGAAACGATGTCATCTTGTCGGACTTCAATTTTTATTTTTATTTTCATTATCTCTCTACATAAATGAATTAGCAAAGCCTTTTATTACTATATTTTTTATTTTTATTTTTCCCAACAAAATTCAAGTTTTATTATGTGCTGTATGGACAAAATTGGTTTATTCATTATTGATAAGAGATTTAAGAAATAATACTTTATTTATTTCAAATTTCATTATTTATTAATTGCAAATATTGAAAATAATATCAACAATTAGATATTTTTCGTATAGAAGTAAAAGAATATTTGTTAAGCAATATTACAATATAATATTTGAACAAATAAATTTAATGGAAATTGTTTAAGAAAATACTTTAATATGATCATTTTTTTGGATTGAAGAATATAAAATCAATCAATCAATCTCATTATCTGACCATATATGCACAAACCAATGAAAAACACATGACTTTACTCCAATTTTGATGAAGAGAAACTTTGACCATTAGATGCATCGTAAAGTATTTAATTCAAAATAATAGGAAATTAAAAATAAAAAAAGAGAAATAATCAATATTACACGTCGTTGTCACCGATAGAGGCGGCTAACGAAAAATTGTCTATTTGTCTTAAATTTTGAATTTAAACAGAAATATAATGTTATCATGTCTCTAATTTATATTATTTATTTTATCTCTTTATAAACGTGGCAATCGTGTGATATGATGTGACTTATTAAAAAATTTTAAAAATATATATTTAAAATAAAATAGAGTTTGAAAATACAAAAAGATGAAGACTTCAATTTTGAATTTCCTCTATCTTTCTATATTTATATTTTTATATTTTTTTAACAAGACATGTGGCACTACAATCAAGAAAAAAAGTAATTATAAACTTATTGTGACCAAATACTAGTTGCTGGAAATAATTTTAGCCGAAAAAACATTATTTATTTGTAGTGAAAGACATATATATATATAATATATATATGTAAATACAAGTTTGATGATATTTATCACCATTAGTATACTTTTCAACATTAAATAGTTCATAAATTTTATAGATTCATTTCTTTTATCTCCATCATTAAGTAAAAGAAAAATTATATTTGTAAACATGTATATAATTTAATTAGTAAGAGAATTAATTTAAAACTTAAATATCTTACAAAGTTAAATATTGTCATATAAAATATAGTATTGAAAATTATATGTTACTGGTCACGTCAATTTGAATGTAAATTAACTAATTAAGAACTCAAAGAAAATAAAAATAAAAATAAAGGAGCTATCTTTTCTCATCTTTGACACTTTTTATTTATTTTTAATCTTTGGGTTGTCAAAGAATAAACAAATAAATATGACATACATGTGAATATAAATTAATATGAATAGGAGGACAATCATTAGAAGAGATTAGGGTACGTACAATTAACAAAGGTCGTTGCATGAAAGTTTCCTCTCTTCTCCAACCCTTTTTCAATATTCTAATTTAAGTACTACAAGCAAACCACCTGATTTGGTGGTCTTTTTCTTTGCTCCATCGAAGAACATGTACATGATGATGATGTATTAAGATTTATTTATTGATTTTATATATATATAACAGAAGTAGCGTTACATACATTTATAAAAAGATATCACGAAAATATATCCACAAATTAATATGATTTTATATAATCTAAGTACTAACGCATTACACCGATTCACATCAGCTTAACTATATGATGATGTTATTGTTGGGCTCCCACACCGTCCTTCTATCATCTTCATTTTAATTTGATGTAATCAATGATTGGAAAATGTACTTACGGCAACAACTGTGAAAAGCTTGAAATGGAATAAGATGCTTTAGAATTTTTACTTATAAACTTTACTTACTTGACTATTTCCTAATTAAGTCTTAACCATTATTTTAAATTAAATTGGTGAGATTTTTTCCCACCTTAATTAATTAATATCCATTATATATAGATGAGAATCAACGTCTTGGCTTTACCTTTCCTCATAAAGGTCATGCTCTAGGTTTTATGATCGATAGGTTTTATGATTAATTACATATATAGGAAACATATATTAGACACTTAAAAACTCTCAATAACATGGACGGGCTACCAATATCAGTTTGTTTTAGAATCTCATGTTAATGAAGACTGAAAAAGTGACAAACTTTGTGAAGTGCTAGCGAGCATGTTACGAGAAAAATGAGTACATATAACGAGTTATTTATAATGAGAACAACTTTTGTGACGAAATAGATTTATATATATTGGCAGGAAATAGTCATATTTGTAATAAATAATTGGCGAGAAATAAGTTTTTTTCTTGTAGTGAATTAATTAATTTAATTATATATATGCAACATGCTTGATTAGCTCCTATGCTCTCTCTCTCTATACATATATATATAATATAATATAATTAATCCACTCCTCCATTATTGTCCATCTAGAACCCCATATTCATTCTTGAAACCCTATTACCCCACTAGTATCCACAAGGATTAGCTAGGATCAGCTTAGAGATGATGCTATCTATATATAAATATATATATACTCTCACCACAAGAAAAAAATAAAAAGATTTGTAAGGTTGGGAAGTTCAAAACCCAGATATTCTTCCCATATCTCAGCCACCACAAATTAATCAAACTTTAATTAAAGGTTTAGAGGAGCGCCAAAGAATATCAAAATGGCTTCTTGGCATGTACTCATGAGTCTGATTCATGAAGATTTGGCAGATAAGTTAATTTAAGCATCCCAGCTACTTTTTATAAGTTTTTAATATAATTAATAATTAGTGGCTGAGGCTCTAAATAATTTCTTTTATTAATAAACTGTGGGTCAGATACAGTACTGAGGTCTACCTGGGAAGGCTCAACCTTATTTGGCTAGACTCCTCATGCATACACATTTGTTTTTACATGTTTTTTCTTTTGGCTCTGCATGATCTATCTGCATGCATCATCAAGTGCTGCATGCATATTAGAGAAAAAAGCGTGGCCGATCGAGTGAGTGATACAAAAGGTTGACATGTTTTGCAAGTGTTTTTTGTTTTATTTTTATCCCAGCTTCGATCCTTAAGTGTAACTAGGCATGCTGGGATTAAAGTAAAGACACAGATTTGATGGTTCCAATAGCATAGAGTTTAAGAAACCCAATCTCCAACAACATTTTTCTTGAAACATTAGCCAGATAATATTTCAGCAGCTGATCAACTCATTTGTTTGGCTGATCATTAGACATATATTAGAGAAAAAAATAACCAAATATATATATTTGGTATGGAAGTATGACAGAATTTTATTATACATGAGTAGTTTTAGCACAATAAAATAGTGATTTTCTTTTGGGTTAAGAGAGTGGTTGATGTGCTAATGAAAAATGATCTGTACAGTTTTAAAATGTAAATTTTTTTTATAATAATTTTAAAAATTAGGTAAATTTATGGTTTATTTTTAAATAATAAGAAGTGCTTGAAATTTATACGCATTAAAACTGTATTGAACGTTAATATTAGATTAAACAATACGGAATGTGTAATCGGAAAACTTTTGACTTAGACCCTGTTTGGATAATGAAAATGTTTCATCTTATCTAATCTTATTATTATAAATTTTTTTAAATTTCACATAAAATATAATAAATAATTTAACTTTTTTTAAAACAATAATAATATTATAATAATATTTTATTTAACTTTTAGCTTATATGTTAATTCATCTTATTTTAAATCACTTTCAAACGGCACCTTTGAGATTGAGAGTGACTAAGTGAGAGTGAGTAGGTGAAGATGGGGTATTGGGAAAAAAAAGAATAATTCTATTTATCATCTCCACATATTACATATATATATTTTTATTTTTTTCTATAATAAATATGTAGTGTATTGATGATAAGTAGAACAAATTAATTAATTTAATAAAAATAAAAAATAATATTAAAATATATGGTGTGGGATGGGGAGTCTCTCTAAAAAAAAAAAAAAAGATTCAGCTTGGAGGCTGACACATAGTTGACTTTTCTCACTACGTGCCGTCAAGGATTGGGAGTACAACTAACTAGCACCAATAAAAGATGCTCATGATAATCTTCGTCTGTGTGTTTTAAAACGAGAACAAGATGAAAAAAAAAAAGAGAAAAGAAACGAGAACAAGATGAATGGATGAAACTTGCGTGCACATGCCTGATGCCTGCAATAGTCACTTCAAAAGAAATATTCTGATTTATAAGAGACTCAAATATCAAACAAAATTATTTCATATACATAAATAATTTCCCAAAAGTGATTTTACACATTGATTGATGTGTTTTTTTCCCAAATCAAATTTCTTAATTAATTAACTTTTTGTTGCATCAGAATTTGGAGTAGTAGTGTGTGACTTATCTTTTGTCAAATATTTGTATAGGTATCATAGTTCTCAAAATCCAAGTATTATTTCTAAGGTTATACATTTTAGATAAGATGTATTTTGTTGAAAGTTGAATAAAATATTATTATAATATAATTTTTTAATATTAATTTTATTTTGAGATTTGAAAAAGTTGAATTGTTTATTATATTTTATGTGAGAATTTGAAAAAATTATAATGATTATATAAGATAATTTAATTTTATGTAATCAAACCAATTTTTAAGAGATGAGTTTCCAAATAATAGGAGTCGAATTTCTCTCTTAATTCTTGCATAACAAAACAACAAAGGGAAACATTTGATTTCATTATTACATAACAGAGTGGAAAAGAAGAGTCCTGCTACATATAATTACTTTTGCATACTCTTTACATATTCTATTGATGTGATTGATCTAATCAATTATTTTATATTAAAAAGAGTAATGTAATAAATCATATTAGTAGAATATATAAAAAATATTAAAAAATAAATATACATATAATTTTTGAAAAAAAAAATAAAATTTGAAGTCATAAAATACTTTTTGTTTAAAAAAAATTCCTCAATAAACTCAAATTTGTTCGTGGCTTTTTAGAAAAAAAAAAAAAAAACTTAACCCTTATTTTGATGCAGTTTATTAAGTAGTGGGTGCATGACAAGTTGTTCCAAGTCATATCAAAACAGGGGGGGAAACACAAATTAAGGTAGGGTTAGGGTTGTAGGAGTTGAAAACCGTGTTAGGTGGATGGCCTGCTCTTAAAAAGTGTTGTGCCCNTCATGTCTCTCATTTATATTATTTATTTTATCTCTTTATAAACGTGGCAATCGTGTGATATGATGTGACTTATTAAAAAATTTTAAAAATATATATTTAAAATAAAATAGAGTTTGAAAATACAAAAAGATGAAGACTTCAATTTTGAATTTCCTCTATCTTTCTATATTTATATTTTTATATTTTTTTAACAAGACATGTGGCACTACAATCAAGAAAAAAAGTAATTATAAACTTATTGTGACCAAATACTAGTTGCTGGAAATAATTTTAGCCGTAAAAAACATTATTTATTTGTAGTGAAAGACATATATATATATAATATATATATGTAAATACAAGTTTGATGATATTTATCACCATTAGTATACTTTTCAACATTAAATAGTTCATAAATTTTATAGATTCATTTCTTTTATCTCCATCATTAAGTAAAAGAAAAATTATATTTGTAAACATGTATATAATTTAATTAGTAAGAGAATTAATTTAAAACTTAAATATCTTACAAAGTTAAATATTGTCATATAAAATATAGTATTGAAAATTATATGTTACTGGTCACGTCAATTTGAATGTAAATTAACTAATTAAGAACTCAAAGAAAATAAAAATAAAAATAAAGGAGCTATCTTTTCTCATCTTTGACACTTTTTCTTTATTTTTAATCTTTGGGTTGTCAAAGAATAAACAAATAAATATGACATACATGTGAATATAAATTAATATGAATAGGAGGACAATCATTAGAAGAGATTAGGGTACGTACAATTAACAAAGGTCGTTGCATGAAAGTTTCCTCTCTTCTCCAACCCTTTTTCAATATTCTAATTTAAGTACTACAAGCAAACCACCTGATTTGGTGGTCTTTTTCTTTGCTCCATCGAAGAACATGTACATGATGATGATGTATTAAGATTTATTTATTGATTTTATATATATATAACAGAAGTAGCGTTACATACATTTATAAAAAGATATCACGAAAATATATCCACAAATTAATATGATTTTATATAATCTAAGTACTAACGCATTACACCGATTCACATCAGCTTAACTATATGATGATGTTATTGTTGGGCTCCCACACCGTCCTTCTATCATCTTCATTTTAATTTGATGTAATCAATGATTGGAAAATGTACTTAACGGCAACAACTGTGAAAAGCTTGAAATGGAATAAGATGCTTTAGAATTTTTACTTAGAAACTTTACTTACTTGACTATTTCCTAATTAAGTCTTAACCATTATTTTTAATTAAATTGGTGAGATTTTTTCCCACCTTAATTAATTAATATCTTCATATATATATAGATGAGAATCAACGTCTTGGCTTTGTGACTTTAACAATTAACAACCTTGAGTTTTTACCTTTCCTCATAAAGGTCATGCTCTAGGTTTTATGATCGATAGGTTTTATGATTAATTACATATATAGGAAACATATATTTGACACTTAAAAACTCTCAATAACATGGACGGGCTACCAATATCAGTTTGTTTTAGAATCTCATGTTAATGAAGACTGAAAAAGTGACAAACTTTGTGAATTGCTAGCGAGCATGTTATGAGAAAAATGAGTACATATAACGAGTTATTTATAATGAGAACAACTTTTGTGACGAAATAGATTTATATATATTGGCAGGAAATAGTCATATTTGTAATAAATAATTGGCGAGAAATAAGTTTTTTTCTTGTAGTGAATTAATTAATTTAATTATATATATGCAACATGCTTGATTAGCTCCTATGCTCTCTCTCTCTATACATATATATATAATATAATATAATTAATCCACTCCTCCATTATTGTCCATCTAGAACCCCATATTCATTCTTGAAACCCTATTACCCCACTAGTATCCACAAGGATTAGCTAGGATCAGCTTAGAGATGATGCTATCTATATATAAATATATATATATATATATATACTCTCACCACAAGAAAAAAATAAAAAGATTTGTAAGATTGGGAAGTTCAAAACCCAGATATTCTTCCCATATCTCAGCCACCACAAAATTAATCAAACTTTAATTAAAGGTTTAGAGGAGGGCCAAAGAATATCAAAATGGCTTCTTGGCATGTACTCATGAGTCTGATTCATGAAGATTTGGCAGATAAGTTAATTTAAGCATCCCACTACTTTTTATAAGTTTTTAATATAATTAATAATTAGTGGCTGAGGCTCTAAATAATTTCTTTTATTAATAAACTGTGGGTCAGATACAGTACTGAGGTCTACCTGGGAAGGCTCAACCTTATTTGGCTAGACTCCTCATGCATACACATTTGTTTTTACATGTTTTTTCTTTTGGCTCTGCATGATCTATCTGCATGCATCATCAAGTGCTGCATGCATATTAGAGAAAAAAGCGTGGCCGATCGAGTGAGTGATACAAAAGGTTGACATGTTTTGCAAGTGTTTTTTGTTTTATTTTTATCCCAGCTTCGATCCTTAAGTGTAACTAGGCATGCTGGGATTAAAGTAAAGACACAGATTTGATGGTTCCAATAGCATAGAGTTTAAGAAACCCAATCTCCAACAACATTTTTCTTGAAACATTAGCCAGATAATATTTCAGCAGCTGATCAACTCATTTGTTTGGCTGATCATTAGACATATATTAGAGAAAAAAATAACCAAATATATATATTTGGTATGGAAGTATGACAGAATTTTATTATACATGAGTAGTTTTAGCACAATAAAATAGTGATTTTCTTTTGGGTTAAGAGAGTGGTTGATGTGCTAATGAAAAATGATCTGTACAGTTTTAAAATGTAAATTTTTTTTATAATAATTTTAAAAATTAGGTAAATTTATGGTTTATTTTTAAATAATAAGAAGTGCTTGAAATTTATACGCATTAAAACTGTATTGAACGTTAATATTAGATTAAACAATACGGAATGTGTAATCGGAAAACTTTTTGACTTAGACCCTGTTTGGATAATGAAAATGTTTCATCTTATCTAATCTTATTATTATAAATTTTTTTAAAATTTCACATAAAATATAATAAATAATTTAACTTTTTTTAAAACAATAATAATATTATTATAATATTTTATTTAACTTTTAGCTTATATGTTAATTCATCTTATTTTAAATCACTTTCAAACGGCACCTTTGAGATTGAGAGTGACTAAGTGAGAGTGAGTAGGTGAAGATGGGGTATTGGGAAAAAAAACAATAATTCTATTTATCATCTCCACATATTACATATATATATTTTTATTTTTTTCTATAATAAATATGTAGTGTATTGATGATAAGTAGAACAATTTAATTAATTTAATAAGAATAAAAAATAATATTAAAATATATAGTGTGGGATGGGGAGCCTCTCTAAAAAAAAAAAGATTCAGCTTGGAGGCTGACACATAGTTGACTTTTCTCACTACGTGCCGTCAAGGATTGGGAGTACAACTAACTAGCACCAATAAAAGATGCTCATGATAATCTTCGTCTGTGTGTTTTAAAACGAGAACAAGATGAAAAAAAAAAAGAGAAAAGAAACGAGAACAAGATGAATGGATGAAACTTGCGTGCACATGCCTGATGCCTGCAATAGTCACTTCAAAAGAAATATTCTGATTTATAAGAGACTCAAATATCAAACAAAATTATTTCATATACATAAATAATTTCCCAAAAGTGATTTTACACATTGATTGATGTGTTTTTTTCCCAAATCAAATTTCTTAATTAATTAACTTTTTGTTGCATCAGAATTTGGAGTAGTAGTGTGTGACTTATCTTTTGTCAAATATTTGTATAGGTATCATAGTTCTCAAAATCCAAGTATTATTTCTAAGGTTATACATTTTAGATAAGATGTATTTTGTTGAAAGTTGAATAAAATATTATTATAATATAATTTTTTAATATTAATTTTATTTTGAGATTTGAAAAAGTTGAATTGTTTATTATATTTTATGTGAGAATTTGAAAAAATTATAATGATTATATAAGATAATTTAATTTTATGTAATCAAACCAATTTTTAAGAGATGAGTTTCCAAATAATAGGAGTCGAATTTCTCTCTTAATTCTTGCATAACAAAACAACAAAGGGAAACATTTGATTTCATTATTACATAACAGAGTGGAAAAGAAGAGTCCTGCTACATATAATTACTTTTGCATACTCTTTACATATTCTATTGATGTGATTGATCTAATCAATTATTTTATATTAAAAAGAGTAATGTAATAAATCATATTAGTAGAATATATAAAAAATATTAAAAAATAAATATACATATAATTTTTGAAAAAAAAAATAAAATTTGAAGTCATAAAATACTTTTTGCTTAAAAAAAATTCCTCAATAAACTCAAATTTGTTCGTGGCTTTTTAGAAAAAAAAAAAAAAAACTTAACCCTTATTTTGATGCAGTTTATTAAGTAGTGGGTGCATGACAAGTTGTTCCAAGTCATATCAAAACAGGGGGGGAAACACAAATTAAGGTAGGGTTAGGGTTGTAGGAGTTGAAAACCGTGTTAGGTGGATGGCCTGCTCTTAAAAAGTGTTGTGCCCACGCCAGGATAGTGTTTCTGTTTGGAAAATGATGTCTCCTCAAGTCATCGACCTCGTAAACATGCGATTGCTAGAGAGAGAGAGAGAGAGAGAGGGAGAGATGTCCTCCAAGTTACCGCCTAGAGTTTTTTGAATGAATATCCTTTCTTTAAAGTTCTCCACGTTAAAAAAAGCATCTCCCATTAATTAACATGTAAAATACATGTAGTGGTAAAAGCTTGCATGTATATTTGAGCTCCAAATCTGAACAAAATGGATGTTATGTCATGCCTTCACCCACCAACTTTACAACACAACTGTGTACTGAAAAATTACCTGTGGAGTAGTTAGAAGTAGGGAGGGATTTTGTTCCTCGGTGGATCGACACTCACCAATTTGATGTAGAAAGGGAGGTTTGGAATTACAAACAAAGTAGTTTTCTTTTTCTTTTGAAAGTGATTCTGTCAGTTTTTGTGCTCTAATTCAAACCATCTCTGTTAACGTTGTCAAAACCACAAAGTCCCATGTGTGATATGTCTACTCCTACCTTTCTCCCCCTTCTAAAATAGAAAGACAAAACCAAAAAGCAAAACCAAGTTTCACCTACTTGACCTTCCATTCTCACATGGAGACTTTGGTTGTTGAGGTTAGAGGGACCAGATCAGAGACAGAGTGAGGCAGCTGAGCAGGCGTGGGTTGACTCATTTTACGTGGGTGTTGTGTCTTCCAAACCTAATAAGAATAAAAGGCCCACTTTTTCCTATTCTTAGGGATTTGGGATAAGGTTGAATTGGGATAAGGAGTTGAATATATAACATGGAGGACTTTAAAAAATATATATATATATATCAGTAAAATCCCAAAATGGACTTTTGCTGCAATGTTGAATTTGTTTAGGGATCATGTGATCTACCCAATATCAAGATTCAAGGGTTCTGGCCCATTCCAAGGGCTTGTAACATCATGCAGAAAGATACCTGACTACCTAGCCTATTACCCTTGCCCTCTGCTATATGTTGAAGTTAATGAGCAGGACCAGAATCTCGGTCTTATATTGGCGTGTTGGCACTTTCCATGTTTTTATATTCCAGGAAGATTTTATGCTTTTGCAACTTATTTTATTGGGATTTTGGTCTTCTACATCTAGAAGAGAAGGCTCCAAATTGATTGCCGGCCAAACTTTTGTGGTTCACTTTAATACCAATACAATAATGAAATTCAGAGGAAACAAGTCTTCAGCTGGACAAAGTTGATGGAAAATCTTGGCAAGACACTCGGTGCGAGGACTACTAAGGAAAGTGAGAGGTTTTTTTTAGCTCCGCTTCAGGACGGTCGGACTATTAAACTTAGAAGAGCAGCCCTCCATTCAGACATTGACACGTAGGAAAAATACAATAAACTAGTTAGACTTCACCACATAGAATCACCGCACACAAGAGGCAGAAATTGTTGTTCTCCAAGCTCTCTTCCTCTTTTCGTCTTCGTCTCCAATCTTTCAAGCTCGTCGGCCACACAAATTTTGCTCACTTCAAATTCGCACCACCATCTCAGTCCCTATCTCAAATTTGCTCACTTCACTGCCAATCAAGCCATCCTCGAAATAAGATTAAGGTTTACCTGTTGAGTACAGTTGGGGGAGGAAGAAGAAGAAGAAGACGAAACAGAGATGACAGACTGGGATCGCCAGCAACCATGGTCGAGGGAGTCTACCAAAAAACCAAAAATTATGGTTAGTCCTGCACTACATCGGACCCTTTTTTTTTCAACATTTTCTTCTAATTCTTCTAGAGCCTTTCTTATCTCTGGTTTTTCAGCATCTTTGTCTAGTTTTTGCCTCTCATAAAAAAATGAAGCAATCTCTTTATTTTTACGGAAAGTTAGAATAAAAGGATTCTTTGAAAAAATGAATTAATTTCACCTAGACCCACCCTTCAAGATCCAACCCTCTCTAGTTTTGCTGAGCCATTGATGTGAAACGTAATGTTTTCACACTTTTAGTCAAGTGCATACCCACTTTCAGTCAGATGTGAAACGTAACGTTTTGGAAGAAGGTGTAGACATATATTTCATCGACTCATTGTTCAACTTTTTGTGCCTTTATTTTTTTTTTTTTTATCGTATGGAAGATGGAGTGTATGATGTTTTTGATCGTATGTATGTAAATCCAGAGTAAACACAATAAATAACTTACGTGTCGCCCAATTATTGGAGAGCTACTTAGTGAGGGAGAGCAGCTGACCGCTTCCTAGATATTATCTTTTTCTTCCCACCTTATTTGACCCTTAACCATGCTGGAGAAAATTATAAAATAGCCTTGTACTTGTACGTAAGGCATGCACTATTATAAAATAGCCTTGTACTTAGGGAGCAAGCACTGTTGTTAGAAGTCAACTTTATGAGCTTGATTTTTGCATTGTTGAAAATATCGATAAAGGATTTGAAGGTTTTCCTGCTATTTAGGATGCTAAAGGCTGTAGGGTGTATTTTCTATTCCATTTTGGACGGAGTATAAGATTTGTTAATTTTGTGTTAATCAGAATTGTGTTGTCTTTCAGGCTATTGGTCTGTAATGGTTTGTAATATAGACTAGACCATGTCAATCACGATTATGTACTGAAGCGTTATTAATATTGTAGTTGGCTTATAATGTATATTTCCAGGTCCAGTTGTATTGTTTATTTTATAATGTATAAAATACACCCTAAAGGCTGTAGGGTGTATTTTCTGTTCCATTTTAGACGGAGTATAAGATTTGTTAATTCTGTGTTAGTCAGAATTGTGTTGTCTTTCAGGCTATTGGTCTGTAGTGGTTTGTAATATAGACTAGACCATGTCAGTCACGGTTATGTACCGAAGCGTTATTAATATTGTAGTTGGCTTATAATGTATATTTCCAGGTCCAGTTGTATTGTTTATTATTAGAGAAACGCTTCGGACAGGAGAATCCGTTAAAGTGAGATAAACGGAGACCAATCAGTTAATGACACGTAGCTTACTCTTCAACAAGCAAATGGACTGTGTTGCAGGGGAATATTTCCTCATTTCTGTCCAGCGCCTCCCACCTCTCTCTCTCACCGAAAAGCCCTCTCAGTTGGTGTATTGATTCTGTAACCGAAGACCACTCTCTCTCTCTCTCTCTCTCTCTCTCTCTCTCTCTCTCTCGTACTGGAAGCAAGCATCACGAATCAACAACATCAAGAATTATTTTCGAGCACCATTTTCGGTTTTTTATTGGTGCGTATTATTTTCTCATCATTTTTCCTTCATTATTTGTTTAACTATGTCTATTCTGATTTTTTGAGCTTCTGAAATAGGATTTTCTCTGCAACAAAGAACCAGCCCATGAAATTCCTATTCGGATTTTTTGAGTCCATGAAATTCTTATTCGGATTTTTTGAGCTTCCGATTTGATTTTCCTCTTTTATTTTCTTGAGGATTAGTGTTTTATTTATATTTATATTCTTTTCCTAATTTTCGGGGGAGGGAGGCCTCTGAACAATCGGTTGGGTTTGAAGCACAAAAGAATGGGTATGGGGGCATATGAATTGGCTGGTTTGGAGAAAAATGGGTTCAAAGCAGAGAGAGAGAGAGGGCCTTTGTTTGGGTTCAACATAGAGAGAGAGAGAGAGAGTGGTGAAGCAGGGTGATGGATCGGTTTGCTTGATGGGTTTGACGCTATGTGGTTTCTGGGTTTGAAGGAGATGTGAAGCAGGGATGAAGCAGGGAGATTTTCGCCAGTTGGGTTCTCAATAGAGAGAGAGGGGAAGCAAAGAGAGATTTCGTGTTGTGTATGAGACCGAGAGTGATGCACTGAGCTGCAGTTTGGATATTTTGTGGTGTATCCCTTACGTGTCACTCCCCTATTGGTTTCTGATAATCACGTTTCTTAAGAGTATCCGGTGGGAAGATTTTCTCTTATTATTAATGAATGTAATATGCTTTTATAATAATAAAAAAAGAAAAAAGAAAAGAAAGAGAAAGATGCTGAAGGCCTGCCGCCTATTCAGCATATTAAATACTGGATATTAATTTGATTGCTTACCCTAGATTCGCCTCTTTTTTTTTATAAGTACCCTAGATTCGCCTCTTCTCATGTCTTGCTTTCAAATTTCAATATATTCCAAATTTCCAGAAAGCAACATGCAAATAAGTTTTATGGTCTTATCCGCTGCTCACGACATCTACAAGACCAGCCCAAAAGAGATTATTAGATCGAAAGGAAATCAATTGAGGAAAACTCTATACGCCACTGAGAAAGATATTGCTCCCTAGAATTGGGTTGGGGGAGGTGGGTTGCAAAATCCATACCCAGTTTGTTGCAAGCATCTGGACCTTCCAAGTGGCAAAATGCTTTACCTGATTACATTATCTTATCCACTTAAGCAATCAAGCAAGCTTTCCACCATTTTCTTTTATACTATGAATTACTATGGTCGAGATACAGTCACAAGATTGCCAAGTTTCTGTATTACCACCCCGAGATGGAAGATTCTAGTCAAGTTTCTGTATTACCACCATGAGTTGGAAGATTTTAGTCAAGTTTTGAGACCTTTCAACAGATTTGGATGTGTCCAAGCACAGACTCAAAAAATAAAACATTCTAGTCAAGCTCTTAAAATCCTAGTCAAGCTTTACTTTAGAACAGATACTTTCTAAAGGTTTGAACGAATGTTTGCCTAAACTCGGTTTTAGCTGAGGAATGGTTTCTAATATTCAAGTTCAAATGCTCAAATCTCACACGCAAGGTAACATTCACCTCATACACGCTTTCTTGGACAATATTCTACAAAAGAATTTCATTTACTTGCCGCAAATAGTAGAGGAGAAGCGCCCCCCCCCCCCCCCACGCCCCCCCCCCCCCCCCCCCCCCCCCCCCCCCCCCCCCCCCCCCCCCCCCCCCCCCCCCCCCCCCCCCCCCCCCCCCCCCCCCCCCCCCCCCCCCCCCCCCCCCCCCCCCCCCCCCCAAACAAAAAAACAAAAAAAAGAGAAGAAAACACTGTTTTCACTTTTACAATATACTCGAGTTCGCATATTTGCCATCTTTCAAGTCAAAACTTCGAAGTAGTTTCCTTGACACACAACTATAACTTGATCTTAATACAACTGGATGATCAAATGTGGTGTGTGACCTGTGAAAGGCTCAAAATTGACCTGTTCGTATGTCTCTATCAAGACGATCTGCATTAAGTGTCCCAGGAAGCTCTCTAAATTCTTCATTAAAAATAGAATACGCACTGCAAATGTTAAACGCCAAAAATAAGATATTATTGAAATAGTAAACGACCACTAGACCTTATAAAAAAATAGCAAATGACTATTAGACCACCAAAATAATCTTGAATTTCAAATGACTGATAGTGATTTTAAACAAACTCACTTTAAATGTTCATAAAAGGTAACACGATACCCACCAAACAGATATACACACGGTTGTGTGTTGGGGGGGGGGACACTAGCATGTAGCACAAACATCAACTTAGAACATGTGGAATACATGCTCCCAGAAAACATTGGACGTCTTCATCATGAGGAACTAATTCGCAAAGAGTTAGAAGAGAAATGCTTGATCTAAAAAAGAATCCTACAAAAGGAAGATTACAAACTGATGTGAAGCATTTTTTGTTATAAAGTAGATTTGACGTATCACATAAACCATGCCAATTCGTAAAGTTACTTTTGTAAGATCCATGTATAGACCTAACACTTCTCAAGTTAGAATGACGGACTTAGAAGTGGATCAGGTGCCATTTTAGCATTATTCTCCTTTTGCGTACATATCTTAGAAAGGGAAAGAAGCACGCCTTGTTTACATTATTCTTGAGAGTTATGGGGAATGACATTTTATGCTATTTTTTACAGTTTAGGTTAAATTAAACCATGAATTATCAAATAGAGCACACAATTTCGCACAAGTGGTAACACAAAATATTTCTTTCAAGTGTATACCTTAAGTCACCAGGTTGTCGATGTCCAAGATTCAGGATAATGATTACAAAGCCAGTTCCAAGTATCTGAATGCATAGCAAACATGAGAATAACAAAAGAAATAAGATCTGTCACACTAGTAACTTAACAGGTAACATCAATCCAGTATATTAACTTTTATGCATAAAAAAACAGATCCACACCAATTCTCTAGTTTAAATCATCTGAGCACTCAGTACTTGATTGCTAATAAGAGCATATATATTTCTTCCACACCAATTATAATATCAAGGCCAGCATGGTGATATTATTATTCCCATTTCTATAGATATCATCACATTATAAGGACTGGATAGGGTGAATTTACCTACAAAGCAAGAGCTATGTGCACAAACCAACTTGTGAGGCTGAAAACAATCAAATAAAAAATGTTCCTTTGAAAAATCTTTTTGATGAGCAGTTCCTTTCAGAAAGCTTCAAGTGTAAAAGTTTATTGTGCAAGCACATTAACAATCTCTGGCTAACTTATGTAAAGTATGGAGTACTTTAAATTATAATTTTTTTTTTATCGCTAAAAACAATCTTTAGTTTTGTCAAAGGTAAACTTTACAAGAAGACCAATCCTAAAGCAAGGGTTCCACCCATGTTCTTTACAAAATTACCTTGATCTCAGCAAACTTAAGTGAGAACCTGAATCTGTTGTTTCACATGCGCATTACAAGTACTTTGTTACTTTCATTGATGACTTTAGTCGTTTTAGTTGGGTTTACTTCTTACGGGCTAAGGCCGAAGTTTTTTCAGTATTTAAGCACTTTCTTGCACTTATTGAGACTCAATTCTTTGCCAACATCAAGGTCTTGCGCTCTGATTCTGGCGGAGAATACATGTCTAATGAGTTTCCGAACTTTCTTCAAAACAAAGGGATCATCTCTCAATGTTCTTGTCCTTCGACACCACAACAAAATGGTGTTGCTGAGAGGAAAAATCGTCACCTTCTTGATGTGGTAAGAACCTTTTTAATTGAATCATCTGTTCTTCCTCGTTTTTGGTGTGAAGCGCTTTCTACTTCGGTTCATTTGATCAATCGCTTACCCTCTCCTACATTACATAATGTTTCTCCCTTCTTTAAGTTGTTTGGCCATTCTCCTTCATATTCTGATCTTCAGGCATTTGGTTGTATATGTTTTGTGCATCTTCCCGCTCATGAACGACATAAACTTACTTCTCAATCTGTTAAGTGTGCTTTTCTTGGTTATGCTATACCTCAAAAGGGTTATATTTGTTATGATCCCCATGCTCGTCGTATACGTGTTTCTAGAAATGTGGTTTTCTTTGAAAATCAATATTTCTTTCCATCTCATGTTGAGCTGCCATCTGCATCTATATACCTTCTGCCTAGCTTTTCTGATTCCCCGACTATTGTGGGAAGGTTCAAACCTGGTTTTGTGTATGCAAGACGTAGTCGACATGAGTCTGGTTCCACTTCCTCTGTGCCCTTTCACGATTTTAACCTGGCGCCTGATCCTGATCCTGCTCCTGCTTCCACCACTTTTCACAGGTCTACTCGCCCTTCTCGACCCCCTAATTGGTATGGTTTCTCCTCCCATGTCTCTCTTGTGGCGACTTTATCCTCTATTTCCATTCCCTCTTGCTACAAACAAGCCATGGAACATGAGTGCTGGCAAAATGCAATGCAAACAAAACTTCAAGCACTTGAGGAGAATCACACTTGGGATATTGTTCATTGCCCCCTACAGTCAAGCCTATTGGGAGTAAATGGGTTTTTTCTGCAAAGTTTCGTTCTGATGGGTCTTTGCACCGATACAAAGTGCGCGTAGTAGCTCTAGGAAACAAACAGGAATATGGGGTTGATTATGAGGAGACATTTGCTCCCGTTGCCAAAATGACCACAGTTCGAACCATCTTAGCTATTGCCGCTTCCCAGTCGTGGCAACTGCATCAGATGGATGTGAAGAACACATTTCTTCATGGTGATCTCCAAGAAAAGATCTACATGAAACTTCCCTCCAGTATGACTACTTATTCTCCTCATGATGTTTGTAAGCGGCGGTCTCTGTATGGGCTCAAGTAGGCTCCCAGGGCTTGGTTTAAGAAGTTTCGCAGTACACTTCTTACCTTCTGTTTTACACAAAGTTAGTATGATTCTTCTCTCTTTTTCCACAAGTCTGCATCGGGTATAGTCATTCTCTTGGTTTATTTGGATGATATTATCATTATTGGCACTGACTGTGGTTTGATCACTAAGCTTCAGCAGCTGTTGTATGTGACTTTCCATATGAAAGATCTTGGCCGGCTCACATACTTCCTAGGGCTGGAAGTACATCATCAAGCCAATGGTATTTTCTTGAATTAGCATAAGTATATTCAAGATCTTATTACCTTGGCTGGTTTGGAGGACACTTCTTCTGTTAATACTCCTATGGAGGTAAATGTCAAATACAGGAAAGATGAAGAAGGAGACCTTTTGGATGATCCTACTCTCTATCGGAGCCTGGTTGGGAGTCTTATCTGCTTGACCACTACTCGCCTCGATATCTCTTATGCTGTTCATCAGGTCAGTCAGTTTATGTCTTCTCCTCGGCATCTCTATCTTGCTGTAGTTCGACGAATCATCCGCTATCTTTGAGGTTCGTCTACTCGTGGGTTATTCTTTCCTACAGGCTCATCTCTTCAACTTGTTGCCTATAGTGATGCTGATTGGGCTGGGTGTCCGGACACGCGTCGATCTACTATGGGTTGGTGTATGCTTTTAGGTGATGCCTTAATTTCTTGGAGATGTAAGAAACAGGATCGTGTTTCTAAATCCTCTACTGAGGCCGAGTATCGTGCCATGTCTACAACTTGTTTTGAAATTGTATGGCTACGTGGTCTTCTTGAGGAGCTTGGGTTTCCTTAGACTACTTCTACTCCTCTTTATGCTGATAACACTAGTGCTATTCAGATTGCCACCAATCCCGTTTTCCATGAACGGACTAAGCACATTGAGGTTGATTGTCATTTTATCTAAGATATCTTGGAAAGTCGAGTAATATCTCTTCCTTACATTTCTTCGGATCTCCAAGTGGCTGATATCTTCACCAAAGCAATGACTCGACAGCAGCATCAATTTCTAGTTGGCAAATTAGGACTCCTATTTTATATTGGCTGTACAGATATATATATTTTTTGATAAGTGGCTGTACAGATATATATTACCATGTATATAGGCTGATTATTAGGGATCAGTTAAGGGTTTTTCTGTGTATAGCATATAATCTATTTTTCTTGTATAGCAGCTGTTAACGTGGTAAATGAGAGGGCTGAGATCACAGAGCCAGTTTTCCAAATGTTCTTGATTTTCTGAGTATTTTGACACGTGTTAGGAAATTAAATGAATCCAATTTGTGGTTCCTTCAAGTTGGAAAGATCTAGCAAGGATGAACTTTACATAAAATCTACATAAGCCGCCGGCAGAGAAAGCTCGAAGAACTTCCCTTCATTCCCTTCACAGGAGTCGCACAGCACATAGCTGGAAATCAGAGGGCCCTAGTTGATGTGATGATTTTGCATGTGGCCATGAAGGCCACATTAAAATATAAATTTAGAACAAGTTGCACTCAGTTGTACTCGGTATGAATTCCCTGCCAGAGTTTGTAGTTCAATAATCATTATCTTTGGGTGGTGGTGCATGACAGCTTCCACTCCTCAAGCTTTCTAGAGTTTTTAGAAATGTGATCTTTCTCTTCATCCTGCTAGTTGAGTGTCTCCTATCCTATGCTTCATGTATACTAAGGTTGCACCCTTTGCACTTTGAATATATTTCTTATTAAAATATTAATTCCCAGCCGAAAGAAAGGTCCATAAAACTTTTCTATGTGATAGTGTTGTGCCCTTATGGTGCATTACAATAAGTTTTACTTAGTCAAGGGCCTTTTTTGTTATTATTTATTTAAACGTTCTCAAGATAAGCTTTCTCCACCCAAGTTAAGACTCAAAGAATGTCACACAAATAGTATTTAAAAAAATAAAAAAGTACAGAAACTATGCATTTATTCATTGCTTGAATGAACTTATAAAAAAAACAAAAAGGACAAACTTAAAGAAGTGAACTTACATATAGAGGTCCAAGATCATATCTATGGGCAACAGGTGCCAAGATAAACCACAAGACAATAAGGGTCCACGCCTTTAGACTGAGAGAAAGAACCGCCATCAAAAGGATATCTATCATGACAAATAAAAGAAGACTCATTAGCAAATAATTTGTTTCAAAGTATAGCAGTTATTCAACTAGTTATTTACCTGAAAGCTTCAACTTATCATGAAGAAAAGAGTAAAGCCTTCTTTTCCACCTGCTTGATGAATGTGGGAGCTGAAACTTCTGTAATGAGGAAAAACTACTCAACCAAAATGAAGAGAAAACCAAGAAACACTACATAAAAGAGGCATTAACTCCAGTTTAAAACAAAACCATAATTTAGTTGTACCAGATCTTCATCGTCGTCTTCATCATCAAATCCCTCACGAAGATGTTTAATTGGTGGCTTAGGTTTGACAGCAACAATTAGGGAATCTAGAAAACAAAGGAAAACAAATTCCCACAATCAAAAGCCAATCCCTCAACAATCCCAAAACTGAACACTTCATAGACCACAATTAAAATGTGATTCTCAACTGTCACTATTACCATATTCCTTCGCCTCTAGCTACAGCTTACAAGGACATATCAAGGTGATAAATCAGTTCAAATGGAATTGACAAATTAACCGGACCTAGAATCCAGAAACCCTAGAGGTTCAGATCTCTAAGCAAACAGGTGTTCTTAAATTTTTTTTCTTTTTTCTGTAGTGATCGTCACATCACATTTCTATAGCTGATGAGAATTTTAGTCAATAGTGAATAGCCGTAGTGCATATTTCATACATTAAATGCCAAGTTAAACTTAACAGGTTTTGAAGTCATGAAAAGACATGCGTGTAACAGAGAGTCAAAACATAAACTTTAGATTGCAGGTTACAACAAGAAAACTGACTGATTTCTCAATTAGAATATGACTTGTAGCTACGGTGCCCTGGTTGAATTTTGAAGGCATTGTATGGGCATGTACTTTGTTGAGTCCAGACTGGGTGTTTACTTAATTGAACTGGACTACATGAGTGCTTACGGGAAGCAGCAATTACAAGTACTCCTTTTGGATTACCAAGTCATGACAGTAACGTTTTGATGTTTGCAGGTATGTTTATCTAAAAGACTTTCTCCACCTGATGTTATAGATATCAATATTGTTGTCTCTTGTTTAGTCTATCCAACTCTAGTTAAAGGTAAAGAGAAAAATCTAGGATGATTATTCCAAGCTAATAACATTGGGGACAAGGACTCATACCGCCATCATTAAGTCGTAGGTCGACATGGTTCCCATTTTTGTCGTTGTCATGCAATACATTCCCTCGCAAAATAAGCCTTAAATGCTCAATGGGTAGACGATCGTTTCCCGCAATCAATCTTCTCAAATCACACACCTAATTTACGAACAAACAACACAAGCGCATTATGATGATCGGCAACGAAAAAAACCAATTTCACTTAATTATGCAAAAAAACCCAAAACATCAAGCCAAACCCTAACATATATGTGCATACATGTATGTAGACATGCACAAAGACAGAGAGAAAGGGGCGTACTTTGATGGCAGATGGAACACGGAGGTGAGAGGGGCGAGCGGGACCGACGGTTCGGAGAATGACTTCCACCGTATTATTGTTATCTACTGCTCCGTTGCGATCAGCGATTCCCACATCGGGTGCCTCCTCCTCTACGATCTCTCCCATAAATCTATCCAACTACGATTAGATAGATTTGCAGGGCTCGAAATCAATCAATCCGTTGCTACTTTATCGGTACTCACGCCACCGGAGTCCGTACAGTCTCCGATAGAAAAAGACCAACCGACCCCCTTAACCAGGGCTTCAAAAATGGGAATCCGTTTTGAAATCAGATAGGAACGATAAATTCGACGGTGATTCTTGATAGTTTTGGATCCATTATTTTATATTAATAAAAATTATATATATAATATAATTTAAATATTTTATATTAAGTATAAAATGATATAAAATATAAATTTATTTTCTAATTTTAATAAAAATATTATATAAATCTAAATAATTTTAATAAATATAAAATTTATATATTTAACCTCAATTGTTGATATATTTATATTTAACTCATATATAAAGAAGATAAAAATAAGTTATAAACGCGTTTCAAATGTAGTATTTAATACATCATCACAAATTTAATATAAAATATTTATTCATCTCTTAATTTTTGTGTTCAATTAAAAACAAATAAAGAATTATACGTTTTATCTTTTAAATTTTTTTCAATTCTTATTTAATATAATAATGAAAAAGTTAATATATATTTAGTTATATCATATTTTTGTACAATAAATTAAAAAAAAATCAGTTATTAGATATACGCCTGTTTATTCGGGTTGACCCAAACCGGAACCCGGATTTCAAATCCGGGTCAGAAATGGGCCAGAACCCGGTTTTTTTTTTATAACCCCATACAAAAGCCTAAATGTATCTAATATTTTCACATATAGCTCTGATTTTTTTTATTTTATAAAAAACAAAAAAATAAATTTGATTGTGCACTTTAGAAGTTGAAAAATATCAACTTCTATATAAAAGTCCCACTTAATTTGCCTCACAATAAAAATGCATGTAAAACAAAAAAAAATTCCAATATTCATCTATGCAAGTATGCAAGCATTACAATACAATCTACTACATATTATATTATTTGTTATTTATACATTACATTACGAAATACTAAATTACAATATATGAATTACAAAATCAGTGATTTAATTTCCACACCAAATAGAAACTTCAAAGTGATTGGCCTGAAAGTGATCCTGCAAAAAATAAAATAGAATGAAAACGGCATTTTAGTCTCCCATCTAACACTAACAATACGATCCACAAAAAATAAAATAAAATGAAAATGACATTTTAATATGACAAAACAAACAAACCCATCAAAATTTTCACGCCATTACAGAGAGAACAAACATATTCATAAAAACATTATAGATCTAACCCATAAAAATACTCAAACATTCTCATCAAAACAATAAAACAGAGAGTTTCTAATAAGCAGCACTAAATACACTTGAGCTTTTATTCAGTATCCATCTAACACTAACAATATGATCCACAAGAACCAAAAGAAAAAGCAGTACTTCAAAAAACAAAATCGCATAAGGTGCACCTCAGTCTCTTTTGTACTCCTGTAAGTTGAGCTTGCAATACCCTTAATTGATTCCTCAATTCCTGCACATTGTATTTACCCACAATCCATTTAATTGAGTAAATAAAGAATCCAAATAATAATGTATTAAGATACTGGTGGTAAACAATTTGTACCTCGATTGTTTGAGGGTTGTAAGAAAAAAAGAAAAATAAGTGGGTGCCAAGTCAGATGGGGTTAAGAAGTTCACTACTAAAAATTTACAGATTGATCAATACAATAGTACCTTGAACCCATAAAATTCTCTATATTTACATCATGGTCCAACTTTTTGAAGGTTTTCTTTAGAACCTATATTGCCAAACAGAACATCGACATGAATAAAAGAATAAATATTGAGGGATAAATGCTCTATCTTGAACTGATACAAACAGAAGAAGCAAACATAGACACTATATTTTGGAAGGATGGGGAATGAAAAAGTTAATATATATTTAGTTATATCATATTTTTATACAATAAATTAAAAAAAAAAATCAGTTATTAGATAACTAAAAAATAAATATAATTTTGAATAGGTTCAAATTGGTTGAACCGATGGATTGAAGAGGTTTAGTAGGCAATTAAAAAAGTTTATTAAAAATTGGTTCCATTTTTTATTAGATTCAATTTGAATTGATTGAATCGATCTGAATGGAGTCAATTTTTTGGAACCTCAATATATAAGGAAGAAACTTCAAATCGGATACGAGGAGAAGCCTAAATTTACAATAGAACCAGTAAGGAGAAGACACGTAAGGTGTCTATTTTACTTAGAATAGAACCAATAAGTAGTAATATAATTTTGTAACTAGATAAAAAAAAATAAAAAGATAAAAGAAAGTGCTATTCTATAATAAAATATATAAAAACAATTACATTTTAATATAATATATCATATTTATTTTGTAATAAAAATATTTTATAATATGATAAATCACAATAAGTGGCAACGAGACCACTTCATTTGACGAAGTTATCGAATTAAATAATTCTAATAGTTGGTATATTGAGTTAGAAGTAGCTCACATCTATTGTCTCAATAAAGAAAAATGCACTTTTTTTTTTTTTTGAAATCAATAATTCTATATTCATTCATTGAAATATATTCTCACTACAAGACTTTTTCTTAACTATGATACTCTTTATACAACCTAGAGCATCCTCTATCCAAACAATCTCAAAATGAAAATGTAATGCATCTCTTGCTAAAACATGTGCAGCCTCATTTGCCTCTCTGCTCACACTCCACTTTTCTCTACCCTTTAACAAACTCTTTACATCTTCAATGACACTACCATACCTGGTCATGTCCTCTGTCCCTGCATTGTCAGCATTTATTATGATTTGTGCATCACCTTCAAACAACACATTGTTAAAATTGAGGCCACAACACACTTCCATAGCCTTCCTTTAGGCATAACTCTCGGCTATTGCAGCATTTGTCACATACCTCATATGTTCTCCAACTACTGCCAAGATCTCTCTTTCCTCATCCCTGATAACCATCCCAAGGCCCACCTTTCTTTCTTTTTTATTAATAGCCGCATCCCAGTTTGCCTTAACAAATAGCTCTTTTGGTTTGCTCCACCTTACATCCCTCTTATCTGAGCAAATTTTATTGCCCAGCCTAACATTATGCTCAATCTGTTGAAAAGCTCTTAAATCATCTCTGGCTACTTTTATTACTTGACTTGGGCTTTTAAATCTCCCTTAAAAAATAACCTCATTCATTCTCAACCATATACTTCTCATCACCATTACAATCTCCTCTAACTCTTCTCTGCTTGCCCTTTCCATCATCTTTTCCCATAATACTAATAGGTCACTTTCATCGGATCTCCATTTCTGTGTCATCTTTACTGATTCGCCCAGACATCTGCTGCTGCTGGACAGGACCAGAGTGCATGACTCACTGTTTCCTCATCAACCATACAAATAGTAAACTTTGAGTTGTCAGTTATCCTTCGCATAACCAGGTTGCTCCTTGTTGCTAACAGATCTTTCACTGCTCTCCACATAAATAGCTTGACTTTTCCTTGAATGTTCAAGTCCCATATACCCTTCAATCTATTGTCCCCTTCTCTTCTCTCTGAGTTTTCACCCCTTACAGCTTCCTTTATGCTCATATCCAGTAGGTAAGCACTTCTAACAATGAAAAGGCCAGCTGTTGTGCACCACCATATCAATTTATCCTCATAATTCGACTTGCTTATTGGAATACTGCAAATTTGCTCCACCTCCTCTTGCCTGAAGATACTTTTTAGCAACTGCATATCCCATTCACCATTAGAGATCAATTCACTGACTCTTGCTCTTGTATCTAGAACAGAAATGGGAGATTGAACACAGTATGATGATGGTGTTCGTAGCCACTTCTGCCCCCATATTCTTATACTGCTTCCATTCCCAACCCTCCACCTCAGACCTTCCTGCAGCAACTTCAGTGCTCTCCATACACTTCTCCAAATATATGAAGGTCTATGGCCTAACTTTGCCTCAAGTAAGGAGCCTGATCTATAGTACTCCTCCTTGAAAATTTTTGCCACCAGACTCCTTGGATTTTGTAAGAACCTCCATCATTGTTTGGCTAGCAGTGCCAAATTGAAACTCTCTAGGTCTCAAAAGCCTAGCCCTCTTCTCCCCTTTGGTCTTCCAATTTTTTCTCAACTACACCAGTGTATACCACTCTCCTTTGTTGAATTTCCCCACCAAAACTTTGCCATTAATGAATTTAGCTCTTTGCAAAGATTTTTTGGGATTTTGAACACACTCATAGAGTATGTTGGTATAAATTGCAAGACAGCGTTTATCAAAACCTCCTTCCTAGCTATGGATAGAAATGAATTTTTCCAGTTGCTAATTTTTTTCTACACCCTTTCTTTGATGCCTCTGAATGTATTGTACTTCGATTTCCCAACCACTGGTGGTAGCCCCAAGTACTTCTCATAGCTCCCTCTCATAACAGTACCACCTAGCTCCATTATCTTCTTTTTTTCTTCTGATCTCGAATTTGTACTGAAAAACACTGTTGTCTTTTCCTTGTTTATGAACTGGCTTGAGGCCTTTTCATATTTTAAGAGCAACTCTTGAATTTTCATCCATTCTTCTACTTTAGCTCTCCCAAACAGAATGCAATCATCTGCAAAAGCAAATGATTCACTCTAGTTCCATCTCTAGCCAAAGTCACCCCTCCAGTACTGTCCTTTCTATCTGACTGATTCAATACTGAACTGAGACCCTCAGCACATAGTATAAACAAGTATGGGGACAAAGGGTCCCCCTGCCTCAGTCCCCTCCAAGGGTAGAAACTTGGCCCAGGCTTTTCATTAATTAAAACTGAGTAGCTCACTGTTGAGACACTTCTCATGATAAGATTAATCTACTTTCTACAGAATCCTAATTTCCCTATGACAGCATCCAAATAACCCCACTCAATTTTGTCATAAGCTTTGGACATGTCTAGCTTTATAGCCATGCTCACCACTTTTCCCTTTTTCCTTGCTGTTGAACCTAAGGTTTCAAGTTTTGTGTAATTATATATTTACACATGGATTTTGATGATAACAAATGAATTCAAAGAATGAAGGAGTCTCAAGCTCAATTTGTCCACACAATGGAGTCAAGCACATCAAAGACCCAAGTATGAGCAAGAAGGAAACAAGTTCACATTAAAGTCATAGAGTAATGTTGTAAATCTCTTAAAAATTCGAAATTAGGATTAAGGTTCAAAATTAATATTTTATCATAAAGCATTAAAATACATTTTCCACATGTGCATGAATTTTTTTGAAAATTAAATTTGAATATTTTGAAAGATAATTGATTGTCATCTTTCACATGTGCATGCCATGATTAAAGGTTTGAATTTTGAAAATATTAAAGATGATTGATTGTCATCTTTCACATGTGCATGTTTTATTTAAATAATTTCAAAAGTGATTGATGCTTTTCTTGACTTATGTAAAAGGAAGATGTCTTTGTTTGAAATATTTGAAAAGTAAAGTGTGCTCCTTTTGTCATATGCAAAAAGTAAAAGATTAGGTTTGAAATTTTTGAAAAGCAAAGTGTGCTCCTTTTGTCATATGCAAAAAGTAAAAGATTAGGTTTGATTTTTTTGAAAAGCAAAGTGTGCTCCTTTTGTCATATGCAAAAAGTAAAAAGATTAGGTTTGAATTTTTGAAAAGTGAATGATGATGTCTTTGACATGTGAATCTTTTTAAATTTGAATATGAAGTCTCATATGCCTATAAATAGATCATTTGAGAGCTTCACATTTACAACACCAAGAGCATACAACTCTCATTCAAAGCTTTCATTCTCTCTTCTCTAAGCATTGAGCCTTAACCCTTTTCATTTTGAGAGATATAGTTTGTGCTTGTATTGTTCTTATTTCACTCATTGAGGAGTGTTTTCTGATATCCTACCCACTATCAATTCTTGTATCAGTAAAAGGGTGTGTACAACCCTTGTGCGTGTAGAAAGTGTTCTACACAGGGAATCGTTGAATCACCACGTGTAAGGTGATTGCAAGTGTAGAGGGTGTTCTACACGGATCCTTTGTAGCGGTGTTGTTCAAAGGTGTAATAGGTTTCTATCTCCACCTGAAGGAGATTGAATAGTGAATTCGGGGATCCTCAAGGGGTAGCTTGAGGCGAGGACGTAGGCAGTGGGGCCGAACCTCGTTAACATACTGACTTTGCTTTTCTCTTGCCCTTACTCTTTATATTTATTGTTGTTTCATATTTTGTTTATATTTGATATTGTATATTTGATTTATAATTGTTATTTTTTTAAATACAACTCAATTCACCCCCCTCTTGTGTTAGTCATCTAGGCAACACTTGCTTTCATTGTATGGAGCACCTCATATGTTACCATTATATTATCTGTTATTAACCTCCCCGGTATAAAAGCACTTTGGTTTGGTGAAACTACATCATTTAGAAATTTTTTCAGTCTGTTTGCCAACACTTTAGACATAATCTTGTAAACTACATTATATAGACTAATAGGCCTGTAATCACTGGCCACTCTTGGTTCTTTCACTTTAGGGATAAGAGCTATGAAAGTGTGATTCATAGAGGGGGCCAAGGAATTACTATTCAGCCATTCAAGAACTGTTTTGCTCACTTCATCACCTACCACCTGTCAGTGCTTTTGGAAAAAACAGGCCTCAAACCCATCTGGTCCAGGAGATTTTAGTGGAGCCATTTGTTTTATAGCTGCCTCAACCTCCACTCTAGTGAACTGCTTTGTTAAAAATTCATTCATCTCAGCTGTCACACATGATTCTACCCCCCTTAGAGAATCATCAATGTCCTCTGTACTTGGCAATGTTGAAGTAAACAAGTCCTAAAAGTAGCTATTAAACACCAACTCTATTTGAGCTGGACTGGTATGCCTCACGTTTCGGCCATCATAAATTTGCTTGATACTATTTTTTATCCTCCTTTGATTGGCACATCTGTGGAAGAACTGGGTATTGCGATCCCCCAATTTATACCAATCCAACTTAGCTCTTTGCCTCCATTTCAGGTCCTCCATCTCTAGACAGACCCCTATCTCAGCTTGAACTTTCTTTATCTCCTCACTGTTATGTCAGCCTTCATTTTCTTGTAATTTTTTAAGCAATTCTGGTTTTTCCTTCAGGCCTCTCCTTCTATCATGTTCAGTCATTTTGGTCCACCTCATCAGAGCACCTTTACTTCTCTCTAGCAAGCTTTACAAGCCCTTACCAGATACTCTCTCTGTAGCCCTCACTTGGCAAGCCCTCTTAATTACTTCCTCACAATCATCCTCAAGAGACCACTTTGCCTCAAATCTAAACAATCTCTTCCCCCTCCATACTCTTGCAGGTTCTTGGTTCATGCAAAGCAGAAGTGGTCTGTGGTCTGAACACCTTGCTACTAACACCTCAACCCATGCTTCTTTAAAAATCCATTTCCATCTCAGGTTAGCAACTACCCTATTCAGCCTCTCCTTTGTAAATGTATCGTCCCCATGCTTATTACTCCAAGTGTACTTGTCACCTCTCCACCCCATATCAAAAAGCCCTCCATCCTCCAGTGCTTCTCTGAACCTCACCATCTATTTCTCTTGTCTTTGTTTACCCCCACTTTTCTCATCATGTGTCAACACCTCATTAAAATCCCCCATCACACACCAGCCCACTCCCTCTGTAGGTTTCATGGAAACCAATAGTTGCCAAGACTCAACTCTCAAGCTCGAATTGGTCTGCCCATAAAAGCCAGTCAACAACCATCTTTCCCTCCTTTCTTCATTTGTAACCCAAGCATTGATATGGTTATTAGAATAATTCATAATTTCTACATTCATTGACTGATCCCAAAGGAGCATTAAGCCCCCTTTTCTCCCCACTGGTTCCACTACAAAACATCCATCACAGTTCACCCTTCTTCTTATCCTGTCTCCTTTCCCACTCCTCAATTTTGTCTCTATTAAGAACAAAACATGTGGCCTCTTTTTCCTTACCATCTGGCAAAGGTCTTGAACTGTCCGAGGGTTGCCAAGCCCTCGACAGTTGCAACCCTCGGACAGTTCTAGCTCAATGTTTTCACAATGATGGGCGGGGCTGTTCAACAGCTTCCACCCCTTGTTGAGTTGTCTCTTTTTCCTTACATCCATTAACTTTTGCCTTTTTCCCCTCCCTCTCCCCTTCCTTTCCTCCACTCACATTTTTAAACATTCTCTTTGATAAGCTTGACACACTTTGATGATTAACCCTCTCCCCTTGCTCTTCTCTTCCACGCCCCTTTTGTTATCACTTTATCTCTTAACACACCATTGCTTCCACCTCTCCCATCAGTAACCATTCCCCTCCCCTCCACTGCTTCTTCTCCTTCCTTCTTGTCCTTACTACCTTTTCTATTATTCTCATCCTCTTTAACTTTTTCTATTACCCCTGAATCCAATCTTTTCACTCCCTCTCCTTCTACCCCCTCTTCCCTACTCTGACCCTCTTTCAGTACCTGCACTAACTCTCTTTAACTCTCACTCTCCTCATTAACTTCTGTTTCTTTCTCCCTCCCCCCTACACTATCTACTCCTTTTGATATATTTCTTTGTTCCCCCCTCCCATTATTACTTTCCCCTCTCTTATAAATTTTTGCTCTCACCCTTGCCCTCAACCACGCACCAAATTGAACCTCCACCTTTTCAGTCCCCAAGCACCCTGATTCTCTATGAATAATACATCCACATTTAAAACAAAAGTGTGGAAGTTTCTCATATTTCACAGGGATCCAGTAGTCCTCCCCCTTGCCAATGGCTTGCTCAGATCTATCTGTGTTAGAATCCTCAGAAAAGGCCCCCAACCACTGCCATCATCCTGCGTCTCTACATCCATAACCCTTCCAATTGTCCCTCCCAGCTTCTCCCTTCTCACCTTGTTCATACACGCTATTGATAAATCGTGTAATTGAACCCACATTCTTTTTTTTCTGAAGTTCATCTGTTGTGGTGGAATGGACTCATCTAGCTGCATTATTACAAACATCTGGTTGTCAAACAACCATGGCTTGCCATCCAATATGCGCTGCTTATCAGCTTGGTTTGCAAAGGTTATCACAAAGATATTTAGTCCCACCTCCTGGAACTGAGCCTATGACTGATCCTCCATACTTTTGTCATAGTATTTTCTATTACCAGCTTATGGATGCTTCTCTCAACCCAAATCTTCCCTACCACACTACAGTCTTTCTTGTATTTCAATTCGTCCGATAAATCATCTTCCATGTTAATACTCTGAATCTTTTCCTCTGTTAATTTCAGGCACTTCCATCTCTTCTCCAGTTCGTTCATTTTTCAGTCCTCACTGCTCTTCCTACCCTGTCGCACTCCTAAAAACAGCCATGACTCCACTGCTCCACTACTTCCACCGCAGTATCACCACCTTCACTTGTTCCCTCAAAAAACCGTTACGCCCTCTCTCCACCACTCTGCCACCTCCTAATTCTGTTAGAATATTCGTGGACCCCACTTCACCTCACTCTCCTTTTCGAGAGAAAAATAGAGAGAGAGAAGACTCACTATTAAGAAAAATGCACTTGTTTCAAATCTATTGTTATCTCAATGATGATAGCTAATATACTTAAATGAATAATACTACATATTTGTAAACAAAATTTACAAATTATAATCTTTATCTTATCAATAAATAATGCTAAATAGTTCTTCATAACAACTCCTATTTCTCGTATAATATTAATTCATATAAGAAAACCATTAGTATTTATTTAATTTTTAATTAAATTATTTATTATATTTGTGTAAGAGTTTGAAAAATTGTAATGATTAAATAAAATGAAACGAGACGAGATTGACACAAAAAGATGAATACGTGAAACTTAAATATCCTAAAGAGTTGTAGACTAATGAACAGTAGATAATATATATTTTAAATTCGATTTTTTAAAATAAAAAACTAATAAAAAAAAGAACAAAACAATTAAAACTCGAATTATAACAAGGTGTATCTATATTTTATTGAATTTTACTACATACAAGCAAAGTCGCGTATTAATCTGCATATCAATAGTGATTTCTTTATACTAAAAATTTAAATTAATATTATTTTTAATAAAATTTACTTTTTAATCAATCACATTAAATTAATATGTAGATTAATACACAATTATACTTACATTTCAATTTTTCCTATTTTATCCCACGTGATGATGAAAACAACACTTGTCACGAAAACAGAGGTGTTAAGAAATAAAAATAATGGCTCCTTGGCTTCTGGTCTTAGGATGAGGCTGTCGTTGCCCACCATCCATACAAGATAATAAAAACCAGGAAATATATATTGACTGTCCCTACCTCATTTGTTCGTCCGAGACAAGCAGAACAACATGGCTCTCAGAACGTGGGCTTCTTCCACAGCCAATGCATTCAGAATCTCTCATGCCTCCAAATCCCATCTCTCCCCTGCATTCTGTCTGTCCCGATGCTTCTCTACCGGTAATCTTTCCTCTGTGTGTGTGTGTGTGTGTGTCTGCGTTTGATAGTGTTAATAAAGAAGATGACTTTCCTTTTGTAAAGCTGATTTTCAACATTCTGTGATGAGGTGGGAGTGAATTGATTTACTTATGCGGGAATTTCTGCAGTGTTGGATGGGTTGAAGTATGCATCCTCGCATGAGTGGGTGAAGCATGAAGGCGCTGTGGCTACAATCGGCATCACCGACCATGCTCAGGTTTTTCCTTTTTCTCCCCAATATGTTGTATGATATTATTAAAATTTATGTCCCACATTGCTTTCGAGGGGAAATTTTTTGGCCTTTATAAAGATTAAGAAAGAGCATTGACGATAACTTCAGCTAGTCTTTTGGAGAGTTAACCTAAATGGTAATATAAGTGGTATCAGGGCTAGATTTCGATGCTCAGCCCTTAAGGAACAGGCCTGAGAATTAAAACCTGGCTCTGATACCATTTGTCCTATCTAATTTAGGAATTTGACTAGATTTTTCTTTTTTCTTTTTGGGAATATATATAAATATTGGGCTCTTTTACTTAATTTGCTAGAATATAAGAACAAACGCTTAAACCTGAGGAAGTTGGGTTAAGAGGTTGATTTGGTTACAGGATTTGAATGTTTTGGGATTTTCATAAACAACCAAATTAAATGGGAACAGTTAGGTATCATATGTAAAAGTTCTATATATTTAGAAGATTAACATTTGCTCTATATTTGGATGGTCAGTAAGAAAATGTTTTAGTTACACACTTTTTGCTCAAATACTTGACCATGAGTTGAGGTCTCAATACTGATTTTTTTAGCCAAAAATGATTCTAGTTGTCATGATTATTGGTAAATGATAGAAATAGGCTAATCATACTCATAAAAGAAAAATAAAAATTGTGCTTAAAAAAAAAAAAGATAAAAATGAGCTACTCTGTAATGGCTCAAACCAAACTAATTCAGATTGATCACTTACAGATTCGTTTGGTTTGGTTAATTCTCCAGGCCGATGTGGTTGGTTCGTTTTGATAATACACCTAAAGCTGAACCGAAACGATTTGGAAAATTCTTGGTGTGGTGAGCCTGCCACAATTGGGCTTTAAGGAGGACTCTGATAAGCTCCAAAAAGTTCACCCTTAGCCCACTAGCCCACTAGCCCACTTACATATCATATGTAAGAGTTAGAAAGAATATCGTTTAGTCGTCTAAGATTTTAGCCTTTTACAAAGATGATGTGAGCAAAGTTTCTTAAAAAACAAAGGGGCTTTATAGAAATAGAGATTTCCATAGGTTTCACGTGCTTCAATTTACACACACGCACAAAAATGAAATAAAAGAGGCAAACTAAAATGAAGAGAAGAAAAAAAAAAAAAACCTAAACAAGAAGAAGAAAAATTGAGCCCGGGTTTTGTAGAGGTTGGTAGGAGTAAAATTGTAGCCAACATATATTATCCTTGAGCTTTGGTGCTGTAATGTAGGATATTAGGGTTTAAACACTTTAATCTTTTGTGTTCTTTCTGTTTCAATATATTTAAGTTTTATCTAATGCGTATAGGTTGAAACCAAGATAAACTTTTGTGCCATATCTCAAGTGAATGAAAAAGATGCAATCCTTTTGAACTTTTGTGAAATGAATATATGTTATTCAGAAATATCGAGTTATGTTAACGATCTCTTGTGTTCTTTCTTTCCTAATATTTTCTACATTATTCATATAATTTAATATTATACCTCACACATACATGTATAATGATAACAAGACTTCGATCCATCAAAAACCTTTCCCGGCCTCCTGAGATTTCAACCTCATACCTAATTCCTTCCTTGGCTCTATATTTTTTCCCGGCCGACGAATTCGGTAAACAAATCAACAAAAGTTTGATCATGCCTTGCCACAAGCTTAGTCAAGGAGACATGGTCAGGATAACATATCTTTAATTTATTAGGTTCAGTATCATTATCATTTGGTTGGCCGAAATTATATATAACATGATTAAATCTAAGAAAAGGACATGCTGACGGATAACATATCTTTAATTTATTAGGTTTAGTATCATTATCATTTGGTTGTCCGAAATTATATATAACATGATTAAATCTAAGAAAAGGACATGCTGACAAAAAAGGACACCTGCTAGACTATTGCCTTGTTGTAATATATTTGTATTTTCTGATGGCATCAAGTTTTGAATTCTAGTGATTGAATATGTATTGCTTGCACGATAGATAGCTTGTGTAATCAGCGTTGGCAGGGAGACTTTTACTTGTAAGTAAGTATGAAAGATTATACTCTAAACCATTGACATGACATGATTTGATTCGCATACTGGTTTGATTTTTCTTTCTAATTTAAGGGTTCAATTAAAATGAAAAATTGAAATATGGAACTGAAGATGATCATTTGATATGTTGCAGGACCATCTTGGAGAAGTAGTGTTTGTGGAACTGCCAGAAGCTGGGGGTTCAATATCTCAAGGTGGCAGTTTTGGAGCTGTGGAAAGTGTCAAAGCAACCAGTGATATCAATTCCCCTATCTCGGGTGAGATTGTTGAGGTCAACACAAAGCTTACTGAATCACCTGGCTTGGTAATTCTTTACCATCTCAATTTCCATTTACTTTTCCTTTATTTGGTTTGATCAATTCCTATATATATATATATATTTTATTTAATTGCTGAGAATTCAGACAACATTACAATCACGTGTATTAAAAAGATGGAGCTGAGTTTTTGTATGTATTTATTTATGGGTTATATATTTTGTAATGAAGATCAATTCAAAGCCATACGAAGATGGATGGATGATCAAGGTGAAGCCAAGCAATCCCTCAGAATTAGAAGCCATGATGGGTCCAAAGGAATACACAAAATTCTGTGAGGAGGAGGATGCTTCACATTAGAGTTTGAACTTTTGAACTTACTGCCGGAAACATCTTGGACTAACTGATTCTAAAGATTGATCTGATTTGTTATGTTCTTATCAGTTATTCTTGCTTTCCACTAGACCTTTCACTTATCATTAAAAAAGGGTAAGAAAATTTTATTGTTAACGATCAAAAAGTTGCTTGCGCCAGCCTCTAAGTTAGTCAAATATGCATATTGGATCCCCTCTGTTCTTGAGTAATCGAGGCTGGGATAAAGATGACTTTTACACTAGTTTATTCAAAGTAAGCTCTAATACCCATAAAAAAGAGGGAATATTGTGTTCTCTGAGCATGTATGGGGTTCGGCCGGGGGAGTGAGGTTCAGGCCGGGTTAAAACAAGAAGGAAAAAAGAGAGGGTCAAGTTGCAGATAAATAATGCTGAACTTCAGTGCATTGTTAATTAACATTCATTGAAAGCGAGTTTCGATTTCTTGAAAAGAAAAGTTCATTCTTCTCTTTAAAATATGTTATGTGGGGTACATCCTGATGATCTGTGCATCTTTTAGATATTTCTGTGTTGTGTATAAATTTTAAAAAGAATGGATGATGGGATGCGACATGCGCGCATGCATTGATTCTGAATATGAGAGGTGTGCCGCAAAAGAAATTGCCGAAAAAAAGCATTTATTTGTGACGTTTTTCATTTCACCGCATAATTCCATTTCGAAGTTGGGAAATGCAAATTCCAAATTCATTGTATAATCTTATTACGGCGACTTGAAAACTATTGTGGCGGTTTTTGTCGTCGCAACAAATCATTGCATTGTTGCGGCATTTTCAATTCATCCAACAGAGGAAAATCGTCACAATTTGCAACTTTTTATGGCAACAAAATGTCCGTAATAAATCTACCAGTAAAGTAACAAATTTTACACCAGGAATATAATTGCAGTAACGTTTTGCAGCACCTTTTAGTTTTTTGCGACGAGAATTTGTCATCGGAATAAAAAGGAATTAATATACCGTCCTTTCTTTTTTCCTCTCTCTCCCTCTATCTCGCGCTCTACTCCTCTCTCTCTCTCGCTTGGTTTGGCCTCCCCATTTCCAGAAAGCCCTATCCCTCAGCCTCCTCTCTCTCTCGCGCTCTACTCCTCTCTCTCTTGCTTTGTTCATTTTCCCCATTTCCAGAAAGCCCAAACCCTAACCCTTGGCCTCCTCTCCAGCTCGTCTCTTCATTTCCATAAGGTGGAACCCTAGCCTAAATCTCCTAAAGGAGAGGGATAAATATGTGTTAAGCTTCCAAATTTTGGTTTCCATTTTTGGGGATTTTGATTCTACACCAAATGGCAACCTAGGGTTGCTCTGAAAATTTTGTTTTCCTTCCAGCTAAGCGTCCTCTTCCATTTCTTCGGATCACACACTTCCATTTCCCTTGCTTTGATGCTTAAATTCGCACATTGGGAAGAAGAAGAACAAGTCAGGTAACACTCTTAGTTCCTAAAAACCTCTTGTGGTTGGATTTATGCTTAAGCAAACCGTGACATGCTATTTGGTTTTCTAAATCTGCTGTTGGCCGACTGTGTGTAGTGGCTTCCAAATTCGAATTCTCATTTATTTTCCTCTGATGCTTGTTTAGTTGGGTGTGTAACCGAGTAGAGGAAATGTGGATAGAGTAAAAAATCGTGCAACCATTGAGGAGGTGAAATGGAATTTTCTGCCTTGTTTTCATTTCAGATATGAAATGGAATTAAAGTGCCCTATTTTCTGCCCTGTTCTCATTTATTTATGTGTTAAACAAGTGGGGATGAGAACATATTTTTTTAACACTTCTCTTCAAGAATTAAGTGCCCTGTTCTTTGCATTATGTGGACGATTTGGTGAGAGGGAATAAGTGCAGTTTTTTTTTTTATTTCCTTTTGATAAGTAACTGCACTTTTTAATGACATAAAGGCTCAGTGGAAATTCTTAAGTCCATATTGTTCCTAGGGTCTTCTTTGGGTGGTATTTGATTTTATTTTGTTTTGAATTTTAATGTTTGTAGTTTTTTTTTAAAGGATATTGCACACATCCTATATATTCAGTATGTATATATATATATATTTATTTATTTCTTATCAAAATTAAAGAAAAATATGTGACTGTTGATAGAGAGCTGAGCAGAAGATTTCTTGTAGAAAGAAGGTGGACTATTGATTTCTTGTAGAGGAGAGTGTTGAGACCCACCTTGTAAGTTTTCTTCCCCTACTTTTTCTCTTCTATTTTGTGTTACTCTAAGTTGAGAACATGTTAGCATGGAAGTTAGAATATTTTTCTTAAGTTTAATGATTGGTTCTTGGTGAATTTAGAATATATTCAATTCAGGTAGCATGTTGTTGGTTGTTTAGGAGTTTTAACTTGAAATGCCATATAGTCTTAGGATTTGCCTAATGATTTCGGTTTTGATGGAGTTGATTACATGTATGGTGTATCAAATCTTGGTTTTTAGTTTGTGACACAAGTGCCTTCACTCAAAGGTTGCATGAACCTTTGAAAGTTTGTGACGCAAGTGCCTTCACTCAAGGGTTGGTAAAGCCAAAATTCTAGTGCGAGTGCTCTTTGAAAATTTGGCTATTTTGATCTCTAAGTTTTGGTTTGGAGAGTAGATCCTCTAAACCCTTTCTAATTGGAGTCAGATATAAGTGTTAAGTTTTGTTTTGAACCATAAAACAAGAGTTTAAGTTGAGTTTTTATGAATACTTATGGATGCATGATTTTGGTGCAAGCTTTGAAGTTCTTAGCAATTTGTTTGATTCAATCTTGAAGCTCGGTTATGACATGGTTACAATGGTACTAAAACCTAGCTAAGACTTCACTATGATGATCATGAGTGGGTTATTTCAAGAAAATTAGCATGTTACATAAATAGTTAGTCAATTATTCAAGAGTAAAGGACTTGCATGTTTTGGTTTTATGGATTGTGCTATGATCCGAATTCCATTTATTTGATATCATGAATTTGTTGTATATAGTTGTGTAATACCATCTAGAAATGAGTATTTAGCATATTAGAAGTTAAGATGTCTGATTAATTTAAGTTCTTAGTGTTCATTTGCAAAAGAAAAGCTAAGAATATCATGTGCTAAGCTTCGGGTTGTGATGTTAGAATTTTGTTTGTATTTGTTAATTCATATGATGAAAATTTGGCCATGAAGGATGTGATCCTGGTGAAGTAACATGTTACTAAGTTCAGACTGAGTTTGATTAAATTCTAATATTGGTTGTCAGCATGGGTATGCACCTCTAATAATATTTCAATTATATTTACTCTTCTTTATTGTGAGTTGAGACTCATATTACTGGTTATTTCTATTTCTCCGATTGCAAGTTAATATCTTTAGACTATCTATTTAGTGCAATTTTTTTGTTTCTTTATTATTATTATTTTTTTAATTTTGTAAAAAAACTTTTCCCGTAAGTAACAGTCGCAGGAAATAATTTTTTACAGTTTAGGGACTATTTCTTGCAAATTTCACCCGTGGGAAATATTCCCATTTTTGCAGCAGTTCCATTGCTGCGAAAATTTTGGCTTAAGTCACGCTCAAATTATGGCAGTTCACCTGCAGTTTGGAAATCGCAGTAAAATAAGTTTTGCTGCGATTTTAAGACTTTTTGCTATGAAATTAGACTGCAGCAAATATTATCATTTGTTGTAGCATGACTTCATTAAATGAAAAATATTTCCCATTGCTTTATAATTAAATCAAACTTAAAAAACTTTATATATATGTACTACTTTTAAATCAAATATATCTAATTAAATTTCTACTTTTTATGTAAAATGAAAATTATTGAACAACGTCAAATAATTAATAATATAGTTTCTTAATTTTCACAACACATCATGTCTTTCAAAGAGTAAAATGGACTTGAGAAATAATATAGAGATATGACTTATAATCTCATCACTTGAGTACTATATATATATATATATATATATATATATATATATATATATATATATATATATTATATTACAAAGAAAAAGGAATTCACAACATTATTTGAGCATGCATGAAATGGAAACGATTATGTGACTTTTATGATTCTTGCTGGGCACTTGTCTGCAGGACTTGGAAGGGGTAAATATTTTATCGGGCCATCTGGGTTAAGTCGCTCCACACTGCACCAATATTAAAGAGAATAAAGAAGGAAAAAATTTAAATTTTAAAGGTATATAATTGCATTAATATTTAGAAGATAGCAAATAAACTTAAATAATATTACTTGTAGTTTCTGAGATAATGATGGAGGAAGATAGTGATCTCCAGCTTGGCCAGATCACTTCCAGGGCAATACCTACTTCCTAATCCAAAAGGAAGGTAGCTCCCAACTGATCTGGATTTATTCTGCACAATACTCAAGCAAATTAATTAATTAATTAATTATGATATTTCAGTAGTACGTACGTGAGCCTCTAATTATAATTTATATATAAATAAATTAAAAAGAATAAATAAATTAAAATGCATGCACATCATGTATTCATGTCAACATGTAGAACTTACATCCCATCTTGAAAGGTCAAATTCTTTAGGGTTTGGATAGTTTTCGGGATCCATATGGACTCCTCTGCTCCAGACCAAGACTTTCCATCCCTTTGGAATGAGATAACCTGCAAACAAATAATATACATATATATTTGTTTGATTTTCTCTTTAGAAACATGAAAAAGGGATCAGATGGTAGAAATAATTTGAATATATATATATGTATTTATGTATGTATACACACATGACATATGTATGTATGAGATTGAATGGCTAACCATTTATGTCAACATCCTCTTTGGCCTCTCTGAAAACCGAAAATGAGATACTTGTTCTGCGGAGCGTCTCCTCCATTACCTAATTTAAGAAGTAATTAGCAGCAGAGTCATGTTAATTAAGATTAAATTAAGAGAGAGGGTTATTATTAGTATAGCTATAAATAAATTATTCGAGAAGATCAGCTCAGCTAAACCCAAGATCAGTTCGATTAAGTACATATTCACGTACGAACGTACGTACATCGAGCCTTCATCAATGCACAGATATATGATACCTTAGAGAGATATCCCATTTGTCTGATCTCCGTGAGAGTCACTCCTTTCTGTGTAGACGGTCTTCTCTTCACGATCTCATCTTGCTCTTCCTGAAAATTAAGAAGTGAAATTCAACTTAATTTTAATAAACATTTAAGTCATGAGATTACGGTCTTTTTTATTTGTTATAAGAGAGTATAACACAAAACCCACCTTGGCTTTCACGAAGATTTCTGGATGTTGTGACATGTAGATGATTGCCCACAATGCTCCATGGGCAGAGCTTTCATGGCCGGCTAACATGAACACGATTAGTAAATCTATGATATCCTCATCCTCCAATTGTCTTCCATCTTCATCTTTAACTCTCAATAGCAAATCCATCATATCTTTTTGCATCTCCGTTGGATTATTATTAATATTGGAACCGTTTTTGGTCATTGCCCTCTTTTTATCTAGTACAGTTTGGAAGATCTTCACCAACTTTTTTCGTGCCTGAATCAAAGAAAAAACGTTCCTTAATTCATGAACTCTCATTAATTTGTCTGATCACCAATAGATTTTTTTTTTCTTTTTTTTTTTTTAAAAATTTTCAAAGGAATGTAGTGTTAGGGTTTTATTGCTCATTAAGAGCATTAGTAGTGGCTTCAATAAATTTTGACTAAAATTTGGCTAAAAAATTTATTTTTATAAATTTTAGCTAGCCACTTTTTACTATACTAAATAATAGACTCAACAAATATTTTACTATTCTATTAAAATATTGATTTTTAACTTTCAAATTAGAAAGAGGCAAAATCAAATGATGTTTGAAAGGGAAAATACCAATAAACAAATTGCAAATAAAATCGCACTGAATCAAGAAAAAAAAATCATAGCCCACGAAAAGAAAAAAAAATTGCAGCCCGCTAAAAAAAAAAATCGCAACGATATCTTACCCAACAACCAAATAAAGAAGTGGTAAAAGAAAATAAAATTGCATCATCCAAGCATAGAAGAATCAAATAGAGAAGAATCAAATCGAATCCTGGCGTTGGTGTTCGAGAAGATCATTTTTTAGTCTAAAAATAATATTTGATCAGCTCCTTCAGCTTAATAAATTTGGCCAATCATATGATTTGAAGTTAAAAATATTGTTCATTTAGTTAACCCACTGCTGCACTTTATTTGACACTTTAATTATTTTTTGACTAAAATTTAACTTTAGCTATCCCACTACTACTGCTCTCTAAGTACTAAAGCAGGATCTTTACCTTGAGCGCTCTATGGAATGCAAATCCAGGAATATTAATGGCCTGAGACTTTATTCCAGCATTTAAATCACTGTACAAGTTTTCCACTGCCGAAATAACAGACTCACTGTGGGTACTGATGAAAATGTTGGTGATGACCTTGAAGGCAAACCCTCTCAACTCTGTCAAGAGCTGGATTGGCTCCTTCATGCTGGCCCACTCCTCCAATGAGGTTACCACAATGCCCTCAATAAGGTCAATATATCCGGCCAATGCCTCGTGGCCGTTGATCGGAGATGTGGTTAACCGGCGAAGGCGCTTGTGCTCGGAGTTTGAAATGCCATGGAATGCTCTTCTACCTGTAAGGATGGTTGTGGCCTTAGGATAACCTAGTTTGAACCTTTCATCATCCATCAAAACTTTTTTGCATGTTTCTGGGATAGAAACAATCACACTCGGGCACCCAAACATAAACGTCTTGTAGATACCAGTCCTGCCATACCTGCACATAGATAATTAATTTCAAACCAGAAAAATATTTTAAAGCATTTATATATAATTAGCATCTTGGGGAAGCGCAGAGAGAGAGAGAGAGAGAGAGAGAGAGAGAGAGAGAGAGAGAGAGAGAGAGAGAGAGAGGGAGGGTTACTTGTTTACAAGGTTGTAGATGTAGGAATCAGGGTCATTGGATCTGAAAGCTTTGAGGAAGGTTGGGAGACCACCAAGGTAAGGCCAACCCATATCACCAGGAGGGAGAGGATATCTTGTTTTCCCCAGCTTGCCTACATAATACCACTCATTAAATCTTCTCAGAAACCTGAATAGAAACACATATCCACCCAAGAGAACTCCAAGAATCAACCACAACAACTCCATTATTATGGATTTTTCATAACCTACACATGGATATAATAATATGGCTACTTAGGTGAGCTTTTATAGCACTCATGACCATAATGTTCCTTCCAAAGCAGTACATATGTTGAAATATCAGCTTAATTACTGAGTCTATCTAGTTGCATATTATATATTATATATATGGCTACTTTGTTGTATAAAGATTTAATATGTGAGGGCTGCATATCTCTGCTGAAATTTATAAATACATATATATATATATATATAAAATAAACTCATGACAAACTGATATAACTTTATATGATATGTTAAATCTTAAATTTGTATTTTCTTTTTATAAATTTCAGTAGATATATAATATCGGTATGGTTTCTAGTTTAATATGTACATAATTTTATCATTAATTTATTCATAATATATATTTGTGCAGGCTGCCGGTAACAATTAAGTGCTAGCATGGACAAGGACGGTCCAGTACTGCTCCCACTTACCGTTAGTTTAGTTATATATATAGTGTTTTTTTTATATGTATTTTTTAACACTTTTAAATATATATATTTTTTAAAAAAATTCATAATATCTTTAAAAAATGCTTCCTTAAGTACGAAATTTAAAAAAATAAAAAATAAAAAATAAAAAAAATGTGAGCGTAGCTGGTGGTGGGAATGTCTGGACAATGTATATATATATATATATATGGAATTAAGGGGACCACAGTACTGTTAAGCCAGAAGTACAAAAGAATAATTAATTTTATTCTATATATATGTACCACAATTAATGAATATATATTTTTCAATGCTAGGGGAATATATATATGCACGTTCGAGCATGCATGGAAGTAGCAGCTAATTGCTAGCTCAGCTCATACATGATGAAACTTATTTTCATGAACCTTTTATCCCTTTTTTTTCTGTGCGCGTATTGGTCTACGAATTAATACACAAATTTATTTTATTCAGTATGCGAATTAGTACGTAAAATTTACTTATACATAATAAAGTTCTTTTTTTTTTCATTTCATGGTGTTCATGTGTCTTTAATTATATTCTTAAAGTCATAAATTATTTTACGAGTCGGTAAGCCTTCACTCTCATGTACATATATTCTCGTCTTTCTGATTTAAACATATATATATATATATATAAATATATATATTGATAATTGATATAACATGACGACGACTTGCAGATCGATCACAGCTTTGTCAAGCCGGCCTTAAGATTACGTGTTCACAGTACGTACAATAATCAATTATATAGCTATGATGCGAAGAACAATTTTTTATATCATATGCAGCATGATGATCTTTCTTGATCAGGCTTTAGCCGCATTAATTAATAAACTGCAACCAAAGCCAGCAAATTAAAGAGATCACGACAACAAGCAAACATATAAACTCGATCATTTTTACAAAACTTTTCACCACATTTTATTGTTATAATTTTTTCAAATTTTCACGTAAAATAAAAAAAAGTAATTTAACTTTTTTAAATCTCAATACATACAAAATAATATCAAAACAATATATTTTAATAATATTTTATTCAACTTTCAACTTTATTCTCAACTCATCTTATCACATTAATCAAAAATAATGCATGCATGTTTTCAAATGTCAAAAGATTAATAATTAACATTATCGATCAATATACATGATCTTCATATATATTTACTTTTGCATACTCTTTGTACTTAATTAGCCTTCCTTCATTTCGTAGAAGCATTTGTCAAAACCGATTACGCACCAGTTATCATCTAAACTGGTATCTTTGATTTTATAGGTTTCCGATTTGGTTTGGTCTGATTTTTATGTTTTATTATACTATATTATAGTATATAATATTACTATAGCGATAATATATTATAATATATATTATAGACTATAGTGATATATTATAGTACTATATTATAACATATAGTGATATAGTCTTGATATAACTATCAATATGCACTATATAATATTAGTATAAGTACTATTAATACTATAAAATATAGTGATATAAAATTTTAAAATTTAATATTATATTAATTAGTAAGTTATCATATAATACAAAACTATTTTATATATAATTATATATTATATATAAAAATTATATATAACATAAAAAGTTATATAGATATATGAACTAGATTGGTCCGGTTCTTCTAGACCAGTTTTAAAAAAAAAAAAAATTTGAAATAAAATCGATTTTGACATATTTTAAAAGAAATAAAACCGATACCGAAAGAATCAAACTCGAAATCGGATCAAAGTCTAGTCTGATTTACCCGTTCACTTATTTGTTTTTACCCCTAACCTACTGCATGCAATTATTTTGACTGATAGATCATGTGCTGACCTGGCATGGGTCAAAATACATACATACGAATGATTCAAGTAGATATTCGGTCATCCCGATATTCTTTTGTCAGTTTTCAGAAGTCATTATTCCGACTTGTTATATTTAACTAGGATTTAATGGTGGAGAATGCAAGTGTATATATATAAATACACTAGGAAACGGCCTCGTGGCTAACGCCTTAGATGCACCTACATGATAATTTAAATAAAAAAAATGAAAAAGTCAATAGTTTATTTATCTTAAAAAAGATTAAAATACAAGCTGGTTAAAGAAAGGTAAAAAATAAAGATAAAATAATTTAAACTTCAGTAAAGTATGATCATTAGTCTCCATTTATATTGGATCATCTATAATAATAAAATATTCTTAATTTATTTTTTTTTAATTTTTAATTTTATCAAATTTTATAGTTCTACTAATTAAAATATTAATAATAATTATATTATAATAAAATTAATAATATTAAATATTAATATTAATAATAATTATATTCTAATTAAATTAATATTATATATTGAGTGTTTTAAGTATTTTATTAGTTAAATTTATTTAAAGTTGAATTTTACAATAAGAATGCTCTAAAACATTTCTGTTTTAAAGAGTAAAGTCATTTTAATTTTTTATTTTAAAACAGTGAAACAAAAAGAAAAGAAAATGAGTACACTATCATAACAAAAAGGACATGATCAAAAAGATATGTGAAATATTAATGTGTGCCGCGAGGCTATTAAGACCTTTTGGTAAAATAGGATCATTAATTAAATTTTACAAGTGAGCTACACGTTAAATGGTCAAGAGTGTTAATGACCTTATGGTAAAATAAGACTTAATGAAAAAACACAAAAAGTTAACGGAAAAAAATAAAAATTACTATTCACAGTTAGATAGTCACTTATTATAATAGAATAGATAATATATATGTATACATTTGACAACCTGGTTTTGGGAAGTAGTCTCATCTCATCTTATCTCATAATTATAATTTTTTTTAAATTTTCACATAAAATATAATAAACAATTCAATATTTTCAAATTTCAATTCAACGTTTTTAAATTTCAAAACAATAATAATAATATTTTATTTAATTTTTATCTTTCATTTAAAACCATCTCATCTCATCTTATCTTATCTTATCTCTGAATTCAAATCAGGACTTTAATCTATATATAATATCATGATGAAGTAGGTATGGATCATATTTAATTCATATTTCATTTATAAATGAAAGTTGGTAGGCGGTCCTTTTCTTCACTATATTTCATTTAAGATAAAATAATGAAAATCTCCGCAAGGAGTTAAAGAGACTTAACAGCTAGCTTGCACATTTTAAATTATTCTATTCAGAAATTATTATTTTTTAAATTCCTTTATTAATTTTTAATGCTAGAAAAGTGTACATATTGTAGTACTCAGAAGTACTGTTACGATTTCAATGTAATCTTCATTGTATCTTGTCCAAATTGCTTATCTACAATCATTGGCAAGAATTGGAAATCGTACATGCATCCACGAAACCGCAGGTTTTAATTCCATTGTTTTCTCCTACATGAGACTTTGTTAATTATAATTTGAGTATTTAACGTGTCAAGTACTCTAGCTAATAGTTACGACAAAGACAGAACATCATAAAAAAAAAAAATAAAGAAATGCTAAATCCACCAAATTTGTGACTTGTATCCTGTTTTTTATTTTTTATTTAGTGATTAAAGAAGTGCCTTTTAGTAATGTTGTGAATTTTTTTATTTTTAAAAAAAATATTTAAGAATATAAAAAAATAAATAAAAATAATCACAAAAAAAAAAACACTTCTCGCGATCGAGTTCGTGGTAGCACTACTCTTATTTATATGAGAAATAATATTTGCAGTCGTGGTTATGCAAGTGCCGCGCAGTCTCTTAGAAAAAAGTGAATTAATACGGGACCCACATCAAAGGAAAGGGATTCCGGAATGTAAATCGTATATTTACATTCAAATGGAAAAAGAAAGGAGTGTTTCGAACAGACATTCCTCGGTGCTGTAGCAGCATACGGCAGTGACAGAAAATACGACAATGATTCAACTGTTGTCTAATACTCACTAAGGTTGATCCATTTCTTTCAGAGTAACACCATTTTGGAAACTGATCAAAGAGCAAACAGAGCTGATCAATAAATATAGATGCACAGTGGTTTTCCTTTTGCTCAATGAGAATGAAAACAAAGTATCGCTGATGGTTGGTTGTGGTTGAGTACAAGGGTTATTAGCATGTCAAGTCATTATTTTAAATTACAATAGCGGCCAAAACCAAAACTGCACTACTTTGTTCTGCTCTGTTTCAGTACGAGGATAGTGTATCAATTATGTTGACATTTAAAGGTTTGGGAATCACATTATTGAGGAAATATCAAGGGTTACTGAAAGTAACTTACCAATAGCCCAAATGTGTAATAGATGAAATGCTCCTGCAGTTATATATAAATACCAATGGGACATTGCAGAGTATGACTTAGCACGCCATTCTATTGTAATTATTGTAATAATAATTAGAATAAAGCTAGACGGGGAAGAAAGGAAGTTCAATTCCTTGAGGGATTGACTTTTCTGAATCTCTTAAAACAATATAAGCAATTAATTGCTCCACTGTTAAAACAAATAGTTAGGAAGAAAGAAGGAATTCATAAGCCCAAAAGCCAGGATTGAGAGTTTGATAGGCAGAATCCCATCTAATCTCAGACACAATGAGCTGACAGTAGCATGTCAAGAGACCACAGTGGGCTACTTTGCAATAAAACAAGATGATTGACACTCCAAAACTACTGATGAAGCTTTGTTATCACAATGAATAACAACACAGAGAAATTTTCATGTGTTTGACTTGAAAATTTAGCCAGAGATTTATGTCTAATTTTTTTTCATCATTATAAAGGGTAACTGTCAAATGAAGTCATCTACAAAGGAGGAAACAGTTAGAACTACAATGTGGTTAGAAACATACAGACCCACTCATTGCCAGACCATTGTAATGAACTTATATATAGATATATGTAAGGACGGATCTTATATAATAAACAGCAAACCAATCTAAGAAGTTGCTGCTGCCTCTTTCGTTACAATCCCAAATGGTTTCCAAACGCCTTTCTCTCTCTCTCTCAATCACTCTCTATTTCTCTCTCGCTTGGACCATGTGTATTGCCACAGTTTTGGACTAGCACAATGAAAAGCACTAACTTTATATGAAAGGCAAAGACAAGAGATAAAAACACATTTATATAGAAGGGAGATTAGTTACACATAGAATCTGAAAACTGAAAAATACAATATAGGGGTGCAACACTCAAAAATTGGCACCCCTAAGCTGTCATAAGGGATTGAAAAATACCATATTAACAGATACAGAAAAAAGGGGTAATGGCTTCCTAGCATCACACCTGAATTATGCAAATAAACCTAGACACTTCTACAAATTAAAACCAAACAAGTATCATTTGCCAGAAAATGGGCGTCAAATCTGTATCATAACCATAATTTATGGACAGAAGCTATCTATGGAGTGTCTGTACAATGTTATAATATGGTCTATATCCCCTGGAAAACAAATTAGTCTCTACTCTCTCTCCAACAAAACATGATATTGCAAATATGGTAAAAAAAATCTAGAGGTTAGGTTCCACCACAATCTAATAAAAGATCCCACTTTTATATAATACTTTATTCGTTTTGGCCCTAGGTGTTTTAACGTTGGAATACAAATCTCAAGGCCAACAGCATTTGAGATTTTCCTCATATACACTATCTAGAACCTAATTTTTTCTAGGCTTTTCAAAACCAATTTAATACATTAGATAGCATCTAATCAGGGATTTCACGAAATATCCTAAATTGTGTTATGTTGTTTGATTCGGCAAAGCATTTTGTGCTTTCGGCTGAGTGGCCGGTGAAATGCCCTTTTCAATTTACCATTTGGTCTGTTTTCTGGCAAGTTTCAAACTCTCCCTTTCCTGGTCCCTATTTACCCTATTGATATAATTAAAGGGTCACACTACATTAACCCAGAAAGTCATGAACTTCCCATGCAATCTACGGTACTCAAGTTAATTTGTGTGAGAGCATATTATTGATTCATATCATATGAATCATTGGACTAGCAGTATAATATGCTAGGTACTAAGTACTACCACTTCCTTTCTTATTTTCATTTCCATATTAATCTTTCCCCTGTTGTTGAGCCAGCTCCAATGGCTTGTTCATGATCGACCTCAAAGAAGCAAATATAAATATCCATTCTGTTATGTTCCCTTGACCAGCTTTTTGCTGATCATGAGGTGTGTGTGAGGATGCATATATGTGCTGAGGTTATATAGAATATTTAAGAATCTTGTCAAATAAACAAGGAAATAATTTGTAACAGTCATCCTTTGGACCATGTTTTATAAGAAAAATGTCTTTAGCAATGCATACTTATACTATTCTAGCTGAAGAGAAAAATAAAAGGCGTAATGCTACTTCTAAAAATGTTTCATGAAAGCTTTTCGAAGTGGACATCTTTTGGGGATAGGTAAAAATTGAAAATAGAAACAAGACAATACACCCTTTATTTGATCTTCATCCCCCTAATTTTTATGATTAGATATTCACAAGTCACAGCCAATAATGGAATAATTCACTAACAAACAATGAATGAATCAGCCAAAAAAGATCGTACAAGACAAGTCCAGAATATTTTATGTATCATGAGCAATATATATATTTTTGAGAAAAATCCTGGATTTCTATTTAATTATCTTGTCATGCACTTTCCTCGAAGGAACCTGCGAGAAAGAGCTCTTTCTCCATGAAAATATCAGCAAAAAGTCTTTCCAATCGTTGTGTAACTATATATATATATATATATATTTCGATAGAAAGTACGTAAGAACTGAATGACACCAAGAATGAGACCCACCCTTCATGTATTTAGATCCACAAAATCTATTCACCATCCTCCATTTTCTTAAATCTCATCCTATGTTGTAGTATTAAATGATGGGTTCACAAATGAAATATAATAAATGATCTCAACATCTAATGTATTCATGGGATGATGAAATTTAAAGATGAGTAGCATTACTCATTTAGATCAGAGGCCGGGAACAATTTCTCTGGGGCTGAAAAAAAGAAAAACACGCAGGCAATTGCAACCTGCAGCCAATGTTTATCCTAGGTTATGACATTATTTCCCCCAAAGCAACATTAATGATCAACGATCGATCTTAAACTGTTTTGATTTAATATAAGGTTTAATCAAATTCACCAGAAATCCATGCATGCAGTACCTTAAGATACTTATAAGTTTAAATCAAGCAAGATAATTTGTAGTTTGGTGAGAGGCAATCCCAGAGCATGACCTTAATTATTTTCTCACGTTTTGTTGGATACTAAGATTAATGAATATGAATGGGCTAATATGATCATTCATATGATATCAACGGTATAAATGGACGTCAAGTGGACTACAGAGATATTAATATATATATGGATATACGTTCTTCTTGCCTTTTGTAGGCCATTTTGATTTCAAGAAAAAAACTGGAAATCAGAGGATACGCATCCTTATACAAACTATCACCCGAGCATAATGAACATACAAAACCAATTTCTACACGTAGCCAAAATGTAGATTAACGTGCAAAAATTTGTGAAAGAAAATTGCTGCTTTCAGATGCAAATATCTAGCAGAAGGTCTACAAAGAAAAAGCTCCCATTTTTGTAAAGCAACGACCTCGGATGAAGGGGGAGAGACAGAGCAATGAGTAGAATCAATACCTTTGGTGCCGAAAGGTATACCCACTGCTACGGTTCGACAATGTCAACTACCGATTAAAACACAAATCGGTGTCCCAAATCACTCCGACAGAAATGAGACACACACAGAGCGGGATGGGGAGGAAATGGGAACCGTAGCCGCCGCGGAAGGGAAATGAAGTGGTGCAGGTTCTAGGGTCCCGTTGTCGTAGTCGACGATGGAGCTTGATTTCCGGCTGTGTGTATTTCTCTTAATCGGTCACCTGGGCACTGAAGGTAGGAGAAATGGGCAAGAGGAAGGGAAGTGGAGATGGGTACTCGCGCGGTAACAGATTGATTTGGGGGGGAAAATAAAAAGGTAAGTGGGATTTGGCGCCCAGAGACAGTGGCAACGATTTTAATGTGCTGCAACAAGTTTTTAACTATTGCAACGCATGTTTTCGCTGCTATAAATTGAATTTTCGCTGTAAAAAGTTTAATGAAGCGCCCCGCTTCATTAATCCGTATGTCGATGTGAAAAGTTTGCAAGGGAAAATATTTCGCTGCCAATGTACATCTATTGCAGCGATTTTAATTGCAACAACATAAAAAACGCTGCAAAAGACCTTATTCCTTGTAGTGATATTTATAATTAAGTATTTTTTTTTTATATTTTTGGTATGGACTTGATTAATTTATAATTACCAATAAGATTAATAATCTTTCTCTTTATCCGTGCAGAGAAGAAAAGAAAGGAAAATTATTACTATTTAATTATGGAAATTTGAAGTTTTATTTTGTGTCACAAGATGAATTGTTTCAGCATTAATGATGATGATGATCATGATTATCTCCATATGTCGGGAATTATCTCCTGTTTGTTTACACAAAACTAAAAAATTCATCTCATCTCATCTTAACTCATCATTACAACTTTTNGAAAAAAAAAACTAACTTTTTAATTGTAGACCTCACTCTTTTCTAAAGCGATTACTCAGTGTTTTCACATTCTACGATTGTATGTAATATTACTCTATTTATATATGCTACACCAAACACAAAGAGCTAAAGCTAAATCTCTTTGATCGTTGGTCTTCTGCCAAAAAAAAAAAAAAACCATATATATCTATATATATATATACACATACATATATATGAGTACTTACATTTATTTTATTTAAAACCTAATTGTCTTAAAACATATATACACTACAAGGATTTAGGCTTTTTGCAGCGCCTAAAATCCTTGCAAAAGCTAGCTGAAAACGCTGCAAATTCTTATTTGCAGCGTTTCTACGTTCCTTGCATGTTAGACGGTATAAACCCTTTATTGTTGATCAATTCCAACGAAACCAAAAAACCGCTGCATCTGAATTCTATTCCAGCGTATCAATATCGCTGTATGATATTAACCTGCACGCTGCAAAAATCATCTACCAATTCCTTGGTTAGCGCTACAAAATCTCACTTACAGCATTTTATTATCGTTGCAATATATAGGAAAATTCGCTGCAATAGATTTCCCACACAGCAGCGTGTATATGTTTCGTTGTTTATGAAATTAATTCCAACACTTTAACTCGCTGCAATTAATTCTAAATCGCTGCAAAAAAAAATGTCAATAGCAGCAGTTATGTATCACGCTGCTGTCATTGTCACTTAGCGCTGCAAAAAAATGATGTGCAAAACAACAATTATAATTTTCGTTGCTTTAGACCTTTTTTACAACAGTATGAAACCGCTGCAATTGGTGTTAATCAAAAGCATCTAATATTTATTCCGTTGCTTAAAGTTATTTGCAGCGCACAGTAGTCGTTGCAGTTGATAATTTTTCAACGTTTAAAAACGTTGCAATTAGCGTTAAACTAACGCAACAAATTTTATAAACGTTGCTGTTATATCTATTTGCAGCGTGCTATGTCTGTTGCTTTAGGAGGGTTGCAGCGTTAAAAAAATGTTGTAAAATGAAAGTAAACTGGTACATTCAGATCAAGGTACCTTAGATTGATCATAGATGGCTGTAAAAATATAAAAGAAATAACAAATTGAAAGTAGAAGAGGGAAAATGAAATAACATACTAAATTTCAAGGGATTTAGTATGTGCTTGAGAGAGAGAGAGAGAGTTTAACATAAGGAAAAACCATAGAAAAGTAGGTCCTCAACGCTGCTATATCGAAAATCTTACAGAAATTCCTAAACTTTTGTCCAAAAAGCAACTTCTGCCGATATGAATGAGTCTAAGGATTTGGTAATATTTAAATTAGAGCAGTTAATGATTAATATGGTGATTCTAAGGTAGCAACTTAATGTCAGTGGGGGCTCATGTGGGGGAAAATTTGACTATATCCAAATTTCATATTGTATGCCCGAGATACATTTCGGCTCCAAAACACTTCAACCTCTAATACCCATAACTTGACAATGCGAAACAGAGAAGAGCAGGTTGGGATGACTTGAAATCTGCTTTCAAGTATCACATTTGCTGTTTGGAAGATGGTGTTATTATGATTAACGTGGTGCAAAAGTGAAATGAGACTGACGAGGTTAATGTGAATGAGGTGACAAAAGAGTTATAGGCAGGAGCATGGACCACTAAGAATAAAGGAAATAAGATCTTCCTCGTCAATTGGTTTCCCCACAACAGTTAATGGATCAGCCAAATTTTAATGGATTGTTTAAGATAGATACCACAGGACATCACTTCGAGGTATAGGAAATGAAGTTGACTCTTAAGCTGAGTAATTCAAGAATGAGAACATGAAACAAATCTAGTAGCCAAGAAATCCAAGACTTGCTGAGAGGTGTTCAACCCATGAACAGATGAGAGGACACCTCAGTCAGTGTGGCATTAAGCCAACTTAGGAGATAATGATCTTTACAATGCCAAGCAACAAAGGTGGGATACAAAGATATTTTGCCTACATAATCAGTTGTAATTTGAGGAGGACAGGCCCCAAACCCATCAACAATACGTACCAAGAAGATCATCATCTTAACTCATCATTACAACTTTTTCAAATTCTCATATAAAATATAATAAATAATTTCACCTTTTCAAATCTCAATACAAAATTAATATTACAAAATTAGATTATAATAATATTTTATTCATTACTATTTAAAACATCTCATCTCATCTATGTAACCAAACGGGAAAATATTATTTGACATCTCAATCTAGATTGTCCAATTTTGACACATGAGACTTTGTTAATTATTTGAGTATTTAACGTGTCAAGTACTCTAGCTAATAGTTACGATGAAGACGTAACAAATCCACCAAATTTGTGTTCTAACTAAGTTATAAACCATTCGGATGCTTATAATAGGTGTTTAAACGATGTCGTAGACAATCGAAATAAGTTTAATTATAGAAATTTATTGAAAGACATTCAAATATTTTAAAACTAAATATTATTTGAGTATATTAAGTATCATTTTCAAAAGATAAAAATCTATCTATCATTTTTCAAAAGATTTCCAAGCTGCCAATCCTTCAGATAGCCGAAGGCTTTCGTCGAATGGAGCGGCATGTGAATCACACACGCAAGTCAAAGCATTGTGTGACATCCATGCACCACCGCACCGGTAAACTTCTATTGTCGCTATGCGAAGCGTTTCTGGGACCAAAGATCTCAATTTCTTTAAACTCAACTGACCGCCACATTCCTAGGGTGGCACGTGTCCCTCACACGCCACCATAGTCCCTTTATCTCTTGTATTTTGCTTTCCTTCAAGTTGAAAATGCAAATCTACAATTGTAATTCATCATTTTTATATCTGTCTTTATGTTTATTGTTATTTCCTTTTATTTAGGTAAAAATAAAAAAGCAATAGTCTCTTGCATATATTGTCCATAGAGTGAAAGTCCCCTCCTCCTCTAGAGGGTTGATTTGCAATCTCTGCTTTAGGCAGTGTGTGGTCTCTCAGACAGTTTGTCTGTAGAGAGTTATAGAAATTAAAACCATACTAGTCAGAAATGAATTTGTGTATTGGTGAAACTCCAATCGTGAGTAGTTGACTTGTAATCTAGGTTTTTTTCGGTATGTATCAGGTCACAGTTGTAACTTTACTTTCATGAATGAATGAAGTCTATTTCTCAAATACTAATAAAAAAAAAGAAAAAGAAAATCCTTGGTATGCCGCTCACCTACCCTTGATGGGATCTGTTCTTCAATTTGAAATCTGATGTTTAATTTGAAATCGATGAAATCAGTTATACCCTCGTGATATATATATATATATATATCTATATATATATATAGGTTGTTATTTTTCGCGGAAGACCAACGACCAAAGAGATCTAGCTCTTTGTGTTTGGTGTAGTAAATATAAATAAAAGCAGTGCTAGCACAAGCTCGGTCCCGAGAAGTGTTTTTTTTTTTTCCTTCAATTTTTTATATTCTTAAATATTCTTTTTAAAATAAAAAAATTCACAAAATTACTAAAAAATACTTTTTCAATCACTAAGTAAAAATAAAAAAAAAGAAAAAAGAAAAAGAAAACAGGATTTAAGTCACAAATTTGGTGGAGTAGCGTTTCTGTATTTTTTTTTTTTTTATGATGATCTGTCTTCGTCGTAACTATTAGCTAGAGTACTCGACACGTTAAATACTCAAATAATTAACAAAGTCTCATGTGTCAAAATTGGACAATCTAGATTGAGATGTCAAATAATGTTTTTATATTCCCGACATCCGGAGATAATCATGACCATCATCATCAGTGCTGAAACAATTTATCTTGTGACACAAAATAAAACTTCAAATTATCATAATTAAACAGTATTAATTTTCCTTTCTTTTCTTCCCTACTTGGATAAAGAGAAAGATTATTAATCTTATTGGTAATTATAAATTAATTAAGTCGATCCATACCCAAAACCAAAAAAAAACCCTTAATTTCTTATTGCTGAACATCATGGAAATAAACTTAAAAATATTGGAATACAGATCGGTATATAAATTCGCTTGTACATAGTAAAACTCTTTCAAAATAATAAAGAACATAATGAAATCCATAGCAATTTTTTGAATTAAATCTTGATAGGATAAAATGTAAAATTTACCAGGAATAGATTCTCTCTCTGAGCACTAGTTTCTCTAAAATGAAAAGTCACACACACGCAAAATGGTGGAAATGGTATGTTTTTTCTTTTAGTAGGTAGAGAAATGACCTGTTTTCTTTTTAGTAACTATCAATTGATCTTTAGTAAACACCACTCCACTTACTATCAAAATATAAGGCGTAAAAACCAGAAACTACTTTTCTTACACGTATCAACTATTAATATTCTAGAGATTGGAATATTGGACAATCTCATGTTATTATGAATCTAAAGTCATATATCTAATTAACAAAAGATACAATGAAGAATATTTGAAGAACAGATCCCATCAAGGGTAGGTGATCACAATATTTTAGTCGATCATTAGGTTAATATTCTTCATCTAATATTTTAGTCATTAGCTGTATGCATGCTGTAGTTTTGCATGCGTATCAAGGTAATAGAAAACAATGGAATTAAAACCTGCGATTTCGTGGATTCAACTACGATTTCCAATTCTTGCCAATAATTGTAGATAATCAACTTGGACAAGATACAATGAAGATCATATATTGAAATCGTAACAGTTCTGACTCTGAGTACTATACAATATGTACAGTACTTTTCTAGCATTAAAAATTAATAAAGGAATTTAAAAAATAATAATTTCTGAATAGAATAATTTAAAATGTGCAAGCTGTTAATTAAGTCTCTTTTACTCCTTGCGGAGATTTTCATTATTTTATTTTAAATGAAATATAGTAAAGAAAAAGTACCGCCTACCAACTTTCATTTATAAATGAAATATTAATTAAATATGATCTATACCTACTTCATCATGGTACTATCTATATATAAATTAAAGTCTTGGTTTGGATTTAGGTGTGAGATAAGGTGTGATGAGATGGTTTTGGATAAAAAATAAAAATTAAATAAAATATTATTATGATTGTTTTGAAATTTGAAAATGTTGAATTTTTTATTATATTTTATGTGAAAATTTGAGAAAATTGTAATTATGAGATAAGATGAGATGAGACCACTTCTCAAAAATAGGCTATCAGATATATATATATATATATATATATATATATATATATTCTATTATAATAAGTGGCTACTGCAAATAGTAACTTTTGTTGTTTTTCCGTTAACTATTATTGTTTTTCCGTTAAGTTCCGTTTTACCAAAATGCCCTTAAGACTCTTGATCATTTGACGTGTAGTTCTCCAATAAAATTTAATGAAGAAACCTGTTTTACCAAAAGGTCCTTAATGGCCTCACGATGCATATGAATTGATGTCTCTTTTTCATGTCCTTTTTTTCATGACAGTGTACTAATTTTCCTTTCCTTTTGTTTCAATTTTTTTAAATAAAAAAATTAAAATGACTTTATTCTTTAGAACATAAACGCTTTAGAACATTCTTATTGTAAAATTCAACTTTCAGTAAATTTAACTAATAAAATACTTCAAACACTCAATATATAATATTAATTATTAATTTAATTAGAATATAATTATTATTAATATTTTAATTAGTATAACTATAAAATGTGATAAAAATTAAAATTAAAAAAATTATTAAATTAATAATATTTCATTATTATATAAATAGTAAATAGATAATACAATATGAATGCAGACCAATGATCATACTTTGCTGAAATTTAGATTTTTTTTAATCTTGATTTTTTGCCTTTATTTAACCTTGTATATTTTTTTCCAAATAAATAAACTACTGAATTTTTCATTTTTTTATTTAAATCATTATGTCAAGTGAATCCCGAGACATCAGCCCCGAGGCCGTTCCCTATTTTATATATGAGTAATGCTACATACAGTCACTTTTGCGTACTCCCTGCGTACTCCACTGATATGATTGACTGGATTAATTTTTTTTAATACACAACTAATTATATCACTGGAGTGTATAAAAGAGTCCACAAAAATGACTGTACATAAATTTTTTATTTATATATATATATATACATACACATACACTCGCATTCTCCACCGTTAAATCCTAGTTAAATATACCAAATCAGAATAATGACTTCTGAAAACTAACAAAAGAAAATCGGGATGATCGAATATCTACTTGAATCGTTCGTACGTACATATTTTGACCCATGCCAGGTCATCACCTTATCTGTCAGTCAAAATAATTGCATGCAATAGATTAGAGGTGTAAAAAAAATTGATGAACCGGTAAACTAGATTGATTCGGATCGAACTGAATTTTATCTAGTATCGAGTTTGGTTCAGTGTAGTACCGGTTTTATTTTTCTTAAAATAAGTTAAAATGGGTTTGGTTCTAATTTTTCTTTTTCTAAAACTAGACTAGACATGGCCGAATTGATTTATATATTTTTTAATTTTTATTTTTATTCATTTGTTTTATATTCTTAAATATTTTTTTAGAAATAAAAAAATTCACAATATTACTAAAAGATACTTTTTTAATAACTAAATAAAAAAAATAAAGATTTGGAACACAAATTCATCACCACATTCGGTGGGTTTAGCATTTCTGTATTTTTTTTTATGATGTTCTGTCTTGGTCGTAACTATTAGCTAGGGTACTTGCCACCTAAAATACTCAAATAATTAACAAAGTCTCATGTGTCAAAATTGGACAATCTAGATTTCAAGATGTCAAATAATGTTTTTATATTCCCGACATCTGGAGATAATCATGATCATCATCATCAGTGCTGAAACAATTCATCTTGTGACACAGAATAAAACTTCAAATTTCCATAATTAAACAGTACTAATTTTCCTTTCTTGTCTTCCCTGATCGGATAAAGAGAAAGATTATTAATCTTATTGGTAAATATAAATTAATTAAGTCCATACCAAAAACCAAAAAAAGTACTTAATTTCTTATTGCTGAACACCCTGGAAATAAACCTAAAATTCAAGCCGCAGTGAAATCAATTAATCAACAATGCTGGGGTTCACGGAAGCGAATTCCAGGAGCTCTTCATGGCGCTCGAATAGGGTCATCTCTTCCTCATCCAGGGTAACCAGAGCTTCAACTCCACCGGAGCTCGTGTCCATTAAAGAAATGGTGTTACTCACCAGCTTGTTCACACTCGTCATCCATGCCGGTTTCCCCCACCCGAAATCGGTTTCGAACAATGGAAACTTGCACCAACTCGAGCATTTGTACATGACCAGATCCTTCCTATTCTTGAAGATCTCTCCCCTCTCCTTCAGAGCCTCTATTATCGCTTGGAAACCTCCCTCGCCTTTGAACTTGTTCGCCTTGTTGTTGAGAAATTCATTCTTGCTCTTCCACATGTCTTTCGCCAGCTGGTGTATTTCCATGTCGCTCTCTTCCTCTGCGATCACCCAGAACGGCCACACGAAGTTCCCGAACGCTGTTTCCGGCAAAGGCGGATCCATTCTGGGCCGGAGGTTCACCGCTTGGAACAACGCGGTTGGCTTGAATGTCCCAGTTTTTGATTTGACGACGGATACTGCAGATTTCCAGAGAAGTGCTAGTACCACCTCCACCCGCGATGGATAGTATTTTTCTCGCCCAATCATGCTTGTAACTTTTTCTTTCAGCTCCACGATCTTGGGAGCACTGAACACGAACCTCCTGGCTATGAACTTCTCGCCGGCAATGTTCAGCGATCCCGACATGCCCGGAATCTCTCTAGGTGGCAAGATTGAAGCTCCAATAAAATCTGGGATGACCGGTTCGGTCGAGCCACGACAGGCCTCGGTCCAGCTCTTTGAGAGCGTGAGAAGCCCAGCGATGTCGGCGATCTTGTGGGTGAGGGAAACACTAACAGCGGTGCCACCGCAGGTGAACATGGTGAACTTCACGAGCCACATGGAACCCTTGGACAATTCCATGGTTTCGGGATCCGTAGTGGGGAGTAAAAGGTCGAGCGTCTCCCAGTTGGGTTTGCTAAGGAAGTCCGAAAGCGGGCTACTGCATCGTGCCTCGACGAAGAAACCGCCATCGTCGTTGCAGTCGATGGTTGCAGCGTCTACGAGGCTCCCAGCGAGAGGGTAAAAACGGGTGAGTGTTTCGGACATGGATTTCTGGAGGAGTTGGGATTTACGTGCGAATTCAGAATCTGGGTCAGCGACGGCGACGTCGAAGACGGCCGAAGGGAAGAAGAAGGTCATGTTGCCATGGATAGCGGGAGAGAGCTGGTCAAGAAGAGAGAGTTTGAAGGTTTTGAGATCGGAAGGAGTGGGTGAAGAGGGTTTGATGCAGGTTCTGGAAATGATTTCACTCTTCATCATGATGATCTGAGTATTTTTGCCTTGGAATCAGTTTGTAATTTGGAGTTTGTTTTCTTCTGTACGTACGTCCAGCATGCAGCCGTTTTATTCTTTTATAGATGAATCAAACATTAATGCTGTTGACTTGTTGTACTGCATGCTGGGGGCCGGTATTGGGAGGTTTGGACTCGGTATTAATTTGTTGCATATTTTTATAACAGAGTAGCGCTGACTGGTCGAGATAGTCGAGTTTTGTGTAGGTAATTTTTATTTTATTTAAAAAAAAGTATATTTTATTAAAAAAAATAAATTTTTAAGAATTGATATTTATAATTTAAGATGTGTAAGTTTTGTTTACTCTTTTTTAAAAAATAGATAAATTTGACATTCATATAAAATAATAATTTTTTAATAATAAATTTCACTTTTTAAAAAAGAGTATACAGAGCTAGGCTTGCAACCCGGCATGTTCGGATGTTCCAATTGGGTTTATGTCCGAGCCGACCCATCCAGCCATTTGACAAGGAGGCAACTCGAACCGAACGGACTTGAGCAGAATAAAACCAGGTTGAAATTGTTTGACCAGACCTAGGTTTAAAATTATGAACAAACAACATAATAGGCCACCTTTGCTGCCATCTGCATCTCCAACCTCAAATAGCTAAGTCCTTAACTCCTTGGCCATGGCAATGGTGGCACTGTCTACAAGGTCTGCCATAGACACCTTTTGATGAAGTATTAAAACTACATGATTAAGTTATTTAAGTAAATGAATTGTTTAGCTCAAAATGATTTAAGTAAAGAATTTTATAGTAGATTATAATACTTGAATCAATTGATAAATTTTGATATTTTTGTGCTTAAAACGATTTATAATGTAGTGGTTTCATAATAAAATAAATACTTCAATTTTACTCCTCTCATATCTTATTTATATGTTGCAATGTACTATTAAAAAAAAAAAAAAAGACAACACATGAACTGCAAAGGAGGTATTCTTGAAAGGTTGGGTGAAAATTAGTTTTAATTGATGACAGAGCACGGCATCTAAAAGGAAAATGAAAATAAAATAAAAAGGACTGCAGCATCAAGAGCACGTTTTACGTGCTACGGATTGGAACAAAAGACAAAAAAAAAAAGAAAAAGAAATGGAGAGCGCCCTGGTGCGGCAGCTGGGACGTGCAGGCGTGAGGCAGGGGAGAACTAGAGGATTTTTCTTTTCGTTTAGCATTATTCGGACTGATCTTTTGGAGTTTAGTTTTTTTTGTCGGCAGAGATTTTTTTTCCTTCTGTCTTTCGTTGGACGGGACGGTGGACTCTCTCTTCGTTTTTCATGGTTTTATTTTTTCAGTTTGACCTTTTCTTTGCCGGGGATGTCCCTTTTTTTTTTTTTTTTTTTTGCTTTTAGTCTTAGCTTTCATTTACGTTTGGTGAGAGTTTTTTTTTTTTCCATTCCTGAAGACTCTTTTTTTTTTTTTTTTTAGTTTAGTTTTTCTGATGGATCTTGGGGATGTGGCGTCTTCTTCTTAATCATTTTTCTTTTTGGCAGTGCTGGTTTTGCTAGGTGGTTTCAACTTTTTCTTCTTGCTTTAATTTTCGTTTATAGCTTGAGTTTCCATTTCCGTTCATTTAATTCCTTACTCTTCTTTGAGTTGTAGTTTTATTTTCGTTTGGTCGTTGGACGAGTCTTCTGGTTTTCTCTTCGGCTTATTTTTATTCTTTGGGCTTTCGTTTCTCGTCTCACGCGGTAGGGTCTTCTTCATTAATTTTTTGGGTTTTACTTTTTTGGCTGGGGCGCGAGACGTAGTGAGGCAGTTTCGGTTTTCTTTTTGTTTCCCCTAGACTTTGTCTCGCGGACGACACTTTTATTTTCCATTCGGACTCGTTTTAATTTTGCTGGTTTTTCTTTAGTATTCTTTCTTTGGGACACGGAAGTTTCTTCTCCGTTTTTATTCGGCCGGTGTTTAATTTTTTCTTTCATTTTTCGTTTACCGTGCTTGTTCTTCATTTTATTCTTGCTTTTTTCTCTTTCGGCTAGACAGCTTTATTTTTCTTCTCATTTAAGTATTTTTTCTTAGATTTTATCATGACTCAACTTTAATTAATTTTGTTGTTAGAAATACCATAAGTAGCTAATTTCTGAAACTTATGTTGTGGAATGAGACTTAATTTGTTTTGATTTCTAATTTGATGAAATATTTTGTTGATAAATATTGATTTCATTATGTTACTAGTTGGGCTTGAATTGAAAATAGATTGCAGCTTTTGCTTTTGATTTGTTGTTGATGTAAGACATAACAAAAGTTTAAAAATTATCAAGGCTTCTCTTAGTTGATTGTAAATGTGTGTTTGGCTAGTATAGTAGAGAATCCCTTAGGAAAATATTTCAAAACTTGAGCATAACTTTTTATCTTCCGTTTATCAATACTTTCATTAGATTTTTAATCGATAAAATTATCTAGGAACCGAAACAAAGAGAGTCTCATATCCAAACCAAGTGTTTGTTAATTTGTTCTTTTGATTAGAAACTCTAATTCCAACTTTGATTAAATTTTTGCGGAAATTGAATTCATACTTTTTTTTCTTAACTCATCTTCAATATTTTTCATATTGCATTTCACTTTTTTTTTTTTTTTTTTACCTCTCATAGTTGATGCATTTTTTTTATATAAAAAAAATTTCACAAATGGTTTGATAACACTTTGTCCATGTTGAATACGATCATGAACTTATTCTTGATACAACTTGACATTTCTACACTTGGAAGCACATTTGAGACCGAGTCACCCCATCATCGCTATTCTCATGGAGTACAAAGCTTGGGTTCCCTCGACTCGCTGCTCAAGCCCATGGAAAATATTTCATGGCGGCTTTTCGCTGTCTACCTCCTCCTCTGCTCGTGGCCTCGTCTGCATGGTCCATGGCTACGACAACGACATCAATTGAACCTTCCAGGCTACCCTTATCTTCCTTGCCCAAAACAGTTTTGCATGCTTCGCTCTTGACCTCGAAGGCCATGGCCAATCTCATGACCCATGGAAAAGAATTCTGTGCCTGTTTCGTTACCCAGGTATTCTGCTCTCCACCTTCTCCCCTGCTTGTGGCCTCATCTGCATGGTCCATGCCCATTTCTTGAATTTTGTCAAATGGGAGATTTGGTACTGCGGGCAACCTTATTTTCTCTTCGGCGAATCGATGGGCGGCGCAATTTGCCTGATTATCCATTTTGCTACTTCAGCGCAAGAAGATGCCTTAAGGTCCTTCAGCTGATCCGATGGAAGGAGTCTAGGATTTCTCATAAACAGGACTTGGGCGGCTATCGGCTAGGGTTTGAGGACTGGAAGTATGTCGGACGGGTTGACTCTAATTTACAAACTCGTTATTAATCAGGTTCTCCACCCTGCTCAAATAATAACCCGATAAAATACGGGTCGGCTCGGGTCATTCTAATTGGGCCTAGTGCATATGCGGGTCATATGCACACCCCTATATAGAGCTTTCATACCTTAAAACTATCTAGTATTATTATTGTACAAATCATTTCACTTTATAATTATATGCCAGTTTCTTAAATTTTCAGCTTTTGATTTCCTATACCAATCTTCTTTATTTTTACTTATTTAATATGATGTGATAATCAAATTTATGAGATGATCGATAAAGATAGATTACTATTTTTTTGTTAATTTTAAAACGTGATTTTAGTGAGGGTATTTTTTAAAATAATGTATAAAATAGTTACAAAAGCATCATTATTCTACAAAATGTTCTCCATTTAAAATAGAGTTGTAAAAATAATTGTATGCATGGCTATAAGTTTTCTAGAATTGTATATATAATATGCTATAAATTTCATCAAATTTTCATTGCAATAAGATTGTAATTCACAAAACTAGTAAGTATATAAACTAAACTCTCTAGAAAAGTATTTTCTAATTTTAGAAGCGAGGTTAATATTGTTCAACACGATTAATATATGAAATCCATTTATATATGGCGTAGCTACATGCATGCATGAATATTCATGTATTACATATAGTTAGTCTTGATCCTGTCATGCACTTTGAACAGACATGTTTATCACTTATTGTTGCACGTATATATTGAAAGATCGATCATGACGAAAAGGATAAAGAAAACAAATTAAGAACATTAATATATACTACAAAGATTTAAGTAATCACCAACTTGTGAAAATATATATTAATTATAGTATTATGTATTGTTGTTGACTTTCAATTTGAATATTGGGAAAATTATACAAACAGCTCGACAACGCCTATGCAAATTTCATGACTTTTTCAATGAACTGCAAATTTTATTTGTATTCTATATATTTGGCCTCGAAGGGATATAAAGTGCCTTGAAGGAATAAGCCCATGTATAAAAGAGGCCAAGTTTTAGGCATCAGGTGCTGAACTACGAGCCCAATGGTTGGTTTTATTGATGGGTCTTATAGATTATGAGAATAGATAACACATCCGACTAATCAGGGATGTGATCGCTCTAATTTATACGGAGAGTCTTCAAGATTAATTTTGGAGATTAGTCATTATCATCTTTACCACGCTCTTATAAATAACACATGAATGTAACACATTTACTACATTGATTCATATATATATATTGAGACCACTTTCTCTAACTTGAACATCGGAGTTCCAATGGGCAGCCCTCTCATTTCTTTGCAGGTTATCTGTACTGTTAGTGGTGTGAAACACGTCTTTAACATTAGTGTTGTTTGTGGGATATTTACAAACTTCAACGTGACTTTCACATGCCAACTACCACGGTATCACAGGAAACCCAAGACCAAGAGATGAACTTGATAGGAATGGAAGCAAGGCTAACGGATGTTGAAGAAAAGCTGAAAAAGGCAATGACTCTGGTGGAACAGCTGTGGAAGGAGAACGAAGAGCTGAAGCGACAGAACATTGCTACACCACCAGTCAACAATGAACAGACAAAAATAGATGTGCAAAGTGCATGAGGAGTCAATGCCGAAGAGCTAGAAAAGAAGAGACTACGTGATGAACTGCGTAGCCTTGTAGATAAATACGAGGAGATGTCAAGAAAGATAGGAGGATCTTCCTCTGTAGAGCAGCTGTTGAACTAGACATATCTTTCCTACAGTGATGAAGTAATGGCAATAAAACTCCCGCCCAAATTCAAAGTCCACTAGATCGATATGTATGACGAATTTAGGGATCTTGTAGATCACTTGGAGAATTTTAAAGCTCACATAACTCTTCATGGCTTCCTAGGAGAGGTAGTCTGTCATACTTTCCCATTAACCTTGAAAGGAATAGCGCACGGCTAATTTAGAACTTTGCGACCAGGGTTTATCAATAGTTTTAAAGAGTTGGCCAAACAATTTTTAATGCAATTCATGGCAAGCAGGAGAATGTCAACGACCTGCAGTTTACATTCTCACCATTAAGCAGAGAGAAGGGAAGAGCTTGAAAGAATATTTGACCCAATTCAATTAGAAAAACTGACCACGAATGATCAAGATGAGAGATCACGCTAGCTACCCTATTGGGAGGCATATAGCCATGGAGTCCATTCATGATCAAGTTGGCCAGGAAAACCCCCTCGACTTTGAGAAAATTCATGGATAGGGCTGACGATTATATTAATGTAAAGGACACTTTGCAGGCCTTCCTAGAACCCATAAAGCAAGAGGTGAAGTTGGAAGCCAAGAATTCAAATAGTTTGAGAGACAGGAAAAATGGGACAAGTGATTAGGGCGAGGGGCGAGAAAGACACCCCACCCAGTGAGGCCAAGGGCCTCGCCTCATCCATAACAATATGAGTGTACAGAAAAAGTTGAGAACTACAATGAATGAGGCACGCCCACCTACAAGGGGAGACAAGATAGGGAATGGAGGCAAGACATCCCCCACCAACCTTGCGACCAAGCCCAAGCCCCCTTGGGAGAAATTCGCACCATAGCAGGAGGATTTGTTGGCGGGGGAATGACACCACCTAGTAGAAAGGCTCACACCCATCAAGAAAGGTATCACGAGGTGTACTTGGCGGATAAATCCTTCAAATACCCCATATTGGGTTCCGCGCCTCTTATTTCCTTCGGAGACAAAGATTGCCAATAGGTCTTATACCCCTATGACGATGCCCTGGTACTCACTTTGTTAATCACAAACTATACCACCAGGGGGATCTTAATTGACATTGAGAGCTTAACTGACATCTCATTTTGAGATGCCTTTGCCAAAATGGGCATTAGCCCTAATAGGCTATGCCCATCACCAACTCCTCTAAAGGGATATTTTGACGAGGCTGTTCAACCAATGAGTGCCATCGCATTACTAGTCATGGTCGGTCAGTGGGCCAACATGGTTACAACAATGATAGACTTCTTGGTGGTTAAAGCCCCGTCATCCTACAATGCCATATTGGGGCACCCAACTTTGGATAATTTGAAAGTTGTTACTTCTACCTACCACCTGAAAATGAAGTTTCCAATAGAGGAAGCGTTGGCGAGGGGAGTAAATCCTAGCTTGGGAATGCTGTGTGCAAGAACTCAAGGCAGGGGCGCCGGGAGTATGTGTCATAGAAAACTCGAGTATTAAGCCACCACCTTCACCATTAGTTGTAGCTGGCCAAGACATGGAGGCTAGGGATGAGAACAATCTAATACAAGAAGAATCAAATGAGCCTCTGGAGCTGGTGACACTATACCCAGATCATCCAAGCGCCACCACTCGTGTGGGAACAAGACTCCCACCTGAATATAGAGAGGCATTAAAACAACTACTAATTGAGCACAATGATGTGTTCACCTAGAATCATGAAGACATGCCAGAAATTGATAATGCCGTCATGGAACACAGGCTATGTGTTGGTCCATCAGTAAAGAAGATATGCCAAAAGAGAAGAACTTCAGCATAGAGAAGTACACAGCCATAGTAGAGGGAATTGATCGTCGCCTTTTAGAGGCAAGATTTATAAGGGAAATATACTATCTAGAATGGCTTTCCAACGTGGTGTTGATGATGAAAGTGAACGAGAAGTGGAGAATGAGTGTCGATTTTACAGACTTAAATAAAGCATGCCCCAAGGATAGCTTCCCATTGCCATGAATATACGTTATCACAGATGCCATGGTGGGACACCACGTGTTGAGTTTTATGGATGCTTATTCAGGATATAATCAGATCCGCATGAACAAATTGAATGAAGAAAAGACGACATTTATTACCGACAGAGGTCATTACTGCTATCGAGTAATCCCTTTCGGGGTTGAAAAATGCTAAGGCAACTTACCAAAGGTTAGTCGATCGCATGTTTAAAGAACATATCAGAAAGACTATATAGGTATACGTCGATGACTTACTGGTGAAAAGCAAAGAACCCACCCAGCACTGGGTTGACCTACGAGAATCTTTCAATGTGTACTGCAAGTATAAAATGAAACTAAATCCGTCGACGTGCATTTTTGGTGTGGATTGTGGAAAAGTTTTGGGCTTTATCGTCTTTGAGAGGGGCATCTAGGTGAACCCAGAGAAGATTGACATTGTCTTGAATATGAAGCGACCCTAGAACATCAATGACCCTTAACAATAGGCAGAGTACTAGCTTTGATCGGGTTCCTTTCAAGGTTTATGGATAAATGTTTTCCCTTCTTTAGGGTTCTATGCAAGGTACATCTGCGGAACGGGAAATGTGATATAGCTTTCCAAGAATTGAAACAATACTTATCTAACCTATCACTATTGAAGTAGCCTAATCAGGGAGACACCTTGTACGTATACTTGGTGGTATCCCCCAGCACTGTTTCTGCTGTCCTAGTTAAAGAAGAAAAAGCAACGCAAACACCAGTATACTACACAAGCCGTGCATTGAAAGGCACTAAAACTAGATATCCGCAAATGGAAATGCTAGCATTTGCATTTGTGCCAACTACCAGGAGATTACGACCATATTTTTAAGCTCATCCCATAAAGGTGTTAACAGAACACCCACTCGGGAGAATACTGTAGAAAACAAACAACTCAGGTAGATTGGTTGCATGGTTAGTAGAACTTAGTGAGTTCGACGTTGAGTACGTACCTAGAAGTACAATAAAGGGGCAAGCTTTAGTAGATTTCTTTGCCGAGTTTACAGGGTTCTCAGTAAAAGCTAAAATTACATCCACTAGCAACCCTGATGGGTTTTTGTTGACGGATCCACTTGTCAAATGGGAGGAGGGATAAAGATCCACATCATCGAAGAAGATGGGAAAGAGCATTATTACAAGGCTACACTCACGTTTAAAATCACTAATAACGAAGCTCAGTATGAGGCTTTGATAATTGGACTCTCGATCATGAAAGCTCTAGGCGTCGTGGTGATTGAAGCAAAGGTGGATTCCCAAATCATGGTAAAATCACCGAGCATACACCACAAAAGGGGAAAGTTGAAAAAAAAATACTTGAGTCGAGTGTTGGAGATTTGCGATCGACTGGCCTATTTTAGTCTTGAGCAAATACTGAGAGAAGACAATGTGATAGCAGACAGAATGGCCAAAGGTGCCTCCATGAGGGATGAGGTGAATCTCTCCTGGGAGGTACACAAAAGAGTGATAGAGATCCCAACAATTGGAATGTAAGTGAGCCAAGTAGGGCCAGAATGGACCAAAGCAATTTTTAAGTACTTGGACTCAGGCAAGCTCCCCGAGGAGAAAGAAGCAACGAAGAAGATCAAAAGGAGTGCAACATGATTGGTCATAGTTGATGGAATCCTTTACAAAAAAGGATTTTCCACCCCTTGTGTAAGATGCATCTCACCTAAGGAAGCATAATACATTATGGTGAAGATACATAAGGGCTTATGCGGAAACCATTTTGGTGGAAAAGCGTAGGCGAGGAAAGCCCTTAGAACGAGCTATTACTGGCCCAATGACCTTAGGGACGCCAAGTAATTTGAGAAAAAGTGCATCAAATGCTAGATCCATGCCCCATTCTCACACTGCTCATTGGAGAAGTTATTTTCTATCATTGTCCCATGGCCGCTAGCCCAATGGGGAATTGACTTGTTCTGTCCCTTTCCTCTTGAGAATGAGGGTAAAACATATAGTCATTGTCATAGACTATTTTATGAAATGGGCGGAAGTTGAACCCCTTGCAACTATAACGACAAAAGTTATCACTAAGTTTCTTTGGAAAACCATTATCTATTGATTCAGAATGTCTCAAAGTATATTATCCAACAATAGGAAGCAGGTTGATTCAGAACATTGCAAAGAATGTTGCAAACAGTTAGAAATCCGAGCCAAGTACTTATCACTTGGGCACTCACAAGCTAATGGGTAGGCAGAGGCGACAAACAAGTCTTTACTTGAGATTTTAAAAAAGAAGATAATTGACAGGAAGGGAGAGTGATTGGAAGAGCTCCGAAAAGTGTTGTGGGCATATAGAACGACAGTGAAGACCCCAACAGGTGAAACACCATTCATATTGGCTTTTGGGAGCGAAGTAGTCGCCCTAGTGGAAATCGTTTTGCCTACACACCGAACTCGCCACTTTAGCCAAATTGAGAACAACAAAGTACTGGAGGAGCACCTCGACCTCCTAGAGGAGAAAATAGATGAAGCCGAGATCCAAAACGTCCTCCATAAAAGAAAGACAAAGAGCTAATTCAACGAGCGAGTCAAGCCCATATCCTTTAAAATAGGTGACCTGGTTCTCAAAGAAATGGGAGTGATAACACAAGATGTAGGAAAGCTTGGACCACGTTGGGAAGGGCCATATGTAGTAGTAGCTAACAACCGACTAGGATCATACCACCTCAAGATTAGCCAATGAAAGGAGTTACAACACACTTGGAACGCTGAGCATTTGAAAAAGTTTTACCCTTAATAAAGGTAGATGGTTGTTCAGCTTGCATGCCCATGACCTCCTTACTTAGTTACCAAAGTCGACTCTAAAGACTAGCGATGTAGCCAAATGGCGTATAAGTCAAAAGCAAGGTTTTGAATTCCATTCCGTTCCGGCTAGAATGGCTGGAATTTGCCGTTCCGTTGTAGTGTCCAGTACACTCTACCACCCCATTCCGTTTCGCTTCAAGTTCCAATCATTCCGGTCCCGTTTTGGCCGTTCCGGTCAAAATCAGGCCATTTCGGCCGGAATTGAGCGTTTCTGTCCCCATTCCGTTTCGGGCTTTTTTTGTAATTTTCTTATACTTAGATGACATTTTTGTAAATTTTAAATCCAAATTGTATTTAATTAATTCTAAAATATAAATATATTGATATAATTTTTTTATAACTTTAAATATGAGTCATCATTCTCTATTTTTTTAAATATCATTATTTTTAATAATTTATCTTTTCTTTTATTTTGTTTCTTTATTTTTGTGTCTTAACTCAAGTTTGTGATTTTTTTCAACATATATTCATTTTATGAATATTCAATTCTTCTATATATACACATATACATGATACACACTTACATATATATATATATATATATATATGTTTATTTTATTAGTTGTTAGCTTATATATACATATAAATATTTATACATAATATATAATTAATCCTGAAACAGTACACCGAAACATACCGGTACCGAAATATTTCGTTCCAGTGTCTTAACCGAAATGGTCACCGAAACGGTATTCAAAACTTTGGTCAAAAGACCACACAACCCCTTACTCAGGCACCAAAGTCGAGTCCAAAGACTCGTAGTATAGCCAAAGGGAGTGGAGGTCAAAGGACCGCACTCCGACCTCCAACACCGACTTCGATTCGCATAGCCACCAATCCGACTTTGACTTGTCGAAGCGGAGTCGGATTTAGAATTTTTTATTGGAATTTTTTTTTTAGCCCATTTGAAATTTCAATTTGACAATCTTGAGCTCTCATTAATCGAATTTGGACTTCTAGATTTTAGTTTAAAAAAAAAAATTTTTTTTCAATTTCAATTTTATTAGAACATAACCAAAATTGAAAAACTAAAACATTGTACAAATTAATGTTAGTATATATTAGTATTATATGTTATTATATATTAGTATTTATACATTAGTATTACATGTTATTATATATTGATTATTATACATTATTAGTATATGTTATTATACTTTAGTTATTATATATTAGTATTACATGTTATTATAAATTTATATATTTGTGTTTATAGATAATATATTAGTATTAAATGTTATTATACATGAGTTATTATATCATTAGTATTACATGTTTTTATACATTAGTGTTTATATATTAGTGTTTATACATTAGTGTTATATGGAGTAAGAGTTAATAGTATGGTTTTTACATATACTAAACTATTACTAGTCAATTTATATTATAGTATAAGCATATTGTTCTATAATAATTTTCTCATACAAATATATTGTTGAATTTAATTAATTATATAAGTTCTAGTTATATAAAATATATATGATTAATATATAAAAAATACATATAATTTTATAAAAATATGTACAATATTGGAGTTGGAGTCGGAGTCGGTACATTACCATCTCCAACTCTGACTCCAATTCCGACATTTTTGGTTAAGAAAACTCAGACTCGGAATCGAAATGGAGTCGGTGCAGAGTCGAAGGCAAAGTCAGATTTTTAAATTTTTGCTCAGCCCAATCTGAAAGGTTCTTTCTAGGTTCAACATTTCGAAACAACAAGGGAAGGAAGCATATCATAATCAAGCATATACATCATGCATGTAGCTCTGCTTTGAGTCTCACTACAGCATATTTGCCCATTTCCCATGAGGTTTTTTTCCAAGATCTATGATGGTGACAAATACTAGCTAATGCCACAAACAATGTATACCGAAAAAAATCAGCTTTTTACACTGAGATCACTTCCGATAAGCAAAAGCTTGCCAATAAAAACAATGTTTTATGGAGACAAAAAGTCATTGCCAAAAATTTGCCAGATACAACACTGAAATCACAATCTTATTAGCTTTTACGGGGAGAATGAACCGCCGGAATAAGTTTTAAGATAAAATTACTCGCTTTTTCCCCTTCTTTCGTTCTTCCCAGCCCGATACTCTCTTTCTCTATATTATTTTGAGTTTTTTGCTACTTCTTCTCACCATTGCAGTGCCGTCGTGGTTGAGGGAAGCTAGTGAATCTCTCAATCATCCGTCTCTCTCTCTCTTCTTCTTTTTCTTCTTCATTTTCTCTCTCTCTCTCTCTCTCCTTAATTAAGCTGCCCCATAGCACGCCGCTGCAGCCCAAGCTTAACCACCATATCCTCCACTCGTCTCCATTATAGTAAGCGCTTTACCTTTCTCTTTATTCTTTTTTCATCCGTTTCTCTCACTCTCAATTTCACCCTAATTATCTTACTCGGTTTCATCGTTTTATGTGTGGGATCTCAACACGAGAGTGACATAGGGTCATCACCTCGATTAGGGTTTGTCGAGGAGCTTATTGTAGGTAGTTGTTAATCCTATTACTCTGTTCTATACTCTGATTTCTATTTTATATGACTAATGTTATGATTAATTGTTAGAAAGTTAAGGAAAAACAAGAGAATGTGGGAGAGAAGTTATGTGGATGATTAAGTCAATAAAAATGTAGTGCTTTGTATCTGTAAATATTTTTTGGAAGAGTTAAGGAGAACTTAATTTCGTCATATATTATGCTGATATGTTATACTCTCTCTCTCTCTCTCTCTCTCTCTCTCTATGTGGTCTTATGTGATAGATTCTTATTTGGGATTTATTCTTTGCTAATCACGTAAGATTTTAAATAGTTTTTGAACTAATACCAGTAGCGTGAATAAAATATATTAATATGCACTTTTATATTTAGCAAATGAGCTTCACTTTTATATAATAAGTGAGCTTCACTTTTATATAAAACTATCAATTTGTATAATAAAATAAAATATAGTAATATTAATATTCAAAATCAAGAAGTAACTTATACATTAGAGAAATTGAAAGAGCAAGAGAAACAAAGTTTGAAAAAAAGTTGAGGAATAATGAAGAAGTCTTGAAGAAGCTATGGTCGGTTGAAGTCTTGAAGAAAAAAAATTCACAATCAAGAAATTGTGAATTGTAAAAGTTATGCTCGATTGAAGTCTTGAAGAAGACCAAAAAAAGGATAAAAAAAAAAAACGAAGGATGCTCGAGCACACAAGTTGATTCATGTGGTTGATTATATTCAAGCTTAACCTTGATTATATTCAACAATATTTGAATGGTCTTGTTAAAATTAGTTTTGATCAACCTTTAGTAAACAATGAAGTTCTTTCACCGGAACCGGAAGTTCCTTTAATGGATCTATTGCTGACAATCCCAAAAGAAGAGACCAAAATCTCATAAACTTTTTGGAAGGTATTTCTACATCCGCTCAAGTTACTTCTGCTTACTACACTACCAGAGATACAAAAGTATCCAAAGGTAAAGCTAAAAAGGAAGAAGCCGATAAAGAAGAAGAAGTTGCTTCCTCTTTATCCCCAACAACTTCAGATATGGTCGTTGCTATTCATCACAGCCAAGCCAATTAATTGTAATCAATAGAGCCTTTGAAATTGATTTGATTGCTTTATATAATGAATATTATTATGCTAGAAATCGTAATAAGAGAAAATATTATTATGCTACATTTTCTGATTCAAAAAAACTTTGTGTTAAACGAAAATGGAAAGATAAAATGTATGTCTTATAAAAGCATATATTATTCTTTGACTTTGTTGAAAATTATTCTATTTCTAAAAATAATTTGAATGATGTTAAAACAAATTTTGTCAAGGAAGAAGGAAAAACGGTGGTAAGATCTAGTCACCCCCTTTAGTGACAATTATTATTTCCCATAAAGGAGCATGTATAAATACTTCACCTTTTAAATTATCTAATGTTGATTCTAATGCTACTACTTTTACTTAAACAAAGAAGATTATTAAATAAAATAATTTTATCAATAAAACTATTCATGTTATCGATCAACAATTAGATTGTATTGGAAAAAAAAATTCAAAGACTTGTTTCTACTAATAAACTTGAAAAACTTTTTATTATTTTACCATAGATAAAGCAAGGTCCCAAGACCAAACTAGCCAACACTCTTAATAAAATTAATCAAATGCTTGTTGATTTAAAGAAAGAACATTCTACCATTGCTTTAAGTAGAAAAGGTAAAGAAGTAGTTGTTGATTTTTCTACAGAAGAATCATCTTATTCCAGTTCCTCTGACAATAAAGATTTTTTTTTTACTTGAAAGAATTTTGATAAAAAAAACTTGGGATTAAAAGATTTTCTTCAAGAAAACCTAATCCCATGACCATTACAACAAATTGGTATTCTAGGCCTACTCTTCTTGATTTTTCAGTTTAAAGAAAAGATTTTTCAAATTCAGTTTTCTATTTCTTCTAACAAATTGTATGAATGGAATATTAATAGATTATCTGAATAAGAAATTCTCAAAACCATGAACAAGATGTCTATAGTTGCAAATGCGTATATTAATAACAATAATCTCAATCAAACTGAGACAGTTGCTTTATTAGCTACCGAATTCTTTGCAATGATTCAAAACTAGTGGGATAAATACATCTCAAAAGAAGCCGTAGAAACCATTAGGAATGCTTTCAAATATGATGATGACAACATGCCTTTTTTTTCTTTTTATCAAATTGTAAGAAGGGGTATCCCTAATGGTATTAATATTTTGATTTATACTACTATTAAACATTTTGTTGGAACTTCCTATAACATTAATAATAATTAAATGTTTTATTGTTAGTTATTATCTGAATAATTTGAGATGTCATTAAATGTTTGATTATAGGTGATATTAGAATGTTTTTCTTTCTAGAGTTATGCTTAGGGAAGATAGTATGAAACCCTATTGGAAAGAAAAATTCATTGATGAATTACCTCATTTATTTGCTCACAAAGTTAATGATGGACTTACTGATATCTTAGGACTCCTTAATTACGATAATTACATCGACGGTAATATTATCAATACAATTAATAAGCTTGGTATTAGTATATGCAATTATAAAAAAAATGCTTCATCATTAGATGCAAAATAGTAAGAAAGCCAAATATGAAATAGAAAAATTATATGAACAATTTGGCCTTCCTTCTAGTACTTTTTTTAGACAAAAGTACAAGCATTTTGATAAATCTCCTAAAACTCACATGAAGAAAAGATATAGTAAGTGTGATGATTTTTATAAAAAGCCTTCTAATTTTTATAAGAAAAAATCTTCTTATAGGAAAAAGACTTTCCAAAATCTTTCAAAATGAATATGTTTTAACCCTGGAAATTATGGTAATTTCTTCAAAGAATGCACCAAAAAACCCAATAAATTTTAAGACAAGTTTAATCAATTAAAACTTGATAACAATGATCGTAAAGAATTTATTCAAATTTTAGAATCAAAATCCTTTGAATCATCTTCTATTAATGTGTTCAATTCAAGTGATTCTAATTATCACTCAAATACTGAACTATAATATTTTTCCAAATATTAAGTTTTGATATAAAGATTATTGTTGTAAACATTTGGATAAAACAATCAATATTTTAACCAAAGCAGAAGAATAATAAAATCTTTTGTTAACTTTGATTAGCCAAATTACTAATCTTGAGCTTAAAGAAGAGTATCTTCAGAAGCTCAAGAAAACTATGGTTTGACAAAAACCTGAGATTTCTAAATCCAAAATTAGTTTTCAAGAAACTTTATGAAGATTTGAAGAGAAAAAACCTAAAATAAATTCTACTAATGATTTACAACAAGAAATTGTTTCCGTTAAAAAAGAGATTGTTGATCTCAAAATTGAGATAAATAATACCAAATCTAAAAATAATTCTGTTAAACAAGAAATGTTGTGTTTAAAAATAGATAAACATTTTGATCAGGATACTCCTTATGATAATTGAGCAACAAAATGGTGATTCTGATTCAAGTCAAAGGGAAGTTCCTCCTTCTGACAACAATCAAATTTGTTTGATCCATCATATGATTCCTTCCAAATGGTTTTTAAAAAAATTACTATCATTGTTTGTCATGAACTTGAATTCACTGTGTTGCTATTATTGATTTTGGATCAGATATGAATTGTATCTAAGAAAGAATAAGTCCTAATAAATATGCCGAAAAGTCTACTAAAGTTTTTTTTTCTGCTAATGGATCTCAAATGAAGATCAAATATGAGCTTAGTAATGCTCATGAATGCCAAGACAGTGTTTGTTTCTAAATTCCTTCTGTGCTTGTTAAAAATATTACTGATAAGTTAATATTAGGAATTCCTTTTATTTCTTCATTATATCCATTCCTTTCAAAAAATGATGGTATTACTAATGACCATTTCGGTTAGAAAGTAAAGTTTAAATTTGCTTCAAAACTTGATATTGATATGAATGATTATTTGAAATCTTTAGTTTCTTCTAAAACAAAGTATTTGAATTTTCTACAATAGGAAATCAAATATGAAAAGATTGATGAACAATTATCTGGTAAATTATTATAGTAAAATATAAGTGATTTTAATAAAAGATTGGTTGATGATGTTTGCTCTGATACGAGAAGAGGGGCAGAAGCAAGACGTAGGGAAAGAGAATGGTTTTGGAGCTCCTAAGGATTCTCTAAAAAATTATTTAATATATTCAATATCAAAATCAAATACACTTAAAATAGCTTACTATCTGGCTAAAATATGTTTAGAAGCAACGTTTTCAACATCTTTTTCTAAAATATATTTTGCACTTTTATAATCAATACGTAATAAGAATTTTTGATTTAATTAGTCACTTTGAAACTTACAAATACATAGTATTATAGATAAAATTTCTTTATTAAAAGTACTATAATTAATTTGTGGAGTATTCCAAGCTCTAGAATGAAACCGAACAATTTGTTCAAATGAGCCTGGTGAAATAATTTGTTTCAGAAGCCACCATAATCAATGTTAAAGGCATCTGTTTCAACAATTTTGAAAGAAACAATAGTAGGAATTCCCACACACGATAGAGTTTTAACATGTGTCTTGATTTGCTCAATAAGAATAGTATGAATTTCAGTCCAAAGATGAGGGTTGGAATGTAGTCGCTCGAAGAGTGGGCGACATTGTTTCCCCATGTCCTTATAGAATTCACCAACATGGTTGAGAGAACTTAAAAATCTCTGCAATTGAGTTTATAAAAAAGAATGACATCAGAAACCCTATCAGCAAATTCGATAGCACAACTAATACAGCCCTACTTCAACTCCAGTCAAAGGAAATAAGAATATGCCACTTCACTATTTCTAACTCACTGCCATAATTCATCCTTGCATGCCAATGAGAGGCCACGTAAATCAGCTTTCACATGGTAAATGTTATTGATAAATCAAAGAATTCTTTTTAAAATCTTTTGAGAAATTTCTCTATACATTGCTCAAGCAATACATTATCTGTTATAATTTCGTGAAAACATCTACCACCTCTATTATATATAATATTTTTTATCATAGTATTAGATCAAGTCTTTGACTAATGTTAGGTTTCATCATGTTGACTATTTCTTTTAAAATTCTTCCAATACTTTTACCTCTCACAAAATTTTCACCATCATTTAACTATGTTTCTGTCTTAAATTCACGAATTTGGAATATCTTTATTAGCTATGAGCCATTTTTATTAATATTGGATTTTGGTCTATTGTGAGCATTACTTGAAGCATTATATTCAATTTTGGCCTTTTGATTTTGGTCCTATAGATGACCAAGGTCATATTTAGCCTATCGTTGGCATAATTTTTCAGCCTATTGCTAGTTTTTTATTGGGTTTGGCCCATCAACAACTAATTGTTAGCTACAACTCTAGATTTGATGTTCTAGCTATATACCAGTCACTTTATCTCCAATGTCATTTTCATCATTTTATTGGTGATTGATCAACGGATATGAAGACTATACACTGAATTCCAAATTTAAGATTTCAAAGTTCTCTACCTTGAATTTGAAGTTGGGAGAAGTTGGAGAATTTATTTTATATTTTAGAGTATTTGGAGAAAATATTTAATTTCATAATTATCAAATCAACTGATTTGATTTTTAAAGATTTGATGTCATATTAAAAGATTATGATAAAATAAATACTAATTAAAAGAATAATATAGAACACTTTTCTAATACTTATTTATTATGCTCTGCAGCATTTCCAAGTATTTCTCTAAACTTCATTCCCGCGAATGCTGGAGGATTGGTTTCATTGTCAACCAATTCTGGTGCTGTGCTGACAACAGTTTCCAGTGCTGGTCCATACATCACAGGTATCGACATTCTTGCATCTTTTTCGTTCACAAGTGCCCGATGCAAGACACTCTTGTACTACTTGCCGTTACTCAATATCTGGCAGGAACTTAACACTTCTTGGTTAGAATACTTAGAAAGATTAATTCGAAGAATTCTCAAATATCTTGGTGAAGTATTTCTGAGTACTAATTAATTAAATAAGAGTAATGTTATACTCCGTACTTCCAATATCCCATTTTCATCTTACTATGTAAGATATGACATATTTATTATAATTGGATGATAAAGAATCATCTAATAAAAGATCATCTAATAGTTATAAATGTGTCACATCTAACATAACAAGATAAGAGTTGGATGATAGTGTAATATATAGAGTTTGATCACCTAATCTACTATATACCATATAACACCATCACTGATCCCAAAAATCTAATGTTTTATATTGGTAACATAGGAGATCGTATAATTGCTATTGTATGATTTGTATTGAAGAGATGCGGCAAAGTGTTTGGATTACTCGATCTATAATGTCCTAATCAAAAGCCTAGTGACATGATTAAAGCAAATCATGGTAAGCTATGCCCTCGATCGGGATGTTGAATATTATTACACAGACATACCAATTCCTACAATTTACCCTTCTTAACACCAAGAATTGACATGATGATCAATTGTATTTGATCAATTAAACCTGCAGACTTGCTCATAAAGAAAAAAATAAAGGTGTTAAATAAGCTGCATGCAATAGGGCGTGTATATATGAATGAGAAAACTATAGTCATAAATGGATTACATAAAAATAATCTTACAAACTGATATATATATATATAATTAATATGGATAAGACGAGTCAAGAGGCCGTAATCTGAGTGAGGAGGTAAGCCAATTGCTACGTCTGGCTTTGGACATGGTGGATACAGGTTTGTAGCCACAAACTGTAAACAACCCCAAGCTCACTGATATTCCTTTCATCAACTCTCTAGCTACTTCCCCCGTTCTTTTGCTATACTCCATTGAAATCTCCCTGTTTCAATATTTACAACAGCAAAAGTCTAATTAATTTCTCAAATAAGTATACTTCTAATCATGAGATGAAATTTTAAGGATACAACTCGTTATAAAGTAACCAATGATCGATGACGCTGAAGATTTTGAACAGGGAAGAGGCGTTAATATCATTACCTAAGTCCAGTGGGTTTGGTCGGACAGTAAAAATTAGGATGAACAATAAACTTGATAAAATCCCTCCAAAATAACACTTGGGTCGCTGCACCATTAATGCTAGTGCCATAAAAGATTGGGTCCAAAATGTCCTTCCCTGCATATTCCTGCTTCTCCTCCTTCGACAATTTGAAAAATTCTCCACAAGTCTCAATCATCACCTTCATCAGGCTCTTCGGCACACCAAGATTGATCACCTGATAATCATCATCAACCTTAATACCAATACAAGTACTCAAAAGATCCCCAAAGACAAAACTGCAATATCATATTTAATTACCACGAAATAGCCCGAGTCTCGACAGGCTTTGCCAAGGTCATTGACAATCTTGGACCGTTGTTCGGGAGTACCGGAGGTAAGGAGAGAGAAGTCGATGGTAGGGATGGAATCCTCATATAATTCATCCAAAACTACTGGTAGATGGATGTCGTTAATTATTAGGAGTAAAGAAGTTGGAAGTGGTGGCGATGGAGGTGAGGTCGCCACGTGTTTCATATAATTCATCCAAAACTTCTGCTCATGCTTTGCAAGAAGAGGTGGCAACCAGGCTGCTCATATTACTAGGGCTGTTCATCTGGTTTTCAGACCGGGTATCCGGATATCTGGCCCGGAAACCGGATTTCAAATCTTGGCCGGTTTTCAGCCTAATATATGCGGGTTACGACCTGGGCAGAAACCCGGGTAAATCCGGATTTTTTCAAACCCGAAATCCGGGTTCCGGATTATACCCGGGTAAGGTTTTTTTTTAATATATATATAAATTAATTTGTTTTTCTTTTTTAATAACAAAAACCTATATTATTTAATTTCTTTCAATAAGCATTTAAAAAAAAATATCTTAGAGCCTATTGTAAATTTTTCAAGAAAATATGTTCCAAAGCATATTCTTTCATATATAAAACTAATTATTTTTTTAACTAAATGCATCTAAAAAAACATAATGCAATCACTACATATTTCATTATTTGGTATTTATACATTACAAAATGCCAATTACAATATATGAAATTACATATCAAATTACATAAGAGCCACCAATACAAAATATGTCTGCTATGCATTCCTCCACAATTGAATTTAGTTTCTGATGAATTTCCTCTCTCCGAACAACCATTGTTGGTTCCAGAACAGGAGAGCCACGTATATATGTTTTATATATATACCATCCTTAACCCTACAACAGAATAACAGTAGCAAGCTTCAGTTTCTAGATAGAAAAGTTCAAAATTTCAAGATGTTTCTTTTCTCTTTCCAAAGTCACAAAGTTCCATGAGAAATAAATGAGATTACTGCTATTTGTAGGACAAAGCTTAAGCAAACTGAGGTAGACTGCGAGTTCCTGAAAAGGTACTGCGAAACACTGACAGATGAAAATAGGAGGCTTCAGAAAGAACTACAAGAACTCAAGGCACTGAAACTATCCCAACCTTTGTACATGCATATGCAGGTAGCCAACCTCACCATGTGCCCATAGTATGAAAGGATTAGCATATAACTTGTTAAAATTCTAACGAAAGAAAACAGTAGAAATTAATATCTTACCATAACTGATAGGGGTGAGGCATAGCCGCATACATGATATCGGAGAATATAGTAGTACCAAAGCCACATAGGAGCTTCTTGTTCTTGACATGAATTAATGAACACTTCCAATATGGAAATATTTTCTCTCATCAGCTAAGAAAATATTACCCTACCTTCTACTTTCATCTTTCCATTCTGCGCAAACTTATTGCTATTTCGCGCATAAATATAGCATAGCATCTAAAAAGCTAACAAAAACCTACTGCTTAAAAATTTTCTCTTCTTCCTTTTGCTTACATCTAACTCTATGTAAAACCTAACTTGTGACTCATATAGATTTTGACACTTATGCATTAAACAATTAGCAACATGACCCACAAACAATGTGAGTGTCCTCTAAAATTCTTTGGTGTTTATTTTATTTTGCTGGTGATGCAGAATTGTTAAAAAATGTTTGTAATGTGGTCATGAAATGGAGATCAAGATTGCCAATCATAGCTTTGTGGGTGAACCATGAAGTAGCCAACGTTGGTTTTGGCTGAAATTGATGCCATCCCTAATGCTCTTGACATAATTATGCTAGGAACAAATGTTTTGCTAGCCATTGAAATACAGCCGTGATCCATTTCTTTGGAAATATTTGTATATGGTTAGGAATTTTGTGCACAAGCTTGAACACATTTGAAAAAGTAGAAGGCAAAAGTAGCAGGGTAATTGCACTGGGAACAAAACAAAAATGAAAGTTTCACAATAAAAACGATATTTTTGAGAAAATGCAAGTATGGACTCGAATCAGCAGCTTACAGATATAGAAAAAAATGAAAAAAAAAAAAAGTTCGTGGGCAAAAATTGTTGAACCCTTGAATCTACACACAAGTATCGTAAACAAAATGTCTCACCAAAATCAGTAGGCAACACAGAACAAAATAGGCCCAAATAATAAAAGATTAAAAAAAAACCCAAGTTTAAAAACAAAGACAGCAGATCTAGCAACCATTTCAAAGCATAAAAATATTACGCAGATATAACACTTAAATATAAGGTAAAGGGTTTCAACTGAAGTCGACCCTTTATGCAGAAAACAAAGGAAGCTAGGGTTTCAGAAAACATACCCAAACTGTTAGGAACCTCACTGGAGAGCACCCAAAGTTGTTAGATCTTCCCGATAGCCACCAGCATCCATTGGTTTGGTACCCTTTTACAAATCTGGCAACATAAAGAAAAAATTCATTAAAATAAAATAGCATATCTAGCCAAACAGAGTGAAAAGTAGAAGACAGCCACGAAGAGTAAATCCTCGATCGGCAGAGGAAAAGTGGCATGAGCTAGGGTTTCGGCACTAGAGTAAGAGAGAGAGACAGATGATGGACATTCGACAATGAAGGAGATGACGACGATTCAGTAACGATGAGATGGGTCACGATGAGATGGGTCATGAGTTTCTCTGCTGCCTGAAGTTCCTAACGAGAGAGAGAGAGAGTCTGCGCAGGGGAGGGGGATCGGGGATGTTTGTCCGGGGCCTAGGGTTTTTACTTTTAGTTTTATACAACCCGGGTACCTGGTTTAAATCCGGGTAAAACCGGTACCTGGGTGTCAAAATTGTACCCGGACCGCATAGATCCGGGTTTTGATGATGCGGATACTGGCCCGAATTTAATCCAGGCCTAAACCCATAACCGGAATCCGGTTATCCGGGTTTCGGACCGGGTTGGAAAAAAATTCGGCCAGGATGAACAGTTTTACATATTACTACAAAACTAGGGATGTGTTTAGAAAATGAGTCTGTATGGATTGAGGATGGTCCCAAGAAGTTATGCCTGTGATTCAGTTTGACAAGTCATATATTACTTGATTGCATTATTGAAATTCTTATTTCTTTTATAATAATAAAAAAATAGATCTCTTTAGTCATCAATGCATATTCAGTCTCATTTCATACAACATTCATGGAAAATTACCATGTCCCACAACTTTAAGATAGCAGCATATATATATATATATATATAGATAGCTAGCGTCAACGGCTACGGACACTTAAATATTGTTGCACACCTCTACGTTCATGACTTCAAATAACACAGTTAATTAGGATTTATTTAGAAAGTGAGATGATCTCATTTTATAATTATTTTAATTTATTTTTTAAACATCACTAAGATATAAATATTTTTTAATTTTAAAATAAAAATAATATTAATAATTTATATTCAAATAATTTTTTAACTTTATAATATTTTTATTTAATTTTTTTCTTCTAATTTTCCAAAACTCAATAAAAAAAAAGATGGGTGTTTTCATTTTTTTTATTTAAATTATACAATGTCTCACGATAATTAACGTTGTTGCATTGATGCTAAATTTATAAGCAACAAAAATCAATAATAAAAAAAAGGGAAGATAATAACATTAGGCGGTTCCTAGATTGTAGCCCTTCTAACGAACAAATTGCTCAGTACTGTCTGCCACATGCGCCTAAAAATATCCTTAGGCGATCTCTCAAACCAAAATATAATATATTCATTCTTAAAAAAAAAATATTAGAATACTCCTGAGCAGCAGCTTCCAAGCTGCCAGGGAGTTCAATGAAAGCTTTCTTATTTTACAGGGAAAGCCCTTCACCAGTCCGGCCATTGAAAAATTAATGGCATCATCATTTAGAATATATAAAGCAATAATGTTTTGCTTTCATACAACTAAGTTTAATATATAATAAGCTTTATATGTATATTTAATTTTGAAACTTGATGGTGCATTAGGCGTAATTGTGTCATTTAACCTTTTGGCTCTTTTTGAACCATTTTAGTCTAAAAAGATCATATAAAAATAAATTTAGAAATTGAGGTGATTTGATGTATTATGTACGTATGTATTATGTACGTCAGAGTGTAAAACTATTGTTATTATAAAATAGATCTAACATATCATACAAAATTATGTTAATTTATTATTTATTTTTATGAAATATTTTTTGTGATTGTATTACTTCTCTAAATCGTTAGCTATATATATAGAATTTCTTAAAAGTGGGTCATCTACTAGCTACAACAATGACAAGTGTGAAGATATAGGTACTTAGAGCGCGCATTCTCATTATAAATTAATGGCTTCTCTTATATTTATCAATTTCTCGTCAATTATAGAATAATATGTCAAAATAAGGCTTCTATTAGATTGCGTAAAATCAATGTAAAATACATGTGAGTTAAAATGCCTTTTTTCATTTAACATGTACCATTCATTTATAGATATTTTATTATTATTTCTTTCTTTTTCCTAATCTTTTTTTATAATATTTCTATATTTACACTTTTGTTTTATAGTTATAGTATTATTATAATATTTATGCTAGAAATCTTTCTAAACCTGTAAAAAGGATAAAAAGTTCAAAAAAAATATGATTATGAGTTTTTTCCATCTTTATTTTCTTTTTAATTTCTTCTTATGTTATTGATGTCATTTTGGCAATGTCGCAATAGATAGATATTGGGTTCGTATTAATATACGAGAAATATTGAAAGATTTAAAAATATTATAAATTTAATAATAGTTAGAAAAATATTTAAAATATATAAACAAAAAATATTTAAATGATATAAAAATCAGATAAACATATGTTTACATTGTTTGGTCTAGGTAAAAATCGTTGACTAAAATAGAAGAGTGCTCTAATTCATGAAGAACCTCATAGAAAAAAGACGGCAGATCTAGCTTGAAACCTAACCCATCATACCCTAACCCTAACCCTAATCTATTATTAATGAGTAATGCTACATATAGTTGTGGAGTATGCAAACGCTGCACAATTATTTTGAAAAAAAGTGAGTCCACGATTAAAAAAATTAATTTTTTTTTCAAGTGGATCCCGTATTAATTTACTTTTTTTAAAGAAACTGTGCGGCGCTTGCACAATTACGATTACAAATATCATTTCTCTTCAAGTTGCTATCATAATTTCTCCAACTACCACATTGACCTTGAAGGTTTTAGAATGTTGCCAGCCTGCCAATTAAAGAGAAGTTAATTTAGATGGATTAAAAAAAGAAAATATACTTCAGAAAAATTTATAAAAAACTAACTTCTCTATATATTAATTATTAATATGTTAAAAATTATAGACTTTAAAATTTTAAAAAAATTAACAAAATAAATCTTGTAAGTAACAGTATAAGTGAAATTGTAAGTACATATAGCATTATTCTTAAAAAAAAAAATAAAAAAACAAAAAAAAAACTTAGTTTAGATTATTAGAGTAGAGTTTAATTAAGATCTAGCCTATTCTATTCAATCCCAACTACATGTACTTTCAACAAATTTTTTATAAGAAGTAGACAACACTAACTAATAAATATGACGTGATGCAATATATCAGATTATAAATTTAATTTTTGTTCAAAACTAAGAATCTTGCATATCATATCAAGATACATTAGTTATGAATTTATTTTTATGAAATTCGTAGCACTTCTAATTAATACCATTTCTACAACCATCCTATTGACTTAGAAGGTTCTAAAATGTTGCTTAGACTTTATTTGTGATACCTAATCCTTTTGCCTTTATATATATTAAAAATATTTTAGCTTTTTCTAATAGCAAATGTTTATATCAGTCTAGAGTAGCCACCACTCCAATTCTTTAGTAATAAAATATGATAAGAAGAGGTAAATTTAATTATGTGATTTATATTTTAATATTATCTTAATGTGAATTTAGTTGGTTGTACAGGACTGAGTCCGAGGAGTTGGGGGTCGGTTGGAATGAGGAACAGATTTGTTTGTGCATTTGGTTGATGTTGGGATTTGTTGGTTGTTGGATATTTGTTACATGTCATACATTGCATAGTGCACGCATGTTCATATTTGTAAAATGAAAACTGAGTTTTTATGCCAGAAAAGATTTTGGGCATGTTTGAAATGAAAGGATTGAACGGTTTGAGAGAGAGGAACTGTAGGGATGGGGGTAAGTAGAGACGGTGACAGAGTCCTACTTGCAATTCCCGCCTACGGTGCACGCGGTAGAGATGGTGGTAAACAGGAATGGTGGTAGAGTCTCGCCTATAATTCCCACCTACAGTGCTCTGATAGATTGAAAAAGAGATAAAATGAATTGTAGAGATGGTGGTAAGCAGAGACGGTGGTTGAGTCACACCTGTGATTCGCACCTATAGTGCACGCGGTAGGAATGGTGGTAAGTAGGGATGGTGGTAGAGTCCCGCCTGTGATTCTCGCTTATGGTGCATGCGATAGGGATGGTGGTAGAATCCTGCCTGCGATTCCTACCTATAGTGTTAATTGGATATTTGGGTTTTTTTTTGGAAAAATGGTTATATTTGATATTAGGCCATTTTCTTGAAAAATGACGAATGTTTTAATAGATTGAGTATGTTTTTAGGCCAAATTGGGATTTTGGCGTGTGGGGAAAATTGTTCATTTTGGGAAATGATGATTTTTGGGTCTTGTACATATGACATTATGTTTATGCATTTTGTTATTACATGAATGTATTTTTATCTTATGGGCTATTTGGATTATTACTTACATGCGGTACCATTTCTTGGTGCCGTAAATTTTGTTGTAGATGAGGATGCAGAGCCTGAGGATGCGGCTCTGCCAGAGGAGTGATCGGGGGATCACTTTCTCGTTGGTTGGGATTTATGTCCCGCTTTGGGTTATTATATTTTGGTTTAATTATATTTTTTTCATTGGATAAGTGTACTACTTTTGTAATGCTTGTATTTAAGTGAATTTGTATTTAAACAATTTTAGTACTTAGTTAACTGACTTTAACTGTTCTGCTGCATTTTTATTGTACACTTTTTGCATGTACACACATTTGGCACTTAGCGATGGGATGCATGACTCGTGTTGTTATCATACCGATACCTCGATTTCCACGTGTCCATACATGGAAGTTGGGGGCATCACAATGAGCGAGTTTCTGAACTTGTTGATTGATTAAGGATGATGATATAGTGGATGTATAAACAATATTAAAAATCTAATGTAAGTTCAAGTAGGGGTCAGTCAAGTGTTGGTGAGACCCAAAGCAACACTTCTTATAATGATGGGATGATATATTTAGTATGTATCAGAAATATCAAGCATAAAAACGTGTGGTAGAGTCTAAATCAGAATTGGATAAGTATTTCATGGAAAGTGTTGAATGATCGACCCTTGGCTTTGATATTCTAATATGGTGGAATGTGAACTCAATTAGATATCCAATGCTTGCTAATATAGCTCGAGATGTGTTAGCTATTCCCATATCTATTGTTGAATCTGAGTCAGCATTTAATGTTGGAGGTCAGGTCTTAGATTTGTTTCGTAACTCATTGGCTCCAACAATAGTTAAAGCTTTTATCTACACACAAAACTGGTTTATGGTTCCCTCCATTAATTATGACTCCTAAGATGTAATGGAATATGATGAAAGCCACAAGTTAGAAACTAGTAAGATTCATATTTGAATAATATTTTCTTATAATCCTTTCAATTAATTATATGTTTAACATAATTATTTTTTTAATGTAGAGATAACTTTGAAGAATATTTTGAATGAGGTTAATTGAAGATTCTTTGAAGAATAAACAATTTTTTGGGAGTAAGCTTGTGTATTTTAAAAGCGTTGTTATTTTTGTGACATTGTGATTATGACATCATGCACCTTGATCACAATAGTAAATAGAACTTTGTATCCACCGTTGTGGTGATGGTCTCCTGGTTTATGGAATATTTTATAGCACTTTGATCCATCTTGTTGTGCCTTTCTTTGGGCACAAGGGAAATCATCTCCATTTTTACTCTCTTTATGAAAGCTACTTTGACATGGACATTTGTGGGTTGGCTTTACGGACATTATATTTATTAGGAAAAGGGTTCATTATATTCATGGACATTATGTTGTATCAATTGATTGTGATCAAGTGCATACTGATATGATGATGATGATGATGATGATGAAGAAAATTAAACAGGACCTATGAATTTTTGGTTTAGTGTGATTAATAGAAGTACATTTATACAACATTATTGGTGTAGCCGCTTTGAGATGATTAAATCCATCTTAAGTAGCACATGATATTGTGATTGATTAAATGAAAAGTATACATGAACATAAAATGAAATCCATTTATCAATATTATTGATTTTTTTTTATATAAAAAAAAATGTTGGTTTAGAAAGCATCGACAGGGAAGTTGGTTCTAGAAATGATTGGAAAAAATCAAGTTGCTACTAATTTGCAATCACTATATGCAATGAATTTCTTCTTCTTCTAGAATATGTAGCCAAGTCATTGAAGTTAATCAACAACTTTACCAAATTAATTTACATTGTAGGCATCATCCTATTTAGTACACGACAAGAGAAGTTGCGCAAAACATTCATATACATTCATTAGTATTAAGAAATTTGAAATTTCTTGAAGGAGTCTTGTTTGGTGGCAATGCTTTAAAATTTGCATTGGTCATCTTATTCTCAGGGAGAGAGACGAATTCTACGTACTAACATAAAAATAATCTACCTTCAAAACAAGTACGTGTGACATATTCTTAGAAAGTTCTCTATTTGTTTTTTTTCGTAACACATTAAAGCATTCCAAATAAAAAAAAGAAAGGGTCAGAACACTCATGTCTTCTGAAAGCATTATTGGGTTGAGTATTGGGTATCGACCAAATGATCTGCACCTACTTCGGATTGGGCCGAAATGTTGGGTTTTCAGGTCGAGTCAAGTCGGTGGACAGACCTGCATCTACCACCTCTATTATATATTATATTTTGTGTCATAGTATTAGATTGAGTCTTTGACTAACATTAGGTTTCATCATGTTGACTATTGTTTTGAAAGTTCTTCTACTACTTTTTTCTCTTACAAAATTTTCAACTATATTTCGTCTTAAGTCCATGAATTTGAAATATTTTTATTAGCTGTGAGCCAATTTTATTAATATTGGATTTTGGTCTATTATGAGCATTGCTAGAAGCATCATATCCATTTTTGGCCTTTTGATTTTGGTCCTATAGTTGACCAAGGCCATATCTAGCCTATCGTGGGCTTCATTTTTCAACCTATTGCCAATTTTTTATTGGTTTTGGATAATTATTAACTCAATGTTGGCTACAACTCTAGATTTGATGTTTCAACTACCAGTCACTTTATCACCAATATCATTGTCATAATCTTATTGGCAATCAATCAATGGATTTAAAGATTATACTTTACTTCAAATTCAAGATTTTAAAATTCTCCACCTAAAATTTGAAGGGAGAAGTTGGAGAATTTATTTTTTATTTTTAGAGTAGTTGGAGAAAATATTTAATTTTATAATTATCAAATCAATCGATTTGATTTTCAAATATATTTATCTTAACTCATCTTCAAATAATTTTATTATTATTATTATTTTTATAAATAGAGTAATGTTTTATGTTCAATAACAATTACGAATATTAAAAATGCAGCGTTCGAAGTTTTTGAGTTTTTGTTCTGCCTCTTCTCTTCTCCAACACATTTTCTATTATATATTATATTTTCTATCAGGAAGTTCTATAGAGCATGACAGTCTGACTCTGATGAATTTATTAGCTCTATTTCAACTGTTAAAAGGTACTGTCGATATATAGTTGATGTCATATTAAAAGATTATGATAAAATAAATACTAATTAAAAGAATAATATGGAACACTTTTCTAAAACTTATTTAATTAATCGGATTAAAACGACCTAAAAACAAAAAATGATTTTGCAAAATAAATATACAAGACAATCTTTATTTTATTGATCACCAACTCTTGCCTTAACCAACTACGCACAACTCCAAACAAATATTTTGGAATAAGAGTACATGATTGATGATTCCAGTACGCCCAACATACAATTCATTTAGAATTGGTAATATCAACTAAATATAACATATAAAGTAATAGTTATGCTACGTACAGTTATTTTTACGTATTATGTATGTACTCTACTGATATGATTAGTCAAAATAAGTTATTTTATATTTAAAAAAAGTATTACAGTCAATCACATCAAAAAAATATATAAAAAATATGAAAAGTGACTGCACATAACATTTTTGATAAATTAATATCGATGGATAGACATGAAAAGCGACAAATTAGGCCTGAATTATCCATAAAATCCTAATACAAAAGCAATAATATTATTTAATTAATTACTTGGGAGACAATCTCGCCTGTATTTTGCTCTGCAGCATTTCCAAGTATTCTCTATACTTCATTCCCGCGAATGCTGGAGGATTGGTTTCATTGTCAACCAACTCGGGTGCTGGGCTGAACAGTTTCCAGTGCTGGTCCATGCACCACAAGTATCGACATTCTTGCATCTGTTTCATTCACAAGTGCCCGATGGAAAACACTCTTGTACTTGCCGTTACTCAATATCTTGCAGGAATTTAACACTTCTTGGTTAGAATATTAACAAAGATTGTAGGGTTCGATATCACGACCTGATCTACTATATACCATATAACACCATCACTGATCCCAAAAATTTTATGTTTTATCTTGGTAACATAGGAGATCGTATATATAATTGCTAATGTATCTGTATTGAAGAGATGCGGCAAAGTGTTTAGATTACTCTATAATGCCCTAATCAAAAGCCTAATGGCATGATTAAAGCTAATGATAGTAAGCTTTGCCCTCCTTCGGGATGTTGAATATTACACACACATACCAATCCCTACAATAAAATCCCTATAATTTACCCTTCTTAACACCAAGAACTGACATGATCAATTGTACTAGATCAATTAAACCTGCAGACATGCTCATAAAGAAAAAAAAATAAAGGTGTGAAATAAACTGCAACAATGCGTGCAATAGAGCATGTATATATTGGGAAGTACTTTAACCACAAATAGATCACACAAAAATAATCCCACAAATGGTGTATATATATAATTAATATGCATATTTACAGATATATATATATATATATATAGAAAGGTAAAAATTAACGAACTTGATAATGTTAGAATAATTGGGATTCACCTCCATATGATTGCCAATGTTAACCACGAATGCATTGGGATTGGGATTTAAGTTGACCCAATTCCCTTTATGCTGCACCTGAAGACCGCATACCCCATTATGGATAAGAAGAGTCAAGAGGCCGTAATCTGAGTGAGGAGGAAAGCCAATTGCTACGTCTGGCTTTGGACATGGCGGATACAGGTTTGCAGCCACAAACTGTAAACCTGAATCCAAATTCATGGCCTTTTCTATGTAGCCTGCTTCCAACCCCAAGCTCACTGATATTCCTTTCATCAACTCTCTAGCTACTTCCCCCGTTCTTTTGCTGTACTCCATTGAAATCTCCCTGTTTCAACATTTACAACAGCGCAAGTCTAATTAATTTCTCAAATAAGTATACTTCTAATCATGAGATGGAATTTTAAGGATACAACTCGTTATAAAGTAACCAATGATCGATGACGCTGAAGTTTCTGAACGGGGAAGAGGCATTAATTTCATTACCTAAGTCCAGTGGGTTTGGTCGGACAGTGAAACTTAGGATGAACAAAAAACTTGATAAAATCCCTCCAAAATAACACTTGGGTCGCTGCACCATTAATGCTAGTGCCATAAAAGATTGGGTCCAAAATGTCCTTCCCTGCATATTCCTGCTTCTCCTCCTCCGACAATTTGAAAAATTCTCCACAAGTCTCAATCATCACGTTCATCAGGCTCTCCGGCACACCATGATTGATCACCTGATAATCATCATCAACCTTAATACCAATACAAGTACTCAAAAAAACCCCGAAGACAAAACTGCAATATCATATTGAATTACCACGAAAAAGCCCCAGTCTCGACAGGCTTGGCCAAGGTCATTGACGATCTTGGACCGTTGTTCGGGAGTACCAGAGGTAAGGAGAGAGAAGTCGATGGTAGGGATGGAATCCTCATATAATTCATCCGAAACTACTGGTAGATGGATGTCGTTATTGGGAGTAAAGAAGTTGTAAGCGGTGGGGATGGAGGTGAGGTCGCCACGTGTTTCAGATAGTTGCTTGATGCTTATCATGATGATGATATTGGGGTTGATGAGGTGGGAATATGCTTTATCTGAAGAGGAGGAGGAAGAAGAAGTAACAGCTGAGACTGAACTATGTTTGGGGTGTACAATGCATGAGCAGAAACTGTGTGTATATATAGCGTGCATGAGAGGAATCTTTTCTTTATTTTGTATTTTTTAATTTTTTATTTATGTCCTCATCACGCGCGTTGATTAGATATTATATAAAAGTCAACTCAGCCATGCACACATTTCGAATACACAACCAGTAGATATTGCAGAAGAGGATGATCATGGGTTGGCAAATACATGCTTGATTGCCGGGCTGTACAACGAAAAGGAGGTATGCTTGATTGCAGAAGAGGAGAGGTCCTTTCCTCAATAAAATGAGGGTGGGATCATGGCATGATCATGTGCTTGATTGCCAGGCTGTACAACGAAAAGGAGGTATGCTTGATTGCAGAAGAGGAGAGGTCCTTTCCTCAATAAAATGAGGGTGGGATCATGGCATGATCATGTGCCTGATTGCCAGGCTGTATAAACTTACGCGACACATAATCTAACGAATAACATGTACACTCCAAAACGATCTAGATTTGGACCCTTGGATACAATACATATATATATAATAGTCCATACCTAAGCTTGTATTCCTCTCGATATAAAAATGATAAGTTCCAACAATAACGACAATTCTAAAGCTATTTTTTTATGCTGCTTATGATTCTGAAAAGTGGTTAATATGGGCATTGGCATTGTGGTAAGGAATAACAGGCTGGAGGTTGAGATTGTGGTTTCTGCTCCAAGGTTTCATGTATGTTCTGCATTCTCAGCAGAGTGCGTGCTATACTCTCATCAGAGGTATTCAACTATGCCAAGAGATGAACCTGCATCAGGTGCTTTTCGATGGTGATGCAAAACTAGTTGTTGATGGGATTAATGGCAATGATGATTTCTCTCGGAAGGATCAACTGATTGCTGACATACAACATCTAATTTCTGCTCATGCTGATTGGAAACTATGTTTTGCAAGAAGAGATGGCAACCTGGCTGCTCTTATTACTACAAAACTAGGCATGTGTTTAGAAAATGAGTCTGTATGGATTGAGGATGGTCCCCAGGAAGTTATGCCTGTGATTGATCAGTTTGACAAGTCATATATTACTTGATTGCATTAATGAAATTCTTATTTCTTTTATAAAAAAAAGATCTCTGAAGTCATCAATAGCAAGTCTCATTTCATACAACATTCATGGAAAATTACTATGTCCCACAACTTTAAGCTAGCAGCATATATATATATAGCTAGCTTCAACGGCTATGGACAATTAAATAGTGTTGCTTACACAAATGATTTGTAGCACACCTCTACGTTCATGACTTCAAATAACACAGTTAATTAGGATTTATATATTTGGAAAGAAGGAAGATAATAACATTAGGCAGTTCCTAGATAGTAGCCCTTCTAACGAACAAATTGCTCAGTACTGTCTGCCATGCGCCTAACAATATCCTAAGGCGATCTCTCAAACCAAAATATTATATTCATTCTTAAAAAAGAAATTATATACATCTTTTATTGAGTTTCTTTTCGTAAGCGAAAAGGACTAACTTAAACTATTAGAATATTCCTGAGCAGCAGCTTCCAAGATGCCCAGGGAGTTCAATGAAAGCTTTCTTATTTTACAGGAAACACTATAAGAGATATGATTTTTTGTCTCAAAAAATGGAAATTTCGTCCCTAAAAATTTTGGGAGATAAAAAATTTTCGTCTCTATTTTGTCTCAAAAAGGCTGTCTCATAATGTTTTCTGAGACGAAAATTGTCTCCGAAAAGTATTTTTAGGGACGAAATTGGGCGGAACCGGTCGAACGGAAAATTTTTTCTGAGACAAAAATTTTTTCTGTTCGAACAAACAATCTATTTGCAGAAATCTTCTGTTCGAACAGACTTTTAGAAATGAATTTATTCGAATGATTATTTAATTGTTCGAACGAACGCATGGATTGTATTTCACGGTAAGTTCGAATGGATATATTTTTGTTCGAATGATAATTTTTTGGTTCGAATGGAGATGTTTTTGTTCAAATGTATGCATAAATAGTAATTTACCATTTGAAAGAAATTGATCAAATAAAATGAAATTGATACTAATACAAATTGTAATCTATATACATCAAATTGTAATCTATATACACCAATTGTTCAAATGTTTACAAACATCATAAATATTAAAGACAATTAAAAAAAATCAAATGAATTATGATTGTGGTGGTATAGGGTTTTGGGACATCATTAATTGAAATTGTTCAAATATTTTTTGATTATTTAATTGTAGCCTCTCTTCTAATCTTGTTTCTAAATCTGCTGCTTGATCTAATCGGGTCAGCAACTCTTTTTCCTTCGATCTCAATCGTTCTATCTCAAGTGCAGCTTCCTTTAATTTTTTAGTCTTGTCGTCATTCGATCTGGTTTTACTGAACTTCTGATAGTGTGCATGGCATCGACCTTTGTACCTCCGGAATGCATTCGACATCAATTCCTCAATCGTTAGTCGATCCTCTCGCCGATTAAAATTTAGTTCAAACTCGTCCTTCAAAGAATTATAAACAATTAGTATAATTTCAAACACTCACATTTAAATAAAAATGTTATACAAAGTAACTTATTACCAGACAATGATTTTTGATGTAGTCTTTTACATCTTGGGAAACTTTAGCCCAGGAGGATGTAGCCATCGGTGCATACATGCGAGTAAGTGTACCAACATAAGAAGCAAGCCAAGCTGCCGAATCCCCAGAGCCACCGGTGTGATCATCAGATATATCAACTTTAATTTTACCCACTTTTCTTACTTTTTTTATGCAGACACCCCTCGTAATGCCTCTAACTCGGCGCTGGTTTACAACAGCTATATATACAAAAATTAAAGCATATATTTTAATTAAATTAATATTATTTAAAAGATATACAGTGATAAAATACCTTGTTCTGGTTCTGGTGATGGTGGCCCACCATTGTTGGTAGGTGAAGCACAAGGGGATTCGGTAAGTGGTGGGGATGGCTCACGTGTTCTTTTGCGTTTGAAATTATAATAAATTATTATTCACTCAGTAGACATAATATATTTTTATAAGAATTATACCTACACAAATATCTGTTTGAAAATCATTCGGTATCAGTTTTGCTGGACCCAAACATTCTTTAAGAGAATATTTGGCCACAACTCTCGAACGGGTCTAAGGTTTAACTGCATGTAAAATAACTACAAAATCCAAGCGTAAAGATTACATATTTTCATGATGGGCTCTTAAAGATAACAAGCATACATCACAAATACATGGGAAGATTACATTACAAGTATACATGATGGGCTCTTAAAGATTTTGAAATATTTAATACTTGAGTACTTAAATATTTTCAAATACTTTAATTACAATTTTTTAATTAAATATCTTATTATTATATCTTAAGTATTAAGCTATTTAATTAGAGTACTTAGATATAATTAATTATAAATTATAATTCTTTAATTAACTATTGTATAAGTATATATTATGTATTAATCATCTTAATACTTGAGTACTTAAATATTTTCAAATATTTAATTATACATTACTCTAATTAAATATCTTATTATTATATTTTAAGTATTAACCTAATTAATTACAGTACAAGTATTTAATTAATTATATTAATACTTGAATACTTAAATATTTTCAAATATTTAATTATATATTTTTAATTAAATATCTTATTATTAAATTTTAAGTATTAAGCTATTTAATTACATTTTTAAATCATCAGTTGCTAATCTATTTAAATACAGGACTTAAATATTTACAATTATACATTATCATAACTATCATCAGAAATATTTAATTGATACTGTTCGAACAAATACTCTATAAGTTCGAACAAAATTCTGGTCGCGTTAGATTATGTTCGAACGGAGAAAAATCAATTCGAACGGTATTCAGAGCGTTCGAATGAAACCAAGCCAGAAACCAGTCACGAAACAGAGCAAAAAACTGAACCACAAAACACAATTTTCACATTCATGATGCCATATTTCAATACAACACATTGAAAACTATATGATTATCTCTAAATAGGATTATTAAACAACTTAGAAAACTAAGAAAACTTATCTCTTGTACTAGCAATCCAATAAAAATATCAATCCACAATAGCTATATATACATAAAACACATTAAAGTGCTGTTCTATCCCAACAAATAAATGCAACAAATATTAAGATACTTGTAAACGAAAATCGGAATGAAAAATAACAAAAAAACATATTACCTCTTCTCCTTCTTCTTTCTCTCTCAAGAATCTCTTCTCTCTCAATGCTTTCAAGCTCTCTCTCTCCACAACACTCTCTCAGAGCCTCTGCCACGCTCTCTCTCCCTTTCTCAAACTTCAATCCGAGTGAAAATGAAGTGAAAGGATCGGATTAATAATATGTGCATTTCCGTTCGAACTAATTTTTTAGAAGTTCGAACGCGAAAATTCAAAAACCGGGAATTTTTCCCACAATATTTTCCCGTTCGAACTAATGTTTTGGCAGTTCGAACAAAAAAAAAGGAATATTCTCCAGCATATACCGATAATTTGGCGCGAATTTTCCCTCTAAACAAAAAAAATTCGTTCGAACATTAATTATCTCCGTTCGAACGAATATAAATCTCCATTCGAACTGTTTTATATTCGTTCGAACGGATAATTATAGAAATATATAACTATACACATAATATACCCAATATTATTATGAGTATATGCATAAATTAATACTAAGTGTCACTAATAGCATAATACTAAGTTTTTTATCAATCTATAATATTAAGTATTTAAAATAGTATAATATTTTATTTGCAATCACTAATATTGTTATACTTATAGTTAGTATCACTATAAATATAATACTAAGTATCACTAATAGTATAATACTAAGTGATATTAAAGTATAGATAGCATAAAAATATGAAAACTAATAGTACTGTAATACTTTATAATATAGTCTAAGTACTTGGTTTATTACTAATATACAAACTAAATATATTATAAATATGTATTTTATACTTATATTTAATGCAATGTTTTACTATATACTTAGTATATTACTTTATAATGCAATGCTTTACACAATACTATTTTATACTCATCTAATGCATAATATATATACTATTACATATATATATACTAGTTACTTACAATATATATATGTAACTAGTATAAAACTCTATACTATATATATATAGTAGTATAATATATATTATATATATACTATATTATATATACTAGTGGGAAATTTTTTATTAGTACTAATACTAGTATTATAAACTAGTATTAATAATATAATACTAGTCCTTTTACATCATGTACTTATATATATATATTTTTTATGAAGTATTATATAATTCATTCGAACTTATACCCTTTTAGTTCGAACTTATACCCTTTTAGTTCGAACTGATTACAAGTCCGTTCGAACTAAATTACGTTATATAAGCCGCGATACAGTTTCTTCTCCATTCATTTCGTGCATCCTCTCATTCGAACTTACGATCGATTCCTCCGCCGTTAGCAGCCACAACGCCGCCACCAACTCCGACCAAGTCCTCAAATCTCCTAGAACAAGATGTATGAGTTAAATGGGTTTGATTTTTATTGATTTTTTTGTTAGTTTTGGGAGGGTCGGATTTTGAATCAATCCGACCCCATTTTGTTGTTTTGGGGCTAAATGACACAACATTAATCGGTAGAAATGATGAGGATTTACTCCTAAATCATTTCTACCGATTAAAATCTTGGATTCGGGTTGAAAAATGAGTGTGTTGATTCGGGACTGAGTCGACTCAGCCATGTCTGTTTGGCTCAGTTCCGTTCGAATGAAGATAAATTCCATTCGAATGAAAGTCAAGGCCATTCGAATGGAATATAGGTTCATTCGAATGGAATATACGTTTATTCGAATGGACTTTAGGCTCATTCGAATGGAGTTATATGAGGTCATTCGAATTAATTTTATATTTATTCGAATGACTTTAAATTTCATTCGAATGGAATTAAAGGCCATTCGAACTAAATATCACCTATTGGCAGCCCTTATTCGAACTTATTAGAATCCATTTGAATAAGCAGTTGCCAAACATGGCAACACAACATCATCATTCCTCTAATTCACTTTAATTACATTACATATATATTTTTTTACATCAACAGTATACTAATGGCAAGCAGTAGCGGAAGAAAACGTTCCCGACCCCAGACAGTCGAAAGTAGCTCTGCAGCTCCTTCTCAGCCGGCCGTGAGGCCTATACTAGTTGAGCGGGAGATCATTTTGGGCGACTTCTGTGACCTCACTTGGGAGGAGCGGAGCATACATGACATCATCACCGATCGTGGATGGACCCCGATCTGTCGACAGAGGGGCACAACATATCCTGAGATGGTCGGTGAGTTTTACCGTGTCATGGGTGAGCAATCTGGTGATGCTCTGTGCTATAACTTAGTAGTCCGGGGAGTGAGTATTATCTTCTCTCCCCGCGTTATTGCTGAGTATTATCTAACTCATTTTGGGATGTAATTAATGTAGTATGGTTTTTATTTTTAGTGTTTGCTAGCCTCTTTATTGTTAATTATATTTTCTTCTCATTATACTTAATGTTCACGATAATTGAAAAAATGACACTATCTTTAAATTAATATTTAGTTAACTAAAATATTTTTAAATTAATTTATGAATTTGTAAATATTTTAATTCATTGTAAATCATAATATATAATATATATAGAACTTTTTATTTACTTTGGAAATGATAAAAAATTAATAGAAAAAATATGTATTCTTACAATTTTAACAATATATCTTTTCAATTAAATAATACCGTTCGAACACGTTAATACTCATTCGAACAAATAATATTTCATTCGAATTGATTAATTTTCTGTTCGAATTAAATTTTATTAGTTCGAACGGTATAGATTTTTGGAGACGACCTAATTCGTCTCAGAATCTCCAGTTCGAACTACTATTTTTTAGTTCGAACGGATTTATAAGGTTTTCCATGTTTTGAGACGAAATTAAAAATTTCGTCTCAGAAAAGTAATTTCATCCCTAAAAATTAAATTTCTTGTAGTGAAAAGCCCTTCACCAGTCCGGCCATTGAAAAATTAATGGCATCAACATTTAGAATATATAAAACAATAATGTTTTGCTTTCATACAACTAAGTTTAATATATAATAAGCTTTATATGTATATTTAATTTTGAAACTTGATGGTGCATTAGGCGTAATTGTGTCATTTAACCTTTTGGCTCTTTTTGAACCATTTTAGTCTAAAAAGATCATATAAAAATAAATTTAGAAATTGAGGTGATTTGATGTATTATGTACGTATGTATTATGTACGTCAGAGTGTAAAACTATTGTTATTATAAAATAGATCTAACATATCATACAAAATTATGTTAATTTATTATTTATTTTTATGAAATATTTTTTGTGATTGTATTACTTCTCTAAATCGTTAGCTATATATATAGAATTTCTTAAAAGTGGGTCATCTACTAGCTACAACAATGACAAGTGTGAAGATATAGGTACTTAGAGCGCGCATTCTCATTATAAATTAATGGCTTCTCTTATATTTATCAATTTCTCGTCAATTATAGAATAATATGTCAAAATAAGGCTTCTATTAGATTGCGTAAAATCAATGTAAAATACATGTGAGTTAAAATGCCTTTTTTCATTTAACATGTACCATTCATTTATAGATATTTTATTATTATTTCTTTCTTTTTCCTAATCTTTTTTTATAATATTTCTATATTTACACTTTTGTTTTATAGTTATAGTATTATTATAATATTTATGCTAGAAATCTTTCTAAACCTGTAAAAAGGATAAAAAGTTCAAAAAAAATATGATTATGAGTTTTTTCCATCTTTATTTTCTTTTTAATTTCTTCTTATGTTATTGATGTCATTTTGGCAATGTCGCAATAGATAGATATTGGGTTCGTATTAATATACGAGAAATATTGAAAGATTTAAAAATATTATAAATTTAATAATAGTTAGAAAAATATTTAAAATAAATAAAGAAAAAAATATTTAAACGATATAACAATCAGATAAAACATATGATTACATTGTTTGGTGTAGGTAAAAATCGCTAACTAAAATAGAAGTTAAGAGTGCTCTAATTCATGAAGAACCTTGTATCATAGACAAAGGCGGCAGATCTAGCTTGAAACCTAACCCATCATACCCTAACCCTAACCCTAATCTATTATTAATATTCAAGTTGCTATCATAATTTCTCCAACTACCACATTAACCTAGCTTGAAGGTTTTAGAATGTTGCCAGCCTGCCATTTAAAGAAAAGTTAATTTAGATGGATTAAAAAAAGGAAATTATACTTAAGAAGAATTTATAAAAAAAAAAAACTAACTTCTCTACGTATTAGTTATTAATATGTTAAAAATTATGAAATTTAAAATTACAAAAAAAAAACTAACAAAATAAGTCTTGTAAATAACAGTATAAGTAAAATTATAAATACATATAGCACTACTTTAAAAAAAAAAAATACGGTAAAGTTTAATTAAGATCTACCCTATTCTATTCAATCCCAACAAGATTTACTATCAACAAATTTTTTATAAGAAGTAACATACTAACTAATAAATATGACATGATGTAATATGTCAGATTATAAATTTTTTTTTGTTTTTTTTAAATTAAGAAATCTTACATACTACGTCAATGCACATTAGTTATGAATTTAATACCATTTCTACAACCATCCTATTGACTTATATGAAGGTTCTAAAACGTTGCTGACTTTATTTGTGATACCTAATCCTTTTGCCTTTGTATATATTAAAAATATTTTAGCTTTTTCTAATAGCAAATGTTCATATATATCAGTCTAGAGTAGCCACCACTCCAATTCTTTAGTAATAAAATATGATAAGATGAGGTAAATTTAATTACATAATTTATGTTTTAATATTATCTTAATGTGTACTTCCTAATATGTAGGTACATACTTGAAATATCTAGTTAAATTAGAGGTAAAGCGTAGAGTTTAAATTCGAACACGTGATCTACATTTTGAAAGAAGTAAATTAAAGTATTAATTTGTATTCGAAGATTGAGTAATGCAATGTGATGGAGTATTTTATGTAATTGCAAACTATAGTTATACCAAATAAAAGACATCAAGACTTTAATTATTATGCCTGCATTGGGACAGACAGCAGCCATGTCTTTTCGGAACGAAATAAACATAAATATAGGATCGAAAATGACAAATACATAATTCTTTTCACAACCTGGCCTTTACATAAACATATATACTAATGTTCAGTGTCAGCAGTACATGCACTATATATATATATATATTTGTTGAATTTATGTTTGCAATGTTTCTTTTTCGGTGAAATAGGGACTTCATGACCTGAGATCGATTTGTATAGTATGATAAAGCAGCAGGAGAAAACGAAAGGTCTGTCTTATTATAAAAACATGCTACTGGTACAACATGAGGAGGCCTCTTGCATGGTCATGGACTCTCTCTCTCTCTCTCTCAGAAAGTTTGCATATAATATAGGCTAAAGCAAAGAGATCGAGTATATTATATAGCAGAGAAAGAAAAGTAGCCAGAGTCCTAATTGGTTGATTGTGCAGATGGTGACGGCGAGATCAGCTTCTTGATGTTGGCAAGACAATTGTCTATGGGACTTGAATGAGGCAAATATCTCACTCCAGTTCCTAGATTCAGCTGTTCCAGTCTGCATGCACACATCAAAGCTAGGGTTTAAACCAAAATCACTCATGATTAGAAAGATCCACCAACTTGAATTGTTGGGATTTTTATGCCATGCAAAGATGCATTATTAAAAAATACATTACCGATTCAGTTCCATGCATGATAAAAAGTATGCAACTTATGTAATTTAAAAATAAAATAAAATAAAATTCTGCAGGGTTTGTTACCCAATCATTTTTCATTATTATGTTCTTGCATGTTAAAAGAATAATTATAATGTTAAAAGAATAGTTGAAGTAACACTATCACATTATTATGTTCTTGCATACAACTATTTTGCAACATTTTATAATAAATAAATGTGATAGTGTTACTTCATAAAATAAAATTTTAAATAAGTTTTGTACAAAATAATTGTAAAAAATTGTTGTCTGTGTATAGAATAATGTTACATACAGTTGTAAAATGTGCAAGTGTTGTGTAGTTACTTTGAAAAAGAGTGGGGTCCACTATTAAAAAATTAATTTTCTTTTCATGTGGGTCCCGTATTTATTCATATTTTTCAAAGTAATTGCGTGTGCTTACACACTCATAATTTCAAGTATCATTTCTCATGTGCGTAATAGTGATCAGTTGATTAGGTTAGCCCAAACTTTGGCCTACTTTATCTAATACATATGCATCAAGCTCTGAAGGCTGTGTGTTTGAATTTTTCAGACTTCATATTCTCAGAAAATCTCTTGACCAGAGAAAAATCAAGTAAAATATTAAACTATTAATTAAACACCTCTAAGTAAAATCTTAAACTATTAATTAAACACTCAATTCCTTATTTATTTTTTCTTCCACTATTTCAAAAGCAAAGAAAACAAAGCGAGAAGTACTCACTCATAATTGAGGAGAAAATAATGAAGAAAAGTGGAAATTTCAAGCTTAGTCAAATCACTTCTGGGGCAAAACCTACTCCCTGTTCCAAAGGGCATAAAAGTTCCTGCCTTGGATTTATGTCCCTGCATTAGTGCATTGCATTTAAACATAACATGTATAAATAGCTATCTACTGATCAAAGAAATAATAGCAACATATGTATATATTTATATAAATGAGTAACGATTTATATAAGCTCCAAATATACAAGTCTCGTGTAGACTACTCTTTGTAAAAAAGTAGATCCTATCTTTAAGAAGTGTTAAAAAAGTCATTTTTACTGGTAGGACCTACTTTTGTACAAAAGACTGCCCGAGGCTTGTATAGTTAAAACTTGCATATAGCATTACTTTATATAAACATTGTCAAATTACTTACATCCCATCTCAAAGGATTAAAGTGTATGGGGTTTGAATAATATTTTGGATCCAAGTGAACACCCCTGATCCAAACTATCACTTTCCATCCTTGGGGTATTGTATAACCTTCAATATATAAACATAATTGGGCATAAATTTGAATATTAAGAAATAAACCAAGAAGAAAAAAAAATTAATTAATGGAGTTGAATGAATCACCAACCACAGATGGTCACGTCAGTTTTTGCCTCCCGACAAGTAAACAATGAGACATTCATTTCTCTCAGCGTTTCATCAATTACCTTTCAATCCAAGTATAAAAAATGTTATTTATATCTAAATAATAAGATTATTCCTTGCAGAAATTTATACAATTTCATAGAATATTATCTGGATGTAAATACATGGTCTCGGATGTGTAATTAAGGATAAGCAAAACGTACCTTGGAAAGATATTCCATTTGCTTTATTTCTTTGAAGCACAATCCTTCATCTGATGATGATCTTCTTCTAACAATCTCCACTTGCTCTGCCTGAAAACATAAAGTTAATTAAAATGGTATTTGAGTTCAAGTAGTCCAGTGTGGGAAAATGGCGGATTGAGCCAATCATTAATGGAATTCATTATCTCGTCCACAAGAATTGGTTGACGGAAAAAATTCATCGAAGCACTAATTTCGATGCTCACAATTTTGTTAATTGGGCCACTTCTATTTTTTTTAGGCATTATAACTTTCCTTAACCACATAGGATGACAAGTAATTATTAAGTAATCTTGTAGTACCAATACTTACTACTCCTATTGATCAATCACCGGATAAGAAGTTATATCAAGCAATTTTAATGTCATGGCATTCTGCAATAGGATGTGAGTACCACGTCATCCGTATTCTTGGACTATTAATAGTTTTGAGTGAAGCTCAAAGTTAGTCCCCTTCCCTTAAATGCCGAAAGTTTATAAATAGAAGAAGCTGTGTCCAAATGCACACTTCCAAGATTTTGCACCCACCCTGGCTTTCTGAAGACATTCCGGATGCTGGTGTAAAACAAGGGTTGCCCACATTGTGTGGCATGCGCTGAAGATTCATGGCCAGCATTCAAGTACATGAGGATTATGTCTATTATCTCCTTATCATCCACTTTTCTTCCATTCTCATCCTCAACTTCCATTAATAGGTCCATCATACTCTTGTGTGTCTCTGAAATATCACTTGCTTTTCTTGCCCTTCTTTCATCTACAACATCTTGAATAATGTTTACCAAAGTTCTCCGAGCCGACACAAAAAATATTATTTTCTAGATAGTTTGTCAATCTCATAATCAAAGTTCCTTGCAAATAGAATAACTATGTAATCAAGCACCTCTGTCATGATGATTTAATCAAGTAAACGAGGACATTTAGCACATTAATTTCTCTGCAAGTAAAGAGAATAAATAGATATCAGGGATTGGATCCCCTAGAGTTCTTGCCCAAATTCTAGAGTCTATAGTGAGAGCGAGATAGACACACAAAGTAGGTCCTATAGATGCCGTGAAATCCACTTTATGTGTTTATCTCTATTTCACTCTAAGTCTCAGATTTCTTGCCCACTCTAGGGGATCTAAATCCAACTATAAACAAGGAAACAAAATATGTCAATTGTGAAACAATTATTTAACTACAATTCTCTATATATACCTGCTTGTGCTAAATCTTCAGCTAGCTAGAAAACTTCTTTTAGCTATTTATTTGTTTTGATGCTTCACTCTTAACAAAAAAAAGGGAATATGCTTGTGTATTGAGGATATACCCCCTGCCAACTCCACATGATGAGGCAATTTCGAACAAAGGCCAGCAGCAAGTGTCCAAAAACTTTGACAGTTTTAATCTAAAGATCTTGAGAAAAAAAACAAAAAGATGAAAGAAACTTTTGTATAGGATATTACCTTGAGTGCCTCATGGTAAGCAAACCCAAGGAGGTTAATGGCCATAGCTCTTAGTCCATTATTCAAAGTAGCATACTCCTTCTCCAAGGTCTTCATCATTGGATCAATCTCACTGCCTAGAAAAATGTACATTATAATTTTGAAAGTGATCTTTTTCATCTCAGTCAAGAACTCAATTGGTCTCTCTGCCTTAGTCCATTTATCTAATGAACTCACTACAATATCCCTCATGTGCTCATGCTACACAGATAGTGCCTTATGTCCATTGATCGGAGCTGCTGTTAACCGGCGGAGCCGCTTGTGTTCTTCATCACTAATACCCAAAAATGATTTCTTCCCCATTAAATAACAAGTGGATTTAGGCCAGCCTTGTTTAAATCTTTCATCATCCATCAAGACTCGTCTGCATGTTTCCGGCATGGTGACAATGATGGTTGGATTTCCAAACATATAGGCCCTGTAGATTCTTGTGTGGCCAAATCTGCAAGTTCCCAAGCAGAAAGAAGAATTATACAAGGCATTACAAGTGTATGTATTAGTGGGCAAGCAATTGCGTGTCATGAACATTTTTTGAAGATAATTCAAGACAAGATAAAGAACAACTCTAGCAGATCAGATAGAGCACAACAGAGTGTCAAGTATTTGAGTGTCAGAGAACATTACCCATATAGTTGTTTCATGGTATAAATGATATCAGAGAATACTAATTAATTAGGGGGAAAAGGTACTCTCTAGAAAGTGGGGTGAACTGTAGTGTCTGAGTTTTGAATGAGAATATCTGCTCTACTGATTGGATGAGACAGTTTTTGTTATTTATATTATATCTAAAATATGTTTTTTTTTTTCCGTCTCTTTCTGGCCTTATGTGGAACAGTTTATTTGCACTACTTCTGTCCTATTTTCACTAGAATCTCAAAGCTTTTCCTACAAAATAATCAATATTCATACCGACTCCTTGTTTTTCGTTTACTCTCATGGCTTCCAGCAACTCTACTTCCACCACCCAAACAGAGGACTCCAACTATGCTTGATGATATTTTGTAAATAAACACAACTCCGCTCTCGTGCTCAAGTGTGTGTGCAAGAACATTACCTGAATATTAATTTTTATTTTATTTTATTTTTATTTTTTTTCATTAGGAGCAAAGGAACTAGTAAGTCTAAATGACAACAACCATTAGTACCGCAGCTCTGAGGGCTCTGGCACTGTCACAAATTGAAAGGCCTGCAGAGATAAATTCAACAGAAATTTGATAGATAGCCATAAGGTTTGGTTTCAAGTCGAAGATATTCATTTTGCTCTGCAATGTGATATTAATTTGCATTTTGTGGATTCTTTCATGTCGATGATCCCCATGCGCCATGGATAAAAGTACTACAACATGGTCAACTCAGGTCATATATATGATTAATAAACATGCATGTTAGTATATATGGTACGACTTCTCTCTCTTGGGAGCAGCTCATCTTTCTCGCAGATTAACAGATTTTCTTCTAACTTACTCAATACTCAACACACACACACACAGACCTGGATACGAATGAATCAGGGTCTCCCCACTTGAAAGCAAAGAGAAAAGACCACATATTCCCAATCAAAGGCCAGCCCTTATCACCTGGAGGGAGAGTATTCCCTTTCCCCCCTAGCTTTGAATCATAGTGCCACTCGTTTACACTCTTTAGCAACCAACATACTGCAACAAACCCACCAATCAAAGCTGTACTGGAAACAATCCACCAAAAACCCAATTCCATCTTCACTTTTTTTGTTTTTTTGTTTTTTCTCTCTTGGATCAAGGCTCCAATTAAAGGTCTGCCAAAATAATCCAGGGTAGGCTTTTTAAGACGTTCATATTTGCGAATCGGTTTGATTATAGATGAAATGAGATGTTCTAAATAGTAATGAATAAAATATTATTATAATATAATTTTTTAATATTAATTTTATATTAAAATTTAAAAAAATTAAATTATTTATTATATTTAAATTTTAAAAAATTATAATAATAAATTAAAATAAAATGAGATAAAATTTTTAATATTTTCTAACCAATCCGGGCCGCTGCTGTATTTATGGTGCGTGCAGTCTCGACAGGTTTCCAAGAATAGCGTAAATCCATACATGATGACGTTGTTAAAACTTAAGTTTGTCATCTTCCTTCCATCTGATACTTTTTGCTATAATGTCAAGGCACGAAAATGGATGCTCTTTGTTGTGGGTAGGTGACACCGCCACCATGAGCTCCACTACACTCCCTTAGCTCCCCATGTCCAGTCATGACCTCCTTATAATTCTTTTCCCTCGATTTTCCTTGTCTTGAGATCCATGGCCAGCCCTTAGAAAAGCACTGTCCGCCGCTGCTCCACCATTTTCGGCATCACCCATAATCTTGCACACCCTTGATTTTCTAGAGTTTTTCTTTCCATCGTTGTAAGTACTTTTTCAAAAAATTTATTGAGATTTAAATATATTTTTACACTAATTTATTTTCTGTAGTCAGATTGGTTGTAATGGGTCTTGGATTCGAAAAGTGTTAATTTATGGATTGTGGTTATTTTTGGACGTGGGCCTTGGGCCAGATTGGATGATAGATTTATTTATGGAGTTAAACTGTGATTGGTGTATCTTATTAGATGTGTGATATGCCATGACATCAAATATACTACTTGCATGCATTTTCATGTGTCATGTTTGAAAAATAAGTTTTCGTGTTAAGAAAGGAATTTGGGTGCATGTGTAATAAATGGATTGAAAAGAATGAAAGAAATGAAAAAGAACTGTAGGGATGGTGGTAAGCAGGGACGGTGGCAGAGTCTCGTCTGTGATTCCCGCCTACAGTGCAAGCTGTAGTGATGGTGGTTAGTCTTGCCTGTAATTCCAGCCTATAGTGCAAGCAGTAGGGATTGTGGTAAGTTCCGCCTTTGATTCCTGTCTATAGTGACTGATAAATGGGTTTTTTATGTGTGTTAGAAAACGTGTCATTTTCGGAAAAAACTATGGCTTTGTTTTGCATGTTTCATCATGTGGATACATACAAGTTGGTTGTATGAATATGTTTTTATCTCTTAAATTGTTTGGTTGATTACTTACTAAGATTTATAATCTCATGGGGTATTCCTACCCTATGGTTCCGTTTTATGAAATCGTAGATTTTGAGTCAGAGAATGACGTTGAATTTGAGAGATCGGCTCCACCGGAGGAGTGACTTGTGGTCACTTGTTGACTATAAGATCTGTTTCCCTTTTTGGCTATTTTATTTTGGCTTTGTATTTTATTTTGCTAGATGATTGTATAACCTCTTTGAGGATCTTTTATTGTTATGGTTCTGTTTTAAAAATTCTGGTACTTAGATGACTATTTTATTCTCCGCTGCGATTATTATTGTACACCTACATGTTCACACACTAAGCACTTGATGATTGGGGTGTGTCGTCCGTGTTGTCATCATCTCGGTGTCATTATTCTAGCTTTTTTGCATGAGAGAGTTGGGGGCGCTACAGGTGGTATCAGAGCGGCTTGGCTCTGGATAAAATCACATGTCTTGTAGGTGCAATACCAGAAAACTTTAAAAATTTAATTTGAAATTATTTTATTTTATTTTATGTTATTTTGTTTTGTTTTGAGTTGAAAAGTGGACTTAAGGATTACACTATGATAGGAAGATGGTACGACCGAGAATGCCATTGATAGGCATGAACATTTAGTGTAGTAGGCCCGAACTCTTAGCAATTTGGTTTGCTTTTATAATGTTGAGGCTTGAAGGGAATGACATGGTCTAAGTGATCTCTTTGAAGTAGGAACTAAAGTCACAACTGAAGAGGGGAACAACTTTAAATCACTTAGGATAATTGAGACCCTAGATTCCTTAGAATTTATGAGATAAGTTTATAGAGTGAGAGTTTATAAGTTCAACGAACTTCAAGGATAGATTTTTGAGAATTTCATCTAAGCTTCGAGGCCCTATAGATTTTATGAAACAAGTTTATGGGATTTGAGGTGGTAGGCTTAATAAGCATTTGAGTGATTAATTATATTAGAAGTTTTAGAACTTGCCGACTTTGATAAGTAATTTGATAACATTTGGGGCTTTAGAATCTACAAGTTTTAAAAGGCGATTGTTTTCAGATCTAAGGTCATCGATCTTGCAGATTTTGAAAAATGATTCTTATATAGTTTAAGGTTTTAGAATTGCAGACTTGAAGGATTGTTTTTGTTTTTTTTAGAAAAAAAAAATTAGTTTAATAGACTTGGGATGCTAGCTTGATCTGTTCTGAAAATTGATTCGTCTGTAACCATTAAAATGGGGTTGATCAGAGATGAGTTATTGATATAGGAATTTTCAAGGAGAGTATTTCTTGGAGGATTGAAGGTACTGATCTAGTTCGTGTATTTCTCTACGAATTGAAGATATTGATCTAGTTCGGAAAATGATTATTATTAGCTCGAGGTTATAGCGGCAAGTTTTAAGATTTGATCCATATCAAATTTAAGGATATTAGATGGTATAGATTTAGGGAATGATTCTTGTTGATTTTGAGGATATAGGTCTAGATGATGGAAATGTCAGTAATGGATCACTTGTACGTTTGAAGGAGTAATAGTTTTGGCTAAGTTTGCATAAGATCGACGCGTAGTAGTTATGAGTGTTTATGGATTTTGGAGAGTACGAGTCCTTGTTTCATTTTTTTGACTTGGAAGAAGTGGCTTTGGTAGGTGTTGAAGTGGATTCGATTCGATAGTATTAAATTCAAGAGATCTTAGCCTTAGGTTTTGGTAAGTGGATCAGAGTGTATAGTTGAAGTGTGATACTCAATGAAGTGATGGTTGGCAATAATTATTATGATTATCTTCAAGAATTAGTTGTGACTTGAGGTCACATAGGAATTTAAATTTTTGAGGCTATAATTTAATTTGGAGATTGAACGTCCAATTGGGAGAATTATGGGCATTGTTATTTAACTTGAAGAGAAATTGTTGGATCACCAATGTGTGGTGTACGATAAAGGCTTGGAAGTTGAAGTTTAGGCATTAACAATGGATAACATAACCAGATTTATGAGATAATAAAGCATTAGGATCCAGTAGTGTTGTGTAATAGTTTTTGGTGGATTGGAGACTTGAGCAGCATGGCCTGCCTTGAGGTTTAATTGTGATGTGCTATTGAAGGAGCTAGTCGTGCTAATACTAGAGCTTATGGGAGTAGAAGTAGATGGGCAAGTTACCAAAAAGGTTTCAATAATGTTTTAGTGAATTCAATGGTGGTTGGTATTGAGTTTAGTCATCGCCATATTAGATGATATTTATAATTGAGGTGATGAGCTTTTAAGTATATGTTGTTGGGTAGAAGTTTATAGGCACTTTTATTGGTTGGCCTCGTTGGGTTTGAGCCTTTTAGGGTATGCTCTTTATCTTAGATGGTATGTGTGTATTTTTTAGATGAGTTTCTTGTTTTCAATTTGGGATGCTGAGGTTGATTCGTATTAGTTTTTTTGTCAACGATCATGGATGTATTTTGTGGAATATTGATTTTGATTAAGGCAGCGAGAGCCAACTGAGAAATATGTGTGATAAATCATGGTTTTGGAATACAGTATTTTCTACCAAAATGTGGTAAGAGTTTTCTTGTTAGTAGGTGTTGAGTTAGCTTGTACTCAATGGTGTTAAATTATGAGGACATAATTTTTTACATTTTGGCGAATTATAAGAGTGCGCAACAAGAGCGTGATATTTTGTGATATAGTTAGGTGTTCAAATTTTGTGCTGATCTAAAGGAATTAGTGGTGACTTGAAATCTTGAGACTATACTTGTCGTTGGAGATTTATCATTCGGTCGTACAAGTTATGTTTATTGATGGTTAACTTGAGAAGTGGCTAATAGGTTACCAAAGTGTAAAATACAATGAAGGTTTAAAAGTTATAGCATAGGAGTCGATTGAGTTTAGCACAGTTTATTGTATGAAGCCATTAATCATTGGGATTCTTTGAGTTTTGTATTAGGGTTTTGGTGGAAATGGAGGTTTCGGATTACATGACCGTCTTAGGAATACTAGACGTGATGTGCCATTGGGAGACTAGTGCAAGTATATTGGAATCGCCTATAGGCGTAGACATTAGAGTAGTACCCATATTTGTTTGGGCACATTAATGGTATGTTTTTCTTAAGCGTGCTCTAAGTTGTAACTCGTAACTTGCTTTACCGTTAATGTTGACCTTGCAAATTTCGAGGACAATGTTTTTTTTTAAGGAAGGGGGATGTGATATCCCTCATTTTCTTGTGTTGTGAAATGTTATTTTACTAATTATTCTTATTGGTTATCTTAATTTTAAATTGGTTATTATTATTTTGGTTATATTATTTTATTGTTATTACTGCCTAAGTTATGTAATTTATTTTAATGTGCTTTTCTTATCATTAATTATTGTCTATTATTTATTGGCTCTTTATTTCAAATTATTTTTATTGTTGGTTTTTATAATTTTATTTTATTGTTAATAAGTTGTGTTTTATTTGTCTTTTTACTTGTTTTAAGTTAGTTAACTCTAAATTTAATTTCTCACCGTTGGATCAGTTTTAAGGCACCAAGATGAAGAGCTTGGATTAATCCCAAACCCCTTACTTTTTCCCCCATTTTTCCTTTTCCCTCTCTCTCCTCCCTCCCCATTTGAACCCGACGAAACCCCCCCTTTTGTTGTGTTTTCGTTCTGCAGCCCAGACCCATGCCGTCGTGAGCCACCCAGTCACGCTGACCACCACCAGCAGCACCCCCTTTCACCGACGACCACCCCCTTGCCCAGCCATGGCCTAGCCAAACCCCCCATCTCTCCCACAGTCCTTCACTCTCCCACAGCCTCTTTCCACCACTCAAGCTAGATCTGCTGTCGTAGGCCACCGTACCACCTCCTAGATTCCACCGCCTGCCTCCCAACACCTCCCTTAGCCACCTTCATGCCCCACAATAGCCCCTCTACGTGCAACTACACCCAAGCTGAAATGAGTTTCTCCTTATCACACGGCCTTAGCGCCGCCTTGAGCTAGCCATGCCAGCACACAGACCACCCATGACCTCCCTCAACCCCTAGCACTTCCCCCTTCCCTCACACAGTTCGTAGTGGCCTAGAACAGCCACCCCAAGCCCTCCCTCTACATGCACGGGATCTTTAGATCCACCACCGTGCGCCGCCACCCACGGCTCCAAGCCACCAACATCAACGCCACTACACTCCCTTAGCTCCTCCATGCCCAACCATGACCTCCCCGTAATTCTCTCTCGATTTTCCCTGTCTTGAGACCCACGACCAGCCCTTGGAAAAGCATCGTATGCCGCTGCTTCACCACTTTTGGCATCACCCATAGTCTTGCACACTCTTGATCTTCTAGAGTTTTCCTTTCTGTCGTTGTAAGTAATTTTTTTAAAAATTTATTGAAATTTAAATATATTTTTACACTAGTTTTCTGCAGTCGGATTGGTTGTGACAGGCCTTGGGTCCGAAAAGTGTTAATTTATGGATTGTGGTTGTTTTTGGATGTGGGCCTTGGGCCGAATTGGAGGATAGGTTTATTTATGGAGTTGAACTGTGATTGGTGTATCTTATCAGATGTGTGATATGCCATGATATCAAATATACTGTTTGCATGCAATTTCATTTGTCATGTTTGAAAACTAGGTTTTCGTGTTAAGATATAAATTTGGGTGCGTGCATAATAAATGAATTGAACAAAATGAAAGAAAGGAAAAGGAATTGTATGGATGATAATAAACAGGGACGATGGTAGACACCCGCCTACGGTGCAAGCTGTAGCGATGGTGCTTAGCAGGGATGGTGGTAAGTCCCGCATATGATTCCCACCTACAATGCAAGTAGTAGGGATGGTGGTAAGTTTTGTCTTTGATTCCAGCTTACAGTGACTGATAAATGGGTTTTTGGTGTGTGTTGAAAAACGTGTCATTTTCGAGAAAAATGATGGTTTTGTTTTGCATGTTTCATCATGTGGATGCATATACAGTTATTGTATTAATATGTTTTTATCTCTTAGATTGTTTGGTTGATTATATACTGAGATTCATAATCTCACGTAATATTCCTACCCTACAATTTCGTTTTATGGATTCGTAGATTTTGATGTAGAGTATGACATTGAGCTTGAGGGATCGGCTCCACTAGAGGAGTGATTTGTGGTCGCTTGTTGGCTATAGGATCTGTTTCCCTTTTTGGTTATTTTATTTTGGCTTTGTATTTTATTTTGCTGGATGATTGTATAACCTCTATGGGAATCTTTTACTGCTGTGGTTTTGTTTTAAAAAGTCTGGTACTTAGATGACTATTTTATTCTCCACTACGATTGTTACTATACACCTATATGCATGTTCACACATTAAGCACTTAACGATTGGGGAGCGTGGCCCGTGTTGGCATCATCTCAATGTCACGATTTTCGCATTTTCACACATAGGAGTTGGGGGCACCACAAGCACACCGGTTTTTTGAGAATTTCTGAAAGTGATTTTATGCTTAAACTTGATGAGTGAAGTGTTACAATGATTCTCCAAAACCTAGATAAATTATTCCCTCCAAGAAACACCATCAAACTTGATAGCTTCCCCTTGGAGATTATGAGATTCAAATAAAGGTGAAAATGTGCCTACATTTCGCTGAATTTTTTTTAAAAAAATAATTATAAAACCATCCACCACCTTCAACAAACTTATAAAAAAAATAAAAAAATACAAATTGAGTCATGACCAGCATGTTAGGCCACTAAATTACTTGTGTAGATATACATGTGTAGGAGAAATATTTTATACACAGAGAAGCTTGGGTGGTATTTTTTTTTTTAAATATTTTTTCAATCATTTTTTTTATATTCTTAAATATTTTTTAAAAATTTCACCACGTCACTTAAAAAAATTTACTTAATAACTAAGTTAAAAAAAAAAAAAGAATCCGGTAAGAAAAAAACCTCCCGAATTTCAAGAGCTTTAGCATTTCTCTTCTAAAAATATAAATAATCTTTCAAAATTAAATACGGTGGCAAATTAGCCCTATGTTTGAAAGGTTCTTTCTAGCTATGGCAAGGAAGCATATTGTAATCAAACATATACATCATGCACCTAGCTCTACTCAAAGACTCCAATCACTTTCTTTGCTGACTCTTAACTATTTATTGTTAATGCAATGCTTACATCAACTTACCCTTTTATATATCAAAAATTCTATGTATAGTCATTTTTATAGATTCCTTTGTGCACTTCAATAATATAATTAGTTGTATATTAAAAAAAAATTAACCCAACCAATCATATTAGTGGAGTGCGCAGGGAATACGTAAAAGTGACTATATGTATCATTACTCTTTATATATATTACTTACAACATGAAAACATATCAACCATCTTCATAACTCATCCTAGATGCCTTTGTATTTAGAATAATGCTACTTCTCTCGATAATGGGTCCCAATATGCATCCCGATAATTTTTTCAAATTAAAAAAATGTTTTTTAATGATGTAGTAAAATTCTTTTTTAATAAAATGTTTAAGAATAATAAAAAAAAGATATTTAACCTTCTCAAGACAATTTGTTGAGATACACATTCGGTAGGTGCAACACGACTCTTGTATTTATTCCTTGCCCTAGAAATAAAAGATAGAGGGAGTAATTGACCTATCTTATCCACTAATAGACAACATTGCATTACAACAACCGAAATGCCTATCAACACACTTATATCTATATAATTTTTGAAGCATCATCTTTGTATTCAATTGCGCCACCTCATCATTTTAGTTTATTTTATTGATGTATCTCAATACTTCACATGCTAAAAATAGCTTTCATTGTTATTGTCTTCACTACCACAACAAGCAAGCCGGCCAACTCGACTTTTTGAATTAAGATTAAAAAAAAAAAAAATTTTGAAGACGAAAAGTTTCCTACCATTTGTTAGACTTTAGCTGAATATCAGTCGCAATTGATTCGATATTTAAATTAAATACTTATACTGGTCATATATAATTGTCACGATATACATATTCATCCCCTCGATCTAGATATATATTTTGGATCTATCATCTATCCTTGCATTGAACTACACATTTTCGTGACGATCTAGTTCAACTGTTGTATTCCATGTGCTCTAGCTAGCACGTCAAGTCTCTAATCCAACTACCATGACAAAGCATTATATAATATGTCATAGTCTTAGAATGTCCCTAATCTAGAATTTTAAATAAGAAATGTTTTTTTTTTTATCCGATGCTGCCAAATTCAATACGGCCAAGAACATAAAGGCCTGACATCAAAACTTCCAATTCCTGAATCCTGAAATGCTTGTAATTCATCAAAGTCATTGCATTTATTCCTTCTTTCTTTCAGTTAAATATTACTTTGTATTAGATTTTGTTATGTAGCGTACTAATCTGCGTGTTAATACTGATTCTTTCATATTCAAAATTTAAATTAAAATTGTTTCTAATCAAATTTATTTTTTAACTAATCATATTAAATTAATACACATATTACTTATTAGTACGTAATTGCACTTGTAATTAGATTTTTTCTTGTATTAATATATTTTAGGATAAGAAAAATGGCCAAACCATTGACTGTTCCAATAACAAAATTCAAGATATGTCACTTCAAAAACATTGACTGCTCCAATATACAGGGTCCTTCAGAAATCCCAACCAAAACAAAAACAAAAAAATATTACATTTCAAAAGGAAACAAGAATCTGCTACCTTCACTATTTCTAACTCATTGCCATAATTCAGCCCTGCCGGCCAATGAGAGGCCCCGTAAATTAGCTTTCACATGGTAAATGTCCATCTGATAAATCAAAGACTTAATTTTTTTTTTTTTTTTAATCTTTGGAGAAATTTCTTTATACATTGCTCAAGCAACACATCATCTGTTGGAATTTCCTGCAAACATCTAATAACGCTATTCATTTCTCCTCACCACATCACCACCATGGAGTCAAGGACAGATGGAAACGGAAACTCGAGTGTATTTGCGTCGAGCTGGGAATTTAGTTACGCCAACTGTTCTGCCGCTTTGCTTCGAAGGTTGCCCCATCATTGAGCATGTCCTGAGCATCGGTTTGCATTCCTAGCTTTGAGAGTGCAAGAGCCTGCAAGTAGAATGCAGTTGGCCACTCTGGTATGCACACTTGAGCCTGCATGGCGTCCCTTAAGGCAAGTTCTGCTTGACCATTCATCAAGTAGGAGAAGGCTCTCCTTGCAAAGACAGTGGCCGAAGGAATGGGCATCATTGCAACCAGCTGCTTATCAAAAATAAATAAATAAATAAGAAGAAGAAAGTGACATCTCCGTAGTTATTGGACCCACTACACAAAATCTTATTCAGTGATTGACAGATACACGTGTAAAGGGAGAGCAATGAAAACGAGCAAATAGGTTATGAGAAATTATACATGCAAGAGTTACGCCATACACCACCTAATCAATATGCAATTTGTTATTTTTGTGTTTCTATCTTAATGCTTAAATAGAACGGCAAAAAATGACATATCACATGTTGGTTAGGTGGAGGTGTGTAGTGTAAGACTTTCTTGTAGAATTGCTCATAGATTATAAATGCAACATTTTTACTGTTTATACCATTGATAAGAAGCACACTTTATTTAAGTGGGCCGTGGGTTACAACGTTATCACCCTTACAGATATGCTAAAAACATATTTCTGATCCCTGAGCATATTGAACACTAAACTATGAAGTTAATATCATTATGAATCTTCCTAGATTGCAAGAAAAATATGCACAGAAAATAACCATTGTAAAAACAGAAAAGGAGAGGAAAAGAGTGCATCTACCTTGGAATAATACTCGATTGCACTCTTGAAATCCTTATCCCTAAACGCAATATCCCCAAATTTCTTTGTATTCAACATCTCCTGCACTTGTTGTGTCCATTCTTGGAATGACAGCTACACGTGCATATGGTTCAAGAATACCGTGAAATAGAATTCATGATACTATGAGCCCAAAATAAGGAAAACACAAGTAAAACCAGCACAGTTTGCCAAACAAGTTTTAGACTTATGTGATTCAAAACAATCATATATCCAGATTGCACGGAAACCATGGAGATGGCAACAGACACAAGACGTATATGCCAAAAAGACAAATTTTTAGAACTAAAATGTACAAGTAAATGACACATCTCCACTGTCCAAGTAATTGCTTAAAAGCCTAAAAAAAGTTCAAGCCACATATGGAGCAATTAGAACCCCTTGGAATAACATAAATTGCAAGAGCTTTTCCCACGCAAGTCATGTAGGATTTCACTCACCACCTCTTATGCTAAATCCAGAATATTACAATCTCTCTCTTTAAATCCCCGACGTCCCCATCAATCAATTGTGTTGTGGTGACATAGTCGAGATTCACACTTCTGGTTGAAATTAGCACTAATACCATTTGTAACAATCCAAGGAAAGCTCAAGCCACATATGAGCTGATACTCCAAAATAACTAGTCGAGGTTACAGTTGGAGCTTCTTGGAATCACTATAAATCACAAAAACTTCTCCCTCCCACGCACTGAGATCTCATTCACCACCCTATTATACCAGATCTGTAGTATTACAATTGCTACCAAAACTTTTTTGGCAGCTCGGTATATTTCTCGAATTTGAAGTTATGCATTCATTTGAGTATTTAACATCCATTAAACAGCATTGATATATTTTGAGGGAATAAAAGAGCATCCATTGCATTTAATGTGTTCAAGAAGATTGCTACCTCATTTTCTGCACCCTCATCATCTTTATAGCCTGTTTTTAGCAAAATATCATGCACAGCAGTAAGATCTATGCTTGCACAAGCCTTCCCAAGTGGGGAAAGCAATGTTGGCAGCACAGCTGTATTTTTAGGCAGGCCCATAAGAACGTGTGATGTTACCTAAATAGCAGAATAAAAGCAAGTAAAGGTCAAGGAATGCATTGTTAAATCATAAAGTGAGGTGGTATTAAGATTTAAGATTTAAGGATAAAATAAAGTTCCACCTCTTTCTGCTTTAGAAGCGGTGCAACATCTGCGAGAAGAAACTTTGTATCAGGTCGATCCCTAGCCTCAGACTGAAGACACTTTGAAGCAAGTTCAACCAATTTAGTAGCATCATCATTGGCATATTGTCCTTCCAATGAAGAATCCATCAACAACAATAAATTTTTCCCACTTATCAAGTCCAGTGCCTGAAATTATAACAACACTTGAATGATGATGACCATGATATATTTTGGAAAGCAAATGTGATCATTTAATTCAACTATATGCGACTTGTGTGTGTGTGTGTGTGTGGTGTCACCCAAATGTATACACAAAGAAATACCAATGAGCTTTAGTAAGTTATGCAATGCAAGTAGGAAATGAATATTAAAGATACCATCTACTAAACAAGTGAAGGTAATGAGCATACAACTCTTTGTGGAGCCATTTTTCTCATTACCCGATGTTCTCAGTAATTTGAGGCAGTGCTGATGTCGTAAATAACTAAAAGTAAGTTCCCATTATACATTTTTTTTATAAGTAAAAATTGATTGATAGAACACACCTAATAACCACAAAGCACTAGTGAAAGTTCACATTATACATATATAATGGAATGAAATGAAAAACAGAATGCACTCAAGTTAGATCAGACAGGTTGATGGAGATAACATAAAAGAAGAAGACAAGAAAAATAAAACCCTTCCAACACAAACAAATAGACAGCAATCTAAAAGTTTATGGAATGGAGGCAACATACATGGCTTGGAGGAATATGCTTCCCACTTAAAAGGTCCAACAGAACGGTTCCATAACTGTAGATCACACTCTCTGGGATGACCCTTCCTGCAGAGTATGACAATAATCAAATTCACCGGACTTGGGTCTTCATATCTCCAATAATATCAATTGAATTTTCAAAAACAAACATATCACCACCAGAAGTGAATGGTTAATACTACATAATGGGAACTTATTAGTAGGCCTCACAATTCACAGCCCATAGAAAAATTAGTCTGTACTTATTAAATGCAATTTTGAAAGAACATATGTAACACCAGCCCAATTCTTGGCCCAGGCCCGCGGAGGAGCCCAACCTGCCTATAGGAACGGCATCATTTTGGTAAGTTGGTTTCTTCTCCTCTTCTCTCGTTTTCTTTTCCCTTTTAGTTTTTTTTTTTTTTCCTTTTCCATTCATGCCACTCCACTCAAATTCTCATTCTCCACACCTGACATTCTGTCCTGAACAACAGTTAAGTTTTTCTTTCTCCCACACTCTCATTTTCTCTTTCCCCCAGCCATCGACATAGAGCCCTCTTCCTTCTAAATTTTCTCTAGATTTCTTAATATTCCCCCAGCCAAACTCTCTCTCTCTCTTCCCTTCCACTGCCACCACCACCAGCCTCAAGCCATGGCAGGCTGGGAACCACTCCAGTGCAAGCCGTGCACAGCCCATCTTGAGTCAAGCATCCCATGGCAGCAAGGCCACCGGAGAGGTTCCCTCTCAATCTCCTCTGCGCCAAGCTGTCAAGTAAGCGGTGCCACTAGAGCTGTGGACACTTAACATGTTAGTGAATATTTTCTGAAGGTTGTGATACTACTAGAGCTTGGGTTCAAGGCTTAAGTAATTCTCTTAAGAGTTAGGTAAGCGGTACTCCTATGCTAGACTTTGCATAAAAATAATGAATTGAGGTTGATTTTATGCAAAAATGCATTTTGTTTTGTTATAAAAAACTTGAAAACAACCTCGGCCATTTTATCTACATTATTCATGATATTTGTATAAGAGAAAAATATTTTCCGTCATGATTGGTGTAGACGAGAAATTTTTTGCATTTTGTTCTCAATTTTATAAAAAGAGCGATTATGAAAATTTTGAACATGATTATATGAGGATTATCTATTTCTATTAAGTACTATGTTATGATATGATGTTGCATCTAAAAACCTTTCCATGACTTTTTGTTTTTGCTTTTGTCCCGACCTTATCACGGTTGTAAAACTGTAGCCTCTGTTATAATGTTGGTAACAACATCTCTGTTTCTAGTGCACCTACTTTGGAAACAAAGTGGTTTTCTGGATAGTCTTTCATGTTTGCACACTTGGGGCTACGAGAATAATAAGGGAAAGATTTCACATTCTGTTTTTGCTCAATTGGCTCATGGGGTTTGCACAACCCTATCATGGGGGTTAAACATGGAATACATTCTATTATGATGTTGTTCAATTATGTTTATGCCAAAGGATTTTGTATAATCTATCCCTATAAATAAATGTTTTCCAAAGTTTGCTATGACAATGTGATAATCTGTTTTGTTCTGCGTACTGTATTGGCTCATATTTACATACTGATATATGTACTCATCCCTTATCTCCACAATATTTTCAGATGTTTTGGATGTTTCAGCTGAGAATCGAGAATAGAAAGTATGGGCAAGGCTATGTGTGCATAGTGGATTAAGTAGAAGAGGGTACTTTGATTATTAGAGAGTTTATTCAGTAGATTTATTTCTTGCTGTTGATTCAGGTATTTTGACATGTGGATAATTTTATTGAGTCTTTATGGAGATTTTAATTTGTTATGTTGAGATCTTCCTTTGATTTCCTTGTAAAGGAACATATATATTTGGTTTGAACAAATGAATTTGTGAAGCTTATTGCTTTTAATACATAACAACAGTGCATGACAAGGCCTATGGTTACGAAAGGATTCTGCTTTAATGACTTGAAACCTATATAACATTCTATTTCAGATTAAAGACAATCTGACCATTCATCGAAGATATGCAATTCACCTTAATCAAAATAAGTTAAATAGCATTGGCAGGAGGAAATACATCCTGCAATCAACTTTCAGTCATTCAAAAGGATACATTTTTTCTATGTAATTACCTGTCCGTAAAAACTCAGGTGGAGTATAAGCTAAATTAGTACTGTAGCTTTTTCCATCTCGACTATTTTTCATAAGGCCAAAACTAGACAATCGAGGGTCACCATCCTGAATATGAATGAACCAGTCATAATCTAACCAAAAACAATTAACCATATTAATATTGCCAAAGAAATTCCATATTGATGTGCATAAAAGTTTCTACATGCAAACTTACACGTGTGCATTTGATTGCAAGCATGGGTTGTCATTCAACAACTCTGACAACTTATGAAATTAGACAAAAAAAAAAAATGCATAGGATGTTTATGGCAGCAACAATCAAAAGCAATGTCAGAGGAACTCCACGGAATATGAACAAAATGGAATTAGTATGACTGCAGAAAGAATCAGCAAGGCCTAAAAATAATGCAAAGCAAGCATGGAGGTCTGACTTCAAATAGGAATGGGCAAATATAGCTTTTATTGCAGATGCATAAATCCTGCTCCTTCCATTCCAATTAGCCCATATCCTTTATGGAATTTTCAAGTTAGTTGTCCACTTTGGAAGATAATATACCTTTTTTTCTGAGCAAACTTTTTAACTAATTAGAAAGCTTCTGCAATTGAAGTCAGTTACTGGGAACTCATTTTTAATAACTGAGTTAGATTGCAATTGAAGATGTTTCCTTTATAAGATAAATTTCGTAAGATCAACTGTCCATTTCCGACAATGGGAGTATTTCCTTAAGTTTCGGCCCACTCTTATTACACGGTACAAATAATCAAGCTACAAGTCATCTGAGCATGAATATAGATAAGGGCTAATCTGTAATTTCACTAGTTTTCCTGCTTTTCATTTTCTTTATTCATTTGTAAATATATCTCCATTTATTAGCTGGCTTCTACAGAATCGGTTAGTTTGTTACACGGGAGGATTATATATTCCCATGCCTTGATGTACAGTGTTTTCACGTTAGAGAGAAATATACAGAACTTTTCCTTCATCCTTCGTGTACTGCTCTCTGTGTTCTCCTTCTCTCCATTTCAATTACTGACAACTCTCAAATCATTTTCTTGCGGGTAATCTAGGTAACATGTTAACAGCACTTGTTCTGTAGGAATCAGTGGAATGCATCCTAGACCCTTGTCATTATAAAGGCAAGGAAGCAGGAATGTTCATACAACACGAAAAGCATCATGACAAGTTTTGAAAGGGCCATGAACATTATAGCAAATTGATTTCAAGATAAATTACGAGCCTCACGTACTTGCAGCACTTATCTAAAGAGCCATGGTAATATTACAGCAACAGAACACAAGCATTTACTGCAGGGTCCTTCTAAGATGACTTGGGTAAAACCTAACTATTTTTACCCTAACTATTCATCACTAAATAAAGTCCAAACATTCAGTAAGCAATTCAATAGTGGAACTTTAGGGCATTATTGAGGAAAAATGCCCCAGCACTGATTATTGAAAGCGGAGAGTTTTCATCAAGTCGTTCCACTAGTTTCAGTAACTTAACCTCATGATTAAGTAAATTACAGCTATTTTACCTACTTAGTCTCACAAAAGTATATACTTATGGCCAGAATGGTCATAGTAGTCTGCAGAATCCAAATTCAAAAAAGAAAAAAAAATCTGAAGTTGTAGACTCTAAAAGAAGGGAATGAAACTCATGATGATAAAGTCATAAGCATACCTCATCAAAAAGAACTCGGTATGCATTCAAATCATGATAAATTTTATGATTTTCGTCATTACAATGATCAAGTGCCAGTGCAATATTATATGCAACTCTAACGCGCATTTCCCATGGCAGTGGCTGCTTATCCCCTGCAGGATATAACTACAGAAATCATTACAAGAAACCCTGAACAGAACATAGCATAGCATCTATCAATAACCATGAACAGTTACAATTAAATGTTTCTTTCAGGATTTTTTCTCTATTGGCAAGGCAATGCATTTAGCTAGAAAAGGATGGTTATTTACAATCTTCACGCCATTATTAATATCAGACTTCAGAGGAAATCAGGGAAACGAAAATTTATATCATCCCCTTAAAATGCCAAAGCTTCATATGACTAGTTACAGTTAGCGAGAGAATTTGAAAACATTGTGGCTAAAGTACACCAAAACAGTTCTACACTGAATAAACTCAAGTTAAAGAATCATTAGCACATGAAACTGATATTTGACATCACTGTCCAAGGGGAAAGCTAGACTTCAATCCCCCTTAAATTAACCCAGATACCAAATGACATTATTTTTCAAGTGTTAAAACCTGTTCCCCGATCAGAACATATATGGGCACAGAGTATATGCATTTTCAAAACATATATTCTCTCTTGGGAGAGAATGCCAGAATGGAAAAACACAAGCTCAACGCACATATCTTTGCTGCTTCTGATGGCATACTCGCAGGTGGAGAGTTCATGTCATTATAGTTCATTATATAGGAAGAAAAGCCCGAGGGTTGAACGAAAAACAGAACTTAGTGCACTGCCATTGTTAGAATAAGAATATTTTTTTATCAGCAAACTGCCAGTGTTAGAATAATCGAAGTAGAACCACTCATTAGCTGCTACCATATAGATTTTAACTCAACATGTACTTGAAAAAGGAACTACAAAGGAGAAGAATGAGTAATACAATGGAATAGATGCTTGGACAGAGTATCATGGGGCATGAACTCAGCTACCAAGAGGCGTTCATCTCCTTCAGCACAGCAACCAATCAGATTCACCAATCTCTTGTGCCTCACCTTCCCCAATCCCACCACCTCTGCCTGATGAACAAGCATTTTCATCAGCATTACACTAAAAACAAAATTTGCCCAAAGATCCAGAAAGATATGTTTGTTTAGACTTACAGATATAAAACTTTCCCTCGAAAGTCCAAATAAAGCCCAAACACATCACTCTTTTTGTTCCTCATTTGCTTAGAAATTTAAGTGGTCAAAAAATATTTACGAGATATCAAAGTCAGGAAAAAACCTAGAAGAATTAGGTCCGAAAGAAAGAAAAAAAGGAATCAAACCAGGTAGTGTTGAAATTTAAGTGATAAAAACCCCAGACAGTGCTTGGTTTCAGAAGAAAACAAAGGACAAAATAGTAAACCCCTATTTAGAATAAAGTTTCCTATCAATTCTCCCAGTCCCAATCGATGCCTCATGCAAAAGTCCACATCTCGATTCCTATTTTATTTCACTTTGTAATCAACCAAACAAAGAAGAAACGAAAAAGTTAATTTCTTTTATTTTTCGTGCAATATTTTCCCGTTTCTTTATTTTTCTCATATAGAAAACATAAAGAAGACTCGTAAATGTCTCACCACGAACTGTTGAGCGTCAGGCCAGGACTGCTTGGAGAACCGTTTGACTGCGACTAAGCGGTTGTTCTCGAGTTTGCCTCTGTAAACCACATTGGGAGCTTTCTCGCCGCTCTCGGACACAATGTAATCGGTGCTGAAACCATTGGTGGCTTTCCGGAGCTCACTGAGACCGTACTCTTTGAATGCCTGGACTTGAAGGTCTTGATCAGCTTGATCCCCATTGGCTTTAAAACCAAATAAAGCCAAAACAACAACCCATCAATGCTTCAATGTCATGGAAATGAGAAAACAAGAGAAGCTTCATTCCCTTTAGCTTAAAAAAAGGGAACGCCAACACCCACCAACATTTCGAAGTCGTAAGAGTGAGCAAGAAAAATCAGCTTGATCCCCAGAATGTTCAAAACCCCAAAGCCAAACAAAACCCATTCAAATCAATGTCAAAGTCTGAGAAAACAATAATAGCCTGTTCTCCAATTGAAGTATTTCAAAAGGTGGAGAAACAAACCCAGCTCGAAGCCCATTAGCTTCAGAACCGGAGGAAAAACATCAAAGAAAGACAACGAGGTAGCTTGATCTCAGTAGCTTCAAAATTCAAAAAATGAAAACCACGAAAATCTAAAGTGCTCGCGTGAGAGAGAGTGAAAGGAGGGACCTGGGTCGGGTTGGGAGGAAGGGTCGTCAGGGGAGTGAAGTTGACTGGTTTTGGAGTGCAAGCAACCCATCACTGATCACCCACAATTCTGCTATACATAGAAAACCGGGGAACGTCCCAAGCTCTATATACAGCTCAGTCCGGTACGATACAGTAAGACACCACACGATATGGAGTAGACAAGGTAGTATCGAGTGATGCTTTTCGGACCGAAATGTCGGGGTTCTGACTTCTTTTCTGATTACCAAAACCGAACGGAAAAATGTTAAGCTATGAATTTGCAGCAGGGCAGGCACGGGAAGCAATGCAATATTGTAGAACGCCATTTTTTGGAAATAGAAAAAGAAAACAAACAAATATATAATAAATATGGTAAAGACAGAGAGTTGGTAAGACAAAAGTAAGAAGTAAATCTATGAAAAGTAAAAGGTCTGAGGAAGTCTCGCATGCATGAGTAGGCCTATCATAAGCCACGTGCTGCCCCCATTGGGACGAGGGCTCTCCTCCTTGCTGTTTCTCTATGCTCAATTAATATATGTATTTTATAATTTAAAAAATTTATTTACAAGCTTTGGACATACTCAATATTTAATAACTTGGAAAATTTTCATACTGATTAACATAAAAATTATTATTTTATTCTTTATAATTGTAATAGTTATTGAAAGTTGATAAATGTTAAAACTAAAATAAAATTTTATAAAACTAAATTTATATATTAACGTGATTTAATGTGAAAAGCCATATTATAAATTTAAATTTTACAAATATTTTTTATAATTGTAGCTGCTCAACTTGCAAGTAATGTAATTTTTATTATTAATTATGATGGCCCTCACCTTTAAAAAAACAACTACTCATTTCAACTATGGAGCCTGTCAAATAGAGTGCAATACCTCGTCTTTACCCAATAATAGCAACCAGGGTAGCATTGTAATCATTTGGAGAGACTCAAAAAATGTTACATAAATGTCTCATTTGAATGTTGAGTTGAGTTGAAATAAGTTGAATTCTTTATAAATAATAGTGAGTTTTGTGAAGCCACCTAAAATAAATTTAGATGTATTTAGATGTTAAGATGAGTTTAGATATAATTATGGAAAGTTGAAAAAGGTTGTGAATCTCGTATATAAAAATGTGTTGAGTTGAAAAAGGTTGTGAGTTTTACGTGTAAAGAAATTATGAATTGACATGAGTTTAGTGATTTGAGAATTGAGTATTGAATGCTAAACTCAACTTAAAATTAGACTAAACTGAGTTAATATTTATAAGTCAGTCCAAGTTTCAAACGGGTCCTTATTTTCAAAGAGTTAACTACAAAATGAGCTCATTGTGTCCGATGGATTTAAGTCATAAGTAATAAGAATAAATATCATTTGTTTAATATAATTTAGATTAAACTAGAGAAAAAAAAACAATATTGATTATTGAAGGGTAAAATAAATCTTGCAAGCAATAGGTATAAATCATAAGGAAGTCAACCATCTCTCTCTAACGACCCTCTTCTCTTTTCTAAATCCACAATTCTCCTAACCATATAAAGTGTGGAAGGAGGAGCTCCATCTCCTTCATCTACTCGCCTCAGCAGCCAATACATGAAATTCAAGAAGTTGCTCTCCAAAAGGATGGGTGATTACAATACAATCTACTGCAGCATTAATTCACGATTGCAACAGAAATCTCAAGTCTTTTCAGGGACTACCAATAAAAATCACCACCATAGTGATTATTTTCTAAGACCATCTAACAGTCTACTCCCTTAGTTACAATTTCTTCTTCCCTATATATTTCCCTTTTTATACTTCTGCGACTGTTTGGCATATCTAAGCGGACAAACGTGAGAGGTATAAGTACCAATAAGCTGGTAAGGGAAAGGTAAATCACTTTTCTATCTTTTCTTCTTTGGAGATTATTTCTAATTTTGATATCGGAAGTGATAATAGCTGAATTGTGTATAATTTTACTGATTTAAATAAAGTATTATAATAATTATGTAGTGTTAATGTTTATATTTTTATTAATTTTAAAGTATTTAATTTATTTTTTTTACAGGAGTATTAAAAAAATAAACTTTGAACGTTAACTTAAAAAGGTAGCAGATAATGAAAAGAAAAGTGAAGCAAAGCATTGGTGTGGGGGCTGCTATTTTAAGGAAGTTGGAGGAAAGAAGAATACTCAGAAACGGAAAACTAACATGAAAAGAAAAGAAAAAAAAAACAAAGGGTGTCGGATACAGAGAAACAAGGCTGGAAGACTCAAACGGAATAGAGAGGTGAATGCATATGGAAATTGAAGGCTGAAAGCCTGAAGTGACAAAAAGGAATTAAATTATGAGAGAATTATAATTTTTATTCTTTTTTAGTTTTTTTTTAATATTGCATTGATATTTATTTGCCTTCTGATTTTACAGTTTATTTTAATGAATATGTCTAATTAAATTTTTAATTAAAGTTTAGAATAAAACTTCATTAAAAATTAATAGTATTATTTATAAGATCGATTTTTTCCTAGTTATTTATGTGTTCAACGATATATTGTTCTTATTTTATATCAATTGAGAGATATATAATTATTGATATGAGTTCAATCATATTTTTCTCATGATCTAGAATCATTTTAATCAATTGAGAGTCTGATTTATAATTTTGTTAAAAATAAGATCTTATGTCTTTTGTAATTTATTTTAGCAATACAAGTGATGACTTGATTTTATATATTTGAGCCAAATAGAACATACTTTAGATATTTTCATAAAAAAGGCTTCGATGATAATATTTTCCATTATAACAAGATTGATTTCTAGATTATCATGTAGATATTTGGGACCGATCGATTTTCATAAATATATTAGTATGAATTAATGAGGTGAATTTCAAAACCTTAGTTCATTATTCATTAATAGTTTAATGGTTGTTTAGATTAGTGTGCATTTTTATAATTTATTTTAGCTGTCTTTATTGTGTTTAGTTCTTTTAATTAATTATTTCTTACTCTGATTAATTGATTGTTTATCTCTTAATTTCTTACTTTTTTTATAATTCATCTTTTTGAACTAGATTAGAATTTATTGAGTTTATATTTAATTGGTTTCTTATATTTTTACAAGTTCATGTGGATTCGATCTCGTTCTTGCTAAAACTATACTTTAGTACAGTTCGGGCACTTGAGAGTACAATTAAAATTTCACATTAAGTTTTTGGAAAACCGTTGCTAGTTTCTAGCAACTAAAGCGACTAAAACGTAAATATAAAAAGATATATAATTATTTCTTTTCACTTCCTTAGCAAAAAGTTTAATGGAAGTTTAGAACACTACAAATATTAAAGAAATTTCACATGCATTCAATACTCACTTTGAATGAAGTTTTAGCCAACACAAAACACCCCTCAATTTAGGATAAACTTGACTCAAATTTCTATATGAAAGCATACTTAAATTTAAATCTCACTAAGGTGTACACTCAACAAATGAAATCACTCTAAATAGGGTATAACACTCTTAACAATGTAATATGTAAGTGGAATACTGTAAGCAAAAACAAATACCTAACATATAAATTATAAGAAGAAACAATTGCAAGAAAAAAATAAGTAGTCTCATGGAAGGATGCGGAAAATAGAAATTACGTCACACTTTATTACATAGTCATGTAAATATCCAACTTTTGCAATCCTTAAGATGAAATAAGGACTTTACTGGCACGTAATGTAGGACAAAAGAACGGAAACATATAATATATGGGCAAAGGTAAAAATAAGAAGTGTTTTCAAGAATAACCACACTTTCAACTCTTTTTTGCGTTTTTATTTCACTGCTTTTTCCAACTCATTTTTAATGAAGCACTATATATATACATATATTTTTTCATGGTACACTTCTTCAATTTGACCATCTTTCTTGTTGGAACAAAAGGGGCTGCAAAACAAAAATAGTGAGAGAAAGTTTGCTTCAAGGCGCGTTACAAATGTCGCTTTTCTTAAGACAATATTGATTATTAATGGCTCATAGTTTGAGAGAGTTTGCTGCGGATTTTGTGAAACTTGAACGTTTTGATGAAGCCAATTTCCGACGCTGCCAAAAGAAAATGCACTTTCTCCTGACCAGTCTCAAAGTGGTGTATGTTCTAACCACTCCTAGGCCGTCTGCAAATGAGGATGAGACAATCGCTCAAAGTCAGGCAAGAATCAAATGGGAACAAGATGACTACATCTGCAAGGGACACATTTGCAATGCAATGTTTGATACATTGTTTGACGCTTACCAGAACAAAGCAACCGCCAAGGATCTATGGGACACACTTGAGGCTAAGTATCTTTTAGAAGATGCTACAAGTAAGAAATTTCTGGCTACCAAATTTTTCAGTTATGAAATGGTAGATTCTAGGCCTATTGTTGAACAATTCAATGAAATTATGCATATTTTTTATCAATTCACTCAACACAATATGAAAATTGATGATTCTATATCGGTTTCATCCATTATCGATAAACTCCCTCCATCATGGAAAGACTACAAAAGAAGTCTGAAGCATAAAAAGGAGGAAATGTCTTTGGAAGATCTAAGCCAACATTTTCATATAGAAGAGGAAATAAGGCTTAGAGATGGTAAGGAAGAGCCTGACTCTTTGACCTCTAATATGCATATGATAGAGGAAGGGATGACCCACAAACCCGGACAACCCAAACAATCCGAATATGAAAACCGGAAGAGAAAGAATAACTTTGGAAGAAAACAAAGTCACTTCCAAGGCAAGAATCAGAAGAAATTGAAGGCAAATTGCTTCAACTGTGGCAAGCCGGGCCATTACAAAAGATATTGTTGGTTTCTTAAAAAGAAACAACAAAACTCTGACTCCAAAGAGAATTTTGTGGCCATGATTTCTGAGGTCAATATTCTAGAAGGAGACAACTCTTGGTGGATAGACTTAGGAGCAACAAGACATGTTTGCAAAGACAAGAGTTTGTTTAAAAAGTATGAGTCGGAAGAAGATGGATGCGTTATCTACATGGGAAACTCATCTACTGCTATAGTTAAAGACAAAGGTACAATAGGTTTGGAGTTCACTTCTGGAAAAGTGCTTACTCTCAAACATGTGTATCATGTACCAGAGGTTAGGAAAAATCTTGTATCTGGTAGTCTTCTGAATAAGTATGGGTTTAAATTAGTCTTTGAGTTAGATAAATTTGTACTGACCAAAGGGGGTAATTTTGTGGGGAAGGGAAATCTGAGTGAAGGTATGTTCAAACTCAATATTAATAATAAAGTGAATGTTTCTGCTTATATGCTTGATTCATATTCTTTATAGGCATTGTCGTTTAGGACATATTCATGCTAGAAGACTTGATGACATGGTTAAATTAAATTTAATTCCTAAATATGCCAACGACATGATCGATAAATGTAGAATATCCATGCAAACAAAAATTACAAGAAAACCATTTTCTAGAATAGATAGAACTTCATCTTTATTGCAATTAATACATAGTGATGTATGTGACATGCATAGCACGCCTACTAGAGGAGGTAAAAAATATTTTGTGACTTTTATAGATGATTTCTCTAGATATTGCTATGTTTATTTGATGCACTCAAAAGACCAAGTTTTGGATAATTTTAAGGCATATATAAATGAAGTAGAAAATCAATGTGATGTCAAAATAAAATGTCTTAGATCTGATAGAGGTGGTGAATATCACTTTCCTGCTTATTGTGAATCTGTAGGCATTATTCATAAAACTATTATGGCTTATACTCCACAACAAAATGGAGTGGCAAAGAGGAAAAACAGAACTTTAGTAGAGATGGTAAATGCCATGCTTACTAATTCTGGTTTAAATAATAGTTTTTGGGGAGAAGCTATGCTTACAGCATGCTATATTTTAAATAGAATACCCCACAAGAAAACTAAAGTTTCTCCATATGAACTATGGAAGAAAAGAAAACCAAACTTAAATCATTTCAAAGTTTGGGGTTGTCGAGCCATAGTTAGATTACCTGAACCTAAAATAAAGAAGTTAGGACAAAAAGCCATTAAGTGCATTTTTTTAGATTATGCACATCATAGTGTTGGCTATAGATTCCCAGTTGTGGAACCTAATGGTTCTATTGACGTCAATACAGTGATTGAATCTAGGGATGCTGAATTTTTCAAAAATAGATTCAATGCAATTCCACTTTATAATAATAAAATCGCGGAATTAGATAGATCACTTGAAAATAATGGTGAATCTGGAGAACCATTTGAACCAAGAAGGAGTAAACGAATCAGAACTGAAAAGTCATTTGGACCAGATTTTGTTGTGTACTTGGTAGAGGGTACAAGAGATTCATCTTATAACCAAATCATGATTACACATACTGTTGAAAATGATCCTTTGACTTATGAAGAGGCTATGAAGTCTCAAGATGTAGCTTTTTGGAAAGAAGCTATTAATGATGAAATGGATTCAATCATGGGTAATAATACTTGGAAATTAGTAGATTTACCCCCTGGTTCGTCACATACTGGTTGCAAATGGATTTTTAAAAAGAAACTGAAAGTAGATGGAACAATTGAAAAGTTTAAGGCAAGACTAGTAGCAAAGGGTTTTACCCAAGAGGCAGGGTTAGATTATTTTGATACCTACGCACCAGTTGCTAGGATTGCTACTATCAGAACTTTAATTGCCTTAGCAGCCATCTACAAGTTTGAAATCCATCAAATGGATTTTAAGACTGCCTTCTTGAATGGTGAATTAGAAGAAGAAATTTACATGGAACAACCCGATGGGTTTGTTATGTCTGGCCAAGAACATAAAGTTTGTAAATTGGTTAAGTCACTTTATGGACTTAAACAAGCACCAAAACAATGGCATGAAAAGTTTGATAAAGCTATAGTGAACAATAGTTTTAGGATACATGAATCTGATAAATGTGTCTACAGCAAGTTTAATGGAAATAAAGGTGTTATAATATGCTTATATGTAGATGACATGTTGATTTTTGGCACTGATAATATGAGCATTGAAAGTACTAAGAAATTTTTGTCATCTAATTTTGATATGAAGGATTTGGGTATTGCAAACGTGATTTTGGGTATTAGAATTATAAGAAATAATAATGCTACAATTCTAACCCAATCACATTATATTGAGAAAATATTGAAAAAGTTTAATCACTTTGATTGCAAACCCATGGCTACACCTTTTGATTCAAATTTAAAATTGTATCCTAATACGGGGAGAGCAGTGGATCAACTTGAATATGCTAGAGTTATTGGTTGTCTAATGTATCTATGACATGCACTAGACTTGATATTGCATTTGCAGTGGGCAAACTCAGTAGGTACACTAGTAACCCTAGTCATATTCATTGGATAGTTGTACAAAGAATTTTAAAATACTTACGAAATACCATAAATTATGGTATTGAGTACAGTGGGTTTCCTTCGGTTGTAGAAGGATACACGGATGCCAGTTGGATAACTGAGCATGATGATCACAAATCAACCAGTGGGTGGATATTCACCCTTGGTGGAGGAGCAATCTCCTGGGGATCAAAGAAGCAGACATGCATAACTGACTCTACCATGGCAGCAGAGTTTATAGCATTGGCTTCTTGTAGCAAAGAGTCAGAGTGGCTAAGAAATTTATTGATTGAGATTCCGATTTGGTCAAAACCAATGCCACCAATCTCTTTGCATTGTGACAATCAGGCTACACTGTCGCGGGTCTATAGCCATATATATAATGACAAGTCTAGGCATATTGGATTAAGACATAGCTATGTGAGGCAATTACTCACAGATGGAGTAATTACAATTGATTTTGTGAGATCTTGTCAAAATTTGGCAGATCCGTTAACTAAAAGACTTGCAAGCGACTTGATGTGGAAAACATCAAAGGGGATGGATTTAAAGCCTATACAATAAAGTCACCAATAATGGAAACTCGACTAAACTCTTGAATATATCAAGACTTGAGTTCAATGAGCAAAGTACATTATATGTTTGTGATTTGCAAGTACTGTGATATTAAATTAGTTTTCAAACTAATTTATCATCCCAAGGTTTGAAGTGCTTGGTACTGTAATGAAAAGGAGAGGCTGAGCAATAAGCTCTTAATAGACTTATAACAGAGTTTTGTTAAAGTGTTTAGTTACAAGACACTTTCGATAAGTCTACCTATAGTGTCGGGGGTGGTGCCGCCTCCTATGCGAATTAGGCTTTGTCTCTAGAGCGCTCATGAAACCAGGATATAGAAACAAGGCCAATCCACGTGTCGGCTTTTATGAACTACCCAAAGAGAAGAAAATTTATATGTGAGATATATCCGGCTAATCGTATAGAATTGCTAGTTCAAAGCATGCTTACTATGCCATTCTGATTAACTTTGATGTATTTTCACCATGTGAAGGTTCAAGTCCAAAAGATACCTTCATTTATGTATAAATTTTCCTATTCTAACCAAGATATATTTTGAAAATGGTGGGGGATTGTTAGAAATATTTTCAAAATAATTAATTATATATTATATCTATTAATAATATTTTTGGGTTGTTTTTGGAAGTTGTGAATTATTATGGAAAGAGAGAAGATATGGAAAGTTTTGGAGGTTTATTATATTTTGGGTCAATACTTACTGAGAAGTCAATTGTTTGCTTGGTAGTGTTGATGCCTTTGGATTACCATGAGGGCTTGAGTTCGAGTCACTCTCAGGACAAATTGAGTTTTTGATTTCTCTTCCGGCCAAGCACCAAGGGCATGTGCTTGCGTGCAGCATCGCTTGGCTCAAGGGACGCATGCATGCTAGGCGCTGAAGCATTGCAACGCACCAGGGGTTCCATGCACGAGGCGTTGCAACAATTGGGAAAATTATGTTCCCAAAACTCGAATGGTGTGACTCGAACCGATTGGAAGAAGAACGAGGTAACCATTGGACTAAGTCCAACTATTGTGTCTTAGGGCAACAGTCATAATATATATACCTATTCCGAACAGTTTTTAGCAAAAAGAAGAGTAATAACTTGTCGTTTACATCTTTTGGCTATCTATAAATAGACCCATTAGCCTACCATTTGAAGATCTCAGATTAAAATTTTGAATTCTCTCTCTCTCTCAAATATTTCATTTTTTCAAAACTTGTTAGAATCTGTTCGTTCTCGAGAGAACAGATTTCTAATTTCTTGGTTGAATAGCAAAATCAGAGGGTATTCGGGGTCTAATTTCGTGTGTGCATAACGCAGTTAGACAAACAGATTTGTTCTGGGCTTCATTGTATCTTGGATGCAAATTCGCTTGTAACCCATGTGCATACCGTAATTGGTGGGGGCAAATATTGTCTTAAGGAAAGTGACATTTGTAATGTGCCTTAAAGCAAACTTTCTCTCACTATTTTTGTTTTGCAGCCCCTTTTGTTCCAACATTTCTTTCTTTCTTTTCTTTTTTTTTCATCATTTTCTACTCTTTTTTTTTCAATCCTCACACTTTAACTACACTCTCACCACACTTGAATCATTTTGGACAAAGGGTTTAAGAAAGAAAGGCTAATCAATAGGCTCAACAGGGTGACTAGTGGCAATGTATCAAGAAAAGAAGGTTGGAGCTCAAAATTAACAAAAATGACCTAATGTCATCTATCAAAGACTAGCATAATTCTTCAACATCCATGACTTGGATCAAAATGTGGCGTAAAAAAATTGATTTGCATTCGACCAAAAGAAGGAATAATGAGACTAGAGTAACAAAAATTTATTTCGCTTCCAAATGAAATTAGAGTAGAAGAAAAATAACCTTATAAAAAAAAAATAGATTGGCTCAAAACTCAAAAGAGTCAACATTCTCCACATTGCTATTTTCAAAATTTTCTAACCACATTTATCCATCAACAAGAGACTATGTATGTGTAGCTATGTGCTTGTATAATAAAGTAAGCTTGAAAACAGTGAAACTCTTTACATAGAAGTAGTATAATGAACTCCACATAAACTAATGCCAATAATTTTTTAATTTTATTATTATTTTTAGACAAAAATAATGACAATACGAAATAAATGAAAGAAAAAGAATATAACTAGCAAATGATACTAACTTAAAATAGAATAACTCCTCCCCCAACCTAAATTGAACATGTCCTCAATGTGAAAACTATATGCTCGAATAGATATCTTCAATATGCAAAATCAAAATATAGTATGAACATGAGAATTCAGATAATAAAAGTGGGTGAGAAGGCAAGATCAAGTCGATTATTGAAAATTTATATCCTGCAAAATATTAGCTAAAAAGAAAAATGAAAAAGAAAAAAGAAAAAAAAAACTAGGTACTGAAACAAAGATCTATTGAAATTGAAAAGAAACAAATAAAAGATAAATGCAATTTTTTAATGCACTAATCTATGACAAAACTACAAATTAATCCTTATAAGCAGGATCTCTAATGGCACTTCTTCAACTTCTAGGTTCTTGATATCAAAAAATTGTTTCAAACATTGACCAGTAAATTTAAAAGTATCACCATTTTTAGGATTTTCACTCTCCTGCCCCATGTGGATACATTATATGCATTATGAACTGCCCAATCCATCTAGATCGTAATTTTCCTAGAAAAAGATGTAAATGAGAATTATAAAGAAGAATTTTTTGACCTGGCTTAAAAGATTTTCTCAATATGTTTCAATCACGAATCATTTTCCTTCGTTCCTTGTATGATTTAGCACAATCATATGCATCAATACAAATCTCTTCCAACTCATTCAATTGTAATTTCCTATGGGCACTTGCCTAATCAAGGTCAAATTCAACTGCTTAATTGCCCAATAACTCTATGCTCTAGCTCCACAGAGAGATGACAAGCCTTATCGAAGATGATTTTGTAGGGGGACATTCCAATTGAAGTCTTAAATGTTGTACGGTATGCCCATAATGCATAATTGAGTCTAAGTGACCAATCCTTTTGAGGGGGGTTTACCGTTTTCTCTAATATCCTCTTAATTTCCTTATTGGACATCTCTACTTGACCGCATGTCTATGGGTGATAAGGGGTGGCAACTTTATGGACATCCCATATTTCTTCATTAACTGCTCAAAAATTCTATTACAAAAGTGCTTTCCTACATCACTAATGACATGACGTGGTGTACCAAAGCATGCAAAAATATTGCCTCTTAAGAACTTGATGACAATTTTATTATTATTATTTCTACAAGTAACGACATCTATCCACTTAAACACAAACTCCACTCCGACAAAGATGTAAAGGTTATCAAATGAATTAGGGAAATGGCCCTTGAAATCAATACCCCAAACATCGAATATTTTAACAAACAGAATAGGGTTCAAGGGCATCATTTCTTCTTCCAATACATCCTAAATTTTGACATTTCTCACAATCTGAACAAGAGGCATGAGAATCACGAAAAATAGAAGGTCAATAAAAACCACATTGTAAAATTTTTGCAACTATCTTCCTTGAACTAAAATGGCCTCCACATTAGCCATGAAAAAAAAAATAGATGATATTGTTTTGGTCACTCTTAGGGATACATCTCCTTGAACAACAAGTATGGGTCAGAGGTGTTACGGACACACGCAACCACCATTTTTCTTTCCTTTTGCAGACACTTGATGGTGTTCGGAGTTGGTATTATCAAACATATCTTAATAGTTAGTGCTATCTGTAGAATGCGATAGTTATTTCAATCTAACAGCATTAGTATGCCTTTCATGCACCAAATGCGACCCGCTCTTGAATGGCCCCCACACAAGAAGTCACTTTGGCCTGCCAGGGAGGCGTACTTGCATAGACAAAGGAACGATCGACAAGTCCAACCTTGAAAGTGGTGCAAGTCCTACCCCCTTGATAGGGAGAGGTCGACAAACCTCTTGAATTGGTATCACTGGATGCCACACGATCAGAAAAGAGGGTGAGGATAAGAATAAGGATAAACTGTAAGATAAGATCACAGTTAATTTGGTTCCTCATCGAATATAAGGATACATTCGTCTGGAGCCATGCAGACATGCCCAAGATTGACAGGAACATGATTGAACACCACCTAAGCTTGAATCTTGATGCCAAAAAGGTCCAACAAAAAAGGAGAAGTTTTAGTGCGGAGAGATACGCTACAATACCAAAGGAGGAAGACCAGCGAATTGTTGTGGGGTTGATCCGGAATGGCTAATGTAGTCCTAGTATGAAAGTTAAATGATGAGTGAAGGATGCGCATCGACTTCAACAACTTGAGCAAAGCATGTCTGAAAGATAGCATTCCTTTATCACGCATCGACCTAATCATTGATTTGATGGCCATGTAAAAAATGGTGAGCTTTATAGACGCCATTCCGAATACAACCAGATCCAGATGAGTCCTGAAGATGAAGAAAAGCCCACTTTCGTTACTGATTGAGAACTTTTATAAATAGTAATGAAATAATTTAAATTAAGATTTTTTATTGGATTTTGGAAAAAGAGAGAAAAAAAAGTTAGATAAAAATATTATAAAGTTAAAAAATTATTTAAATATTATTTTTGTTTTGAAATTTAAAAAAGTTGTATTGTTTTTTATATTTTATTTGAAAGTTTGGAAAAGTTGTATTAAGTTTTACATTGGAATAATTATTAGATAATGGTTAGATGAAAATTTTGAAAATGTGAAAATTTCAAATTAAAACGTGTTTTATGTTTGGATAAATTTTTAAAATGATATTATGATAAGTTTTGAGAATATTTGATAATATCTTAATACACAATCAAGGCCTAAGGCCAACTATCCTTTTCAAGAGTATATATATACTTTGGCGAGATTGAAAATTTCAGTATTCTTATGAGGTTGTTAGCTACATAATTCATATTATAATAAGAAATACTTGCTGAAGTGTATACCTCCTTTATACAACTATTACAAAACTTGCCTACATAGTACTACCATATAATAATAAAATAATATTTTTTGTTATTAACAATAGTAATATTTAGTTTTTCTAGTTTATTTTAGATTTATTCTAATAAATCATTTTTATATCTTGAGAAAATGGATTTTAAATGAGATGGGATTTAATGGGATATAAATAAAGGGGTCTCCTTTATTTCTTTAAAGTTTAATTGTGGGATTAATTGAAGGAACCTACTACCATATAATAATAAAACAATAATTTTTTTAATTTTTTTTATGTATTAATATCTCATTATTAATACAGATTGTTTAATATATAGTTGTGTAAAAGTTGTGCCATTATGATTATTCTTTGTTTTCTTAAAGTGCAAATTAAGTATTTTCCATCTGTTTTTGTAACTAAATACAAATGTAATTAAACGGATTATGCATCACAAGGTGTGGTATATGTGACTATGGTGACTATGATGCAGGACTGTTGCTACAAAGTAATTACCAAAGTGAAAAATATGGGCCTGCTGGTATATGTTCAAAATGCCCAAGCCATGTTTTAGACATAAATGGGCTATTCAAAATTCACTGAATCATGGGCTTAAGAGGCCATTTAATTTACTGCAACAAGGTTTGGTGCCAACTACCGTGGAGATGGAAAAAATTATATAAAATAAACGAATAAGCATGGAAAAAAGTTATGTAAGTTTATATATATATGTTTGTATGTAATATGACCCTTTACATAATTGTTATATATGATATACTTGCTATTGCAATCTAAACCAAAATACTTTCTAAGTTCTTATATGTATATACTAATTATCACCAATAGATTATGAGATAATTATACTTTTCATTTTTTAAACTATCGGAAATTTTGCGTTTGTATGAAAACTATCAAAATTGACACATTGTAACTCTCAAAAACTAACAAAATAAAATTTATACATTCTAAATTTTATCATGTCACGTATTTTTTTTTATCAATCTTGTGAGAAATCGCATACCACGTAGGAGGGAACACCCAACATAGTGTGAGTGTGAAATTAGGTGAGCAATGGGTAGCATAGCAAGACGCTGGGGGAGCAAGGATGAAAGCGAGCAAAGAATGAATGAGCAAAGTATCAAGCTAAAAAAAGAAGATGAGTAAAGAATTTGGATGAGCAAATGATAGGCGGGATTAGCACCAGGCGAGCAATGTGCAAGAGTGACCAAGTTCAAGGGTGAGGAAAGTATTGGAAGAGCAAATTTAGGTAAGTGAAGCATTGGGCAGGCAAAGGTAGGTGAGCTAATGTTTGGAACACATTTCCCACCTTACCTACCATCCGAGCTAAAGCTTGGAGTTCATTCTAGCATTGTATTAAGAATCTAAGCAAGTGCTTGGAATATGTTTTCCCTTACCTTTGGTAAAGACATAAGAAAATGCTTGATAGAGGATGTGCTTGGAAGTGACCCAACCCGACCAAGTGCTTGGAATCGTGCAAGCACTCTCACGAAAACCTCAATCCTCGCCAACACGACACCGATAAGACTCATGGACTCACATGTCATCTGACTATGTGCAACTGGAGTAAAAAAGTGACAAATTGAAGGGCCAACCCTTCTCGAAAAGTTCGTCTCTTCTTGGCTGAGCTTCTAGAACTCAACAGGGTGCATCATGACAATCACTACCACTTCCTCAATCTGGGTACATATGAACAGTTGGAAGCTTGCCTAACACTGGACCAATCCCTATGGCTCGTAACAAAGAACCCATGACGACTCCCATTTCCTTTTATTCCTCTTGTCGACCATCATTGCCATTTCACTTATGGTTTATGAAATTCTCTCTCTCTCTCTCTCTCTCTCTCTCTCTCTCTCTCTCTCTCCTGTTCTAAGTTCAAACCGATACCGAAATGATCTTTCTCCCTTCCAAGTTTCAAACCGATACACTTAGGCGCTTGATGTCATCATCGGACAACTTGAAGCCAACCTGCCAATGACCAATTCAATGAATATAACTGCTTGAAGTAAGTATCTTCCATTACAATGCTTACCCTGTGTGCTAATTGACCATGAACTATATTGTGCATTATGTTCAAGTTCGTAGCTTTTATCTTACTATTAGTAAGCGATTAACGATCTTATTCTTCATATTTCTCTCTATCTCAAAGATCATTGGTCAAGCTTTTCATGCAACTTTACAAATCTTGTATGAAGGTCCTTTTTCGAAATCCATGGTTTTGCCTCACACACTAGATTGTTGATGTTTCCATACATTGATTTGGTAAACATTTCTAACGCTATGTTCACCTCTAAAGATGATATTTTTAAGAGTGACTTGTTCTTTAAACAAGTGGTTGTGCGTGTGTGATTCAGTACTGTAATCCTAACTAATGTAGCATTTTGGATTTCAAAGCTTGTACAAAGACCTCTTTTTATGATTATGTGGTTTTTATCTTGCATTGTGTTGTGTCCATTTATTTATATCTTGATGTTGACTATGTAAAGGCTTTGTCCCTAGATCTTACCTTGTATATTTATATAGGTTTCCTTTTGCGTTATAAAAAGGGGTCTCTATATGTTTCACGACCTTAAGTCAAGATGGGGGTATTATTGATTGAGTTAGAATATTGCAATTATTTTGCACTTAAATTCGAGTCAATCACACTTTTCTTACTAGTAATTGAATGAGTTGGGTCTTGATAAATCAATTCTAACTCAATTGATAATAGCCTAATTTTATGATATTTAATTTTTAATTTATTATATGAAATTGAGGAAGACCATTTGTTGTGATGCAGGTGGGCTATGAGTGGGCCACACGAAGCACATGGCCTTGAAACGCCTAGACTCACTTTACAACCCTTGAAGTTTCACATTTTGGAAGCACACGTAACACTTCAATGCCCTGCACTTTCATGAGACTCAAGTCAAATGTGGGCTCTTGCATTTTCAACTTCACGTTACAGCTTTTGCACCACATAGAAATTAAACCAACTCAAATGCCCAGACTTCATGTCACAGAAAGCACATTGCACGTGAGCAGCATCACACGGCCCCTGCATTTTCACGCTACGGCTCCTGCATCTTCACTTCCTAGAATTATTCATGCCCCTGCACTAGACGCACCCTCGTTACAGATCTTGCGAGCCTTGCGGTCTGCCTCATTAAATCAATTCACGAGGAAAACACATCACACAATGCCTGCAAGAGTCATTCCAAACCAAACGTTCTCTGCTATAGTAGAGCAATTTTTTCCCCTTATTGGACACATAGTTGTTGCTAGTAGGAAATGGGAGGTTTGGTTATACAGGATAGGAAAGTCATGCTGCTGCCATTTTTGGTGCTTTTGGTCAATGTACATAGAAAGACAACTCATTTTTTACCTTAAAGATGAGAGAAAATGGAAAGGAGGGAGAGAAAAACATTTTGTTTTTGCTAAATAGTTGTGTTTAATATTTCAGACAATTACCTGTGGTAGTTGTGTGTGAGTGAAGCTTATTCTCGGTGGTTTTCATTTTTTTTTTCTTTCAGTAGCGTTGAACTTATATTCATACATTGGGTTGCTTGGTTTACGCTGGGATGTTTGGGGTTGTTTGGATTTGTGCTTTGGGTAATATTCTTTGATGTTGAGTGATTCTAAGTAGTGTAAATCTTTTCTTTTTTGGGTTAGTTTGAACTCTTGAGAATGGAAAATAGTGGGTTTCGAAATTGCACACATGGTGTTTGATGAAATGCCCCTTAGAACGTAAGTTTTACAATCGCAAATGTGGTTTGGCTTTGGATTAGATGACGTTAATGAATGTGGTTTAGCTTCTTAAGCGAGAATAACCATAATTTATTCAATACACATTCACGAATCCACATAATGAATGAAAGTAATTGAAATAGCGTCAAGGTGCATTGGAGCAAAAACTCTTGTATGCGAGCTCAATATTTCTTATTCCTCACTCATGTTTGACACATTATTTTCTTCAATTTTCTTGCATATTCTTTAGCATTCAGTCACCATCTTATACAAAAAGAAACATGGCTCTCTTAATAATGTAAAAAAAGAATCTATTTTCATTGTGAATACCGTTATAGATGGTCTTAGGTAATAATTTTCTTTTATTTTTGGTAGTGATTGAATTTGCAATCTAAGCTAATCGTTCCTTGAGGAAATGACTTAGGGACTTCCCTAATACTACTTGACAAGTCTTATACTTGGGAGCAACTCTTTAAACACTTTTTAAAAAGAGTCAATTATCTAGATGGAGCTCCTTTGGTCGCTTAGGAGTGTATAATAATGGAGTGATCCCTTGGGTTGTTGTTGGGCGATCAACGAGCTGTAGTGAGATGGTAACACTCTCGAGTTGAAGTCATTGCCACGAGGAGGCTAGAGGATTTTATAGTAAAGGATGGGGCACAAAGCCAAGCATTGCATATAATAGAGTCATAAGCACGGTCATCACCCACAATATAGTGAAGGGAACTAGGGTGTGTACACAACAATGATAGGGGAAGCCATGGTATACGTTAAAGAGAATGAATGGTTTAAAAAGGAATTTAAGGAAATGGGAGGATCTGGGTCCTCAGATGGGTTTATGGTTATTGTGGGGAGCCTAGGGCTCTCGGGTGATGAACCATCTTCAAGCATTGGATGCTCGGAGTGATTACTGTGTTAAAGAATATATATATATGTTATTTGCTCGGGTTTTTGCAATTTTTAAACTCATGGGCATTATTTGTGTTGCCCAGGAAATCTATACGATTAAGTTAAATGTTTTGTATTGAAATTATTTACGGTTTTAAAGTTAACTGTTGCTCGGATTTCGGACACGTGCTTTTGAGCTTCAAGCTTGCTGCTCGATATGATGTTAGTAGAAATCCTATATATATATGTTGCTTGGGCTTTGTTTAATCCTATAGTATTGTATTTCTATGCTTGATCTCTCAATTATGTAAATATTATTTATTGACTTTAAATCTTATGTTTACATTTGCATAACATTTGCATATTCATTGTCTTTACATGCAATGTATAGATTCTCATGGCTTTAACTTATTGAAACTTCTCGAAATTTTACTGCAAAGTTTCACTACGATTTTAGTCCTTGAAATTGTAAATTTCGATGCATATATAAGAGATAAGGGTGTGTACGAGCAAGATAACTCAGGACAGCCAGAGGAGATAGGAGAGTGTATAAGCCTTACAACTTCGGTCCTTGAAATTGTAAACTTCGATTCATAAGCCAAATTATATAGATATTATAACATTTGACTATGTCTATTCACTACGATGTTCATGATGTTGAATTTGATGTTCTAATATAACTTCTCTGGTACTACTGTCTTAGTTACGACATATACCTTAATCTTCCATTGTATCTTTACACCCGTGTGTCGAGCATACGAGCACACAATTTTTCACACAATGTGAGGGGAGTGACCCGTGTGGTGCACACTCCAACATTGCAGCTTCCTGACAAAATCATAAGTGGGGTTTGGGGGCATCACAACTCTTAACATCATAATTAGATTGTAAAGCTATTTGAGATTCATTAATGTGTCAAATTAATTTGGTCGTTTTAAGTGAAACCTGCAAAACTTTAACAGGTTGGAGGTGCAGAATTTTCTCTCACATTATTTGTCAGTTTATAGGGAAGGTGTAATGTATCAATGACACTCTAGATTGGCTTATGAAATCGTAGCTTCTAGTAAAACCCACATGACAAATGTCATAATATCTATATATTATAGAAGTGTGCTAGTTTACTTAGTGCTTATGCTTTCTTCCTTAATGGAATAACAGATTAATCTAAATGGTTAATTGATAGAAGAAATCCCACAAATTAGCCTGAATCTTCGCAAAGATCATTGAGATTGGATGATCTCTTAGTGGTAACTTAGTCATCTATTTTGTCCACATCTTTGTTAGGGTTCCTATTTTAAGTTTTTAACCTAAATTAATATAGTTTAATAAATTAAAGTTTCCTTGTGGTTTCTTCATCATCATTTGTGGTGACGCAGATGTGCATAATCTCACAACATAACACACGATCAAAGTGAAAAGAAGAACATTATAGGTTGGTTTTGATTAAGAGATGAGATGAGATAGTTTTAAATGAAAGATGAAAGTTAAATAAAATATTGTTAGAATATTATTTTTTAATATTAGTATTGTTTTGTGATTTAAAAAAATTGAATTGAGATTAGAAAAATTTGAATTGTTTATTATATTTTGTGTGAGAATTTGAAAAAGTTATAATAATAAGATGAGATGAGATGCTTTCTGAATCTATATAAGGCGGTTCTATTTAAATGTTTAGATAAGTTGAGTTGAGTTAAGTTGTAAATAATAATATTTTGTTGGTCCCATTGAGATGAGTTTTTTAACTTTTTCAGGTTGAGATGAGTTTAATTTTTGTGAAACAATAATTGCAGTAGTGAGTGCGCAAGCGCTACACAATCACTTTGAAAAAAGTGAATAAATATAGTATCCATATAAAAAAACTTATTTTTTTAATAGTAGACCCCACTATTTTCCACAGTGACTACACGACGCTTGTGCATTCCACGACTGTATATAGTATTACTCTTAATTTTTAAGTTGAAATGTAAGAAGTACGTAGGTTGAGATGAGTTTTTTTCTAGAAAGTTAAGAAAATCGTAGGTCCCATCAATAATTGGTGTGAGATGAGTTGGATTTAGCTCAACAACCAAACACAACTTAAGAATTAATAATGGGGAAAAAAAACATAGAATGGAGAGATCATGATGATATAAATGTTGTTTAAAGTTGATCCATATATAAATATTGTCCAAACATTTTCTTACCAAAAAGGAATTAAACTTAAAAATAGAAAAATGTGCATGCATGGCGTACTTAAAAGTCTAGTAAGTACTGGTGATCATGATATACTGGTCATATAGGTAAAAAACTTCATGACGGACCAATTGTCATGTCATGGTGGTTAAGTGTCGAGCATATATAATTAATAACTATTGATATATATATATATATATAAAATTTGTCAAACCGGTTTTTATATATTTTTTGAAAATTTAAATGGCTATTGGGTTTAATGTAGGAGGAAGAAAGGAAAACATTAATGTAGGATGACCTAACTGATATATAATTCTGATTTTCTATTGAATGTCGACCTAACTAATATGATACCTAGCTCATGGCCCCCCATGCATATGCTGCTGCTGATTCCTTCATCTCAGTGCCTGCAGGCTATAAATTATTATTATTTAAAGGATAATTGAAAGTATAATTAAGCAGCATTATTATATATGTTTCCTAATTCTGTGGTCGACCAAGCTTTTCAAATGGAATATAATATATATATATATATACATATAATTATATATTCACTATTCATCTTATAAATTGTAAAAGTTTAGGAGACATGCATGCATGCATGCATGCTAGCTGGCCTTCCTTGCAAGGGTTTACCTACTAACAGTGACTAATGCTAGCTAGGTGCAATTTTAAATATACAAATTTTGTATAAGCATTTTGTAAAATTGTGGGTCCTAAAAAAAAAGTGAGTTTTTGACAATTTTTTTTTTTTAATTTGTTTTAATATTGAGTCTACTTTTTATAAAAGATCACTTGCATGAAACTTGTACATTTAGAATTTGTATATATCATTTCTCACTATATATGATGAAGGTACGTATTGTAAAGTCTGTAATTCTTAACTGGTTTCCTAATTCTATCCTCGTTCTTTCTTTCTTTCTTTTTGGGAATTATCCAATGTAGATCAGGAAAGAAGCAATATATCGATGGTACTACTGGTTAAAGACAATGGAGGAATGAGACTAATTCACTATATATTACTGCAATAGAAAACAAAAGGTATACTGATCATGATTAGAGGTTTTGATAGTGAGTTGAGTTGAAATGAGATAGAGTTAAAAATTATATAAAATATTATTAAAATATAATGTTTTAATATTATTTTTATTTTCAAATTTAAAAAATTGAATTATTTATTATATTATATTTTATTTAAAAGTTTAAAAAATTTATAATAATCAGATAATATAAGACGAGATGAGTTAAAATCGACTCATTATCCAAACAAGGTCTAGTCAATGTATCAAAACATGCAACAATATTATTTCTGAAATGACCTAATTACTCAAAAGATACTCATCAAGGACAGGTGATGATCCTAGAGCCATATGCATGTATATCATAGTGGAGGGAGATCGAGGCCTTGGACGTGGATGTCAGCCAAGAGACTCATGATGAGCTATACTGCATTAAAGTCATTCATGATAATTAAACATTAAGTACTAGCAAAAGCTAGTACGTTGACCATGTTTCCCTTTTATAGTTCAAGTTGAATCCCAAACAGGATTTGCTGATGATGATCGACCAAATATAAGAAGCATGCGCATCATGAATATCCATCTTTTAGTGCTTCAATATCCAAATCCATTATCTAATCGTTAATAATATTTCCCGACCCCTAGCTCGATCCTGCAGCAGGTTAATTTCAAATGGAATCATTAAGAACACGTACGCACACATGACACACAAATATATATAAATATTTTATATATATATTATACATACGTGGGTAGCAATTCTCCAGCTGAACTGAACCGACCCTACCATATATATATATATAGATTTTGTAGAAAGGAAACTTATAATTAAGAAGAAGCTATAGGCAACCTTATGATGATTCATGTGGCTCCAAATTAACTAAAAACAGGTCATCAGGCTGCCATTCCTAGTGGGTTAAAAATGTCATAATTGACTAATTAACCAGCTTGCTCAATTATATCTCAATCCATAATTATTTCCGCCCTCAACCACTGTTAATTATGACCAAATTTTTGAATTTTGTAATCATGACTACTGATTCTCTCTCTCTCTCTCTCTCTCTCTCTCTCTCTCTCTCTCTCTCTCTCTCTCTCTCT